>NMRA01000140.1:589495-709916 GCA_002633005.1 Phoronis australis | reverse complement strand
ATTCAGCATTGATTGATGTAACTGTCACTGATAAACTTTTAGAAATCATTCCAAACAATAATAATGCTTTGATGTACGAAAAGATCCCGATTGCTACGTCAAGTATCGTATCACATATCACAACATACAAAGATTAACCAGACTCTGGCTGGCGACTGACTGCCGCGAAGTCGACATCGGCGAGTGCCTCAGTTAACAGGCATCGGTAGAATAATCATGGAATAATCGTTAAAATAATCACAAACCTTACCTTTGTATGAGGTCGTGCTTACTTCCTCTCATAGAAGCACCCTTTTTACGCAATCTCAGATTCAGTTGGCACGGCTGCAAACCATTTCACTATGTATTTAAAGGGCTCGCGAAATCGAGGCTGTTAATCTATCACCACTAGTACACTCACACCCTCTAGTTATTGCAGATTTTCCGAATAGCCCCATTCTATCTTTTTCAAACATAGAAATTAATTAAGACAATTTGCAAAGCAAGCGTGTAGTTAATGCCAACATGAGAAATGGATTTGGTCTTTTGGGCAACTTAAGATCGTTTTGAACACAATAAATTTTGCTACGAACAGGTTGCACAAAATATAAATCATGTAATGAGCATCACAGAAACAATCAGGTTCGCTCGCAAACGCTGTGGACCATAAACAAGTATGTCTCTTTGCACTGTGTTTCAGTTGGAAGCGTGGTGGCACAATGGATGAACACCCGCGCTCAGACCAATAGGTCCTGAGTTCGAGTCCTTGCAATTTTACAAATATTCCATTTTTAAATCAAGCGGAAATGCCGCGATTAAACTGTTTTAATTGATTTAAAACAAGAATTGTTTTATTTAAAAATCTTTTTCGTCCCTGTGCGGCGAGGTCAGATTCCAGAATGCGATTTGGGTCGTGGGATTTTGCCGCGCTTGTTGCAAATAGCGACCTGGCCAAAGTAGAACCGCCAGTGGCTGAAGGGGGAGCCCCCCGCCCTCCCGACCTCACCCCATTCGGCACTACGCGCCTGTACATTCGCTCTTTGCGCGATAGTCTACGAGACAAAATGTTGGGCCCCCACCTTATGATATCCTAGATCCGCTATCGCCACCTTGAAGTGTTTGATATCTGCTAGGTAATGCGTGTCCTGTGCCCTGCACAATGAGTACAATCCAGGATGAGTGTAACTTTTTGGAATGCTGGGCATTAGCTTGGACAGGTTGTAACATGTTACGACTTACAGTTATGTTGAAGTACAGAAAAGCTGTTTGAACTGCTTACAGTAGGTTGTTCAAAGAAAATGCATCATGTTCTTTACATTACCACTGCGAAGAAGAATCCACGCCCTGCTAAGTCGGGCTGCGACCGATAGAGCGGCGAATTTCGATCCCAGGCGATACCAAAAAGCTAAAATAAGTTGGTGAACTTAACCTAATCAAACAATGGAAGGGGCTGTTTTTAGATTAATGAGCAACTCCGTAGTAATTGATTTTCTGTCCACCAAATCTGAGTTGTAATGAAGCAGAAGTCGCGTTCGCGCTCTCATTACTCAGCAGAGCGCCAGTATGACACGTACGCTACTATGTCAATGTCCTCAATGTCTTGGACTTTAGACGCATAAAAACAGGCGGTGCCTTTACTTTTTTAGTACTTTATCTACTGCCGCCATTGGTGAGCTCATCACACGGTTCCTGAACTTTACATTGGTATTTGTTGTTGTTTTGTTGCTTACCTGACTTAACTGCGTGTGCTATTGGGACATGTAACATCTTGGCAAGGTGTCCCACAACACTGAAAGTAACCACACCAACAACTAATGCCGTTAAAATACTCGTCAGGACCAAGGCGACGATGTCCCTCACTAGGTCATGGTGAAACCTGTTCCGACTAGCCAGATGTGACACAATGCCCTGTGACAAGCCGAGGCTGTGTATCAACTGCACCGCTGCGTCTATCCACAGACTAGCGAAGCCGATATGCCTCACTTTAATGTCGAAAAAGTAAGCAATGCCCTTTGAATGACCATCCAGTGTTAGACCTCGAATCAGAAACAAAAGCAAAATGACGAAGACGTATGGAACAGTGAAATAGAGAAGCTTTCCCGTTGCTGTTGTTCCTTTTAAGGCGGCTATATATACTATGACCCATGTCAAAAGGAGGAATCCAGCCATTTTAAAGTTGAATCCTCCTGGGTCACCGAACCCTTTGGATTGGTTTGAGCCCAGCGCCACATAATCCAAGTAATCTTGTGATGGAAGATGGCGAATAAGAGTTTTCGCTGATACTCTGCGCCGCCAGAAACCGTGATAGTTTCCGTCACCATCGTGACAAAAACCGTTACGCCCGAGCTCGAGATTTCGCCTGAAACACTGCTGTTGTGTCATATCAGGGACCCGGTGAAGGCACAGGTAGCTGCTTGAGTTTTTCGGGCAAAGCATCCACGGGAGTTTTCCATCACGATAGCTGAATGACACGAAGAAATAGTACCAAGCCCAAGAAACGATTACGTTGTAGTAGCACGTGACAGCAAACGTCACAACAGACATAGCGACACCGAGGCCACTGAAAAATGGAGCTAGGTTCCAACAGAGGAGCATATTTTTGGAGCCGAACTGTCCAACAGCAGATTCCATGAGGGAAATGGAAAAGCCGACGGTTACTAGCATGATCATGTAGACAAGGAGGAAAGCACCGCCACCGTGTCTGAAAATGAAAGGATGGAACTTTCTAGAGATCAACAGAGTTACTGTAGTGTTTCCTTCTGGTTTACCTCACAAATATTTGCTTTGCTTTGTGGTCTGTTGTGGGGATTTAACAGAGTAGTGTACTTCAGCGTTGGCATGCGTATTTTCCGTGAAATAAGTTGATGTTATTTGCTGGAAAGTTTGCCATCAGTATTGAGGTGTTACATTTCTTAGTGTTCGTCCGTTTGAAGGCAATTTACCTGCTTAAAAACGACAAATTATTTTATGTTATTAGAATTAAATGCCCATTGAAGAATAACAACTGCCCCACAGACGTTCGTTGTTAAGAGAATGCACAGTGTAAGTAACTTGTTCGGGTATCAGTTCAAAGTATTGTTTATGAATATCAATTTAACATATTGTGTCCACTTATACAGTACAGATTACAACCAATATAAGTAACAATTGACCAACTAAAGTTTGACCAAAAATTAATGTTATTTAACTACATGTAGAGGCATTTATGGACACAATATGTTAACTTAAAAGTTGTAATTACGATGTAACGTGTTACTGCCTTATGGCGATTCTTATTCGACTGCCACCTGAAGGAGTTTTTGAGTAAGGACCAATGAACAATGTGATCAGAAGGTTCCTTGACAAAATAACTTTGATCAAGTTACAGGTTTTTAAGTCTGAGACACGTCTGAACCCATTGTTGTGAAGGAGTTAAGACAATACAGATCAAGTTCAAGTGACTAAAAGGTTTTATTTTTGCTCACATAGACTACTACACTACACTCATCCTAATACCAGCAAACCGAATTTCGGAACAAATTTTGCTGCTGTGAAGCTGTCATCACCTCAAGAGAGAAATGGGGTGTGCGTTTGTCACGAGCGTATTGTTTTCAAAACGACGGGGGTTTTTGTTACAAAAGGCGGAGTATCGTGCAAAATGAGGTTTATTAGATTGTTCTTCATTTAAACGGCTACAACGAGAAAGGTGAGTGTCGGGCGACTCTCAGATTTTGCATGCGCCCCTGCCGGTCGTTATCTCTAGATGTTGTTATAAGTTTTACGACGAGGTGACTAGGTACCCGTGATGTGTAACGGAGCTAAACACACACTGGTAACTAGCCAGCCAGCTAGCTGTATGAAGACGAAGTATCGTCAAAATACAGCTGGGTATCATTGTATGTCTAATCAGAGGCCATTTTCTTGCGTAATTCTCCGACCGCCTTTTGTAACAAAGAAAGTCTGTCGTCGTTTTGAAAAAAGCACGCTCATGACACGCCCACACGCCATTTCCTAAATGCTTTGCGACATCTATCGGGAGATGATGACAACTTCGCAGCAGGAAATTTTTGTTCTGAAAATCGGTTTGCTGGTCTTAAAATATCGAAAACTTGTAATGAAATGAAACCAGTTCCGCGAATTTGTTGTCACTTGTCCGCAACCTCGTGGGAGACGATGAAACAAAAACTAGGCAATAGGTGTTGTAATATTTCATGGGGCAGAAACTCGACACAAAAGATCGCTCCACAACTCTAGCAGCAGAATAACGGTAGAACGCCAATTTTCCAACACCGGTTATTTAACTCAGTTTACTGAAGGGATAGTGTAGTTCTTAATGACAAATATATTTAGTATACAGCTTTCCACCAAGGCTAAGAGGTACCTTGCTGCATTTTGACGATTGTTTTCGTACGGCTAGCTGGCTGGCTAGTATTTAACATGCTATAAGCAGTTCGACTGTGCTACGAATGCATTGTATGACACCAAATTCTGCGCTTTCGGTGAACGGACTTCCAGCCTATTTAGGATTCATTTACCGACTATACCTATTCATTAGCCACCCAACTAGCTGAGTGATCGTGTAGTTGTATGTACGCTGCTTTGTTCTAGAGGTAATTAAATATTGGCCGGGATGTGTTTTCCTTAATTCGTCCCATGGCTTTTTAGCTCGGTTTCATGGCCGCAAAGCTGGTGGGTTGGTTTACCGTCTAGAAGATTGGCTATTTCAAGTATGATATACTTTACATTTACGGATAAATAACGCAAATCTATCTTACAAATCCTGCTCGCTCGTACTTGTAACACATATAGGGAAATCTCCATAGGTTCCCAAGTCCGGCAGTGTATGCTAATCCGTGAAGAATGGGCTGTAGCTCCTCTGTCCATTTATGGCAAGAAGTGGTCGTCGTCGTCGTTGTCTCGTCTCCGGTGATTGCGCTGAAATCTTCCTTTCGATTGGTCGCACTTACGTACTGCCTTGCCGTCCAGCCAAGCATGATATCATCATCTTCCTGCGCTGTAGCGTCTTCTGGCACTTGCGCTTCATCCTCTTGGGTTTGTTGAGAAATAGAGTCTTGATGCAGCCGTTTCAAAGCGTCTTCAAGAAATGATTCAATGCCCTGATTTGTGCCTCTTTGTGTCATTCGAAAATCAACAAAAATTTTGTATGCATGCGTGCAAATTGAAATCGTGACCGCGTTCACGATTGTTGGTGACTTGCAAGCTACGCTCGTGAATTACTTACCGTCTCATACTATTCTCTGGCGATGAATATGGGAATACTGATGAACTGCAAACATGGACCTTGCAACTGGGTGAGAAGGACGCGCCGAAAAATAGGATGGGTGAAATTACGCTGGGAAGAAGCATTAATCGGATGTATTGCTAAATCTGTTTTTCCTACTGTCAATTAAACAAAACATGTGCATACCCTGATCACAAGTGATCAATAGCCAACAAGGCCACTGTTTGTGTTATGTTCATCACAACAAGTTCACTTTTTATGATTTCAAATCTATTGCAAGACCCAAGTAGTTGCACACTGTTATAATATTAATATTAATTAATATGGTGTTTTTTGTTCATTTTTCAACATTAGTGTCATTTTATCAACCTGCATAATCATGCCTAGTTTTGTTTCACATTCTGTTTGGATCCAGGTGGTCTGTGAAATTCCTACTTTACAGTGACCCAAGTGCAGACTGGATATTGAGCAAAATATATTTTATAGGGGCCAATTTTGAAAATGTAAGATGGCCGCCAAGAAATGAAATCAATTATTTTTTGATGTGTCATTCCATGGGGTTTCCAAAAATTTATAGTTTCCACTTTCCCTAAAAAGTCCAGTGAATATCAAAATTTGGCCATAGCAAACCTGACTAAAATATAAACAAGTTTCCAGCAAGATACGGAATGTGATCAAGAGTACTTTCAAAACATTGCAACAACTCTACCAAATTACCACATTATATAACAAAACACTTATGAAAATTATTTGATAGAACGCCAATAGCTAATGAACTTCTGTGTAAATATTGGCTCTTTATTAGCTATTGCTATTACAATTCTACGCACAGCATGAAATTAACTCTTTCTTATAAAATCCTACGCAACCAAAATTTAATTTTCAAGTTATAAATCATAACGATGTTTTGAAGATTTTTGGGCGATTCACCGTAACGCAAGTGCTGTTTACGTTTTCATGTTCCTAAAATTATTAATGAAAATAAAATACCCTCTTCAGTTCTAGATGAACACCCGCTCACTTGACTGTTAAGGTATTACAGAGGTAAAATTTTAGATGGTTATTCACTATGCAATGACTCCAGCTTCTTCTCTTCCACCTGACGTTCACCGTTATTAAGCGTACACAAATTGCACCATTACACAAAAATACTTTTCATTTTTGCACACGTCAACACTTGCATCGACGTAAACATGTATACGATTGTCGTTGTTACCTACATACAATCAATTTGCTTATGCTGTTGCAACCTGTGCAGATCAATGTAGCACTCCTTTATTTATTTTTCAAAGGTCAGGTTTACTTATTCCTTTGTTACTTTATTAAAGTACCCGTGCCGATATGCAGTCTTCTAATTGTATATGTAATGAATTGTTAATAATAGTTACAGTCTCATTTTATATTCATTGTCTTATTGTGCATTATATTGTGTTGTACGGCGGCTTAGACGTACATAAATTTCCCTTATCGCTATATAAAAGTATATATAGTAATGTATACGGTAACGTCACGTAGAAGTGGACGCCGTATGAACTAGCTTGCTTCTATTATGTTTATTACTGGTCGTATGACGTCACATAATGTGTTTTTAGAACACTCAAAAGTACAAATAACCTAGAAATAGGATCGATTAGAGCTTGATATTCGAGTACAAAGCCATATCGTTAATAGGGATATGAGGCCAACTAGTTTATTCTTTGACATCAGCCATGACCAAAATAGGGTCAAAAGCATTTCATGTTTCTATTGAGTGCTTTCGCTCACGCCAAACAGTAAATGACTCAGTATATATAAGACTGTTTTTTGGCCTTGTCATAAGGGCATGGTGAGTGAGCCGACTCCTTGATGAGACGGTCTCGCCATCTGGTGAATGACCCAGGTTTCATTTACTTTTGATCGCCCTCTTGTGCAAAAGGTTGCAAGAAGAACAACTGTGCCCATTATATTGATATTTCTCTAGATCAGAGTGTGCTGTTATTGGGAAACGTGAGGAAGGTGAGTACGCGTCTTATCAGTTGCATTAGAGGTGGCATTGATTATCGAACGTGATCATTCGAGTCAACTAGTAGGCTAACCCACTTGGGTTAACGTTTGAGGTGAGACAAACCAGTGGAATGGGTTGTTGTTAAACACGCTCACCTTAGCACTCAGCTGGTAGTAATGTAAAGTGCAGACGGATTAAGTGTCTAGAGTGCACAGGCACTGTAGACTCGACGTGACACACGTAACCGAAAGAGTGACTACGGTCGTGTCTATTTTCCGTATAGCCTGATTTTCTGAAATCCTGTCGTTATTTGAGCGACGCCATTCTCGGAACATCCGGGCTTTGTCAATTCTCAGACGTAGTAGTAGTAGTAGTTTAAAAACCAATCTTTGTTCCGGGTATCACCGAGCTAACGTTGTAGACATTTGAGTAAAAGTTAACAAATGGTGGCCATTAAATAAGGTTTGAGATGACCTTAAATTGCACGGACGGACTCCATGGAAAGTCACAATCAGTTGTGAGTCGTACGGTTAAGCAACAACCCAAGCTAGTGCGATGAGATGAGGCAAGACGAATTATAAGTTTCTTTTTAAGTGATATATATTTATTGAAGAATACACAGAACATACAAAGAAATAATAACAAACCTAGAAACCGCGAAACATTATATCTGGGTTGTAAACAATTCATAAATGAAACTTATATACATAGAGGTATATACAATTAAGTAGTATCTAAAATAAGTATTTCAATACTTATATATGCTATTACAGATATATAAAAACAAAAATATGTACAGATTCATGTTGGGAAGTCAGATGCAACAATATTGATAAACGGTACATAAAAATTTACTAACGTTGCTTAGGAGGAATAAAGACGAATTATTGTAGTGATAATAAAGGCTCAGTTCATCCTCGGGAGTTGTTGTCCATTGAAAAGGTAATCGAAGTTTGCCGCTTCAGAGATTGACTTTTCCATGGTCTGTTTCAATACGAAAAGTTGCCTTTCCTGACTAAATTTGCTACAATACATTAAAGTTCACTTTGTGAGTTCCGGCGACTTTGCAAAAGGCTCCATTTTCAACTACGCAATATTGATTACTGATTCAATACTAAGCTTTTCTATTTTGTTGTAAAAGGTGACGTGCTCATTTTTGACAACGTGGCATGAACACCTGTTCCATAGTTATCAACATTCGAGAATGAAAAAAACGGGACAATCGGATTGAAAAATGTGACTTCCAGATAGAAAGCGTGGCATCTGGGTCTATGGCAAAACGCAATTGCGAAATCTTCGCTGCAATACATAAAAACGTCCCCACAGCGTATTTTTGTCGAATGGGAGACGGTACACCCAAAAGCGAGTTTTTGAGTCAAGTGCGCAATTGCGGGTGCCTCAAAAAAGCATGAAACGTCCCGTTTTTTTCTGTTTAGTCGAAGGGGGAAATAGTGCTATGCCGCGTGGGAAATTACTGTAGTACATGATAATAACTATGCCTGTGTGACTGTGTCGAAAAGCGGGACATTTTGATGCTGTGGCGGGATGGCGAGAAAAATTCAAAATGTGGGATAGTCCGCCAAGAACGGGACAATTGGCAAGTGCAGTGTACGCTGTCATCAACACAAAGAATTGAATTTGATTTTTTACAAGGTATACTTTTCATATTTTGAATTTTATTTCACGTGCAAGTACTATAGATAACACTCACTGCTCAGAAATCGAAGTAACAAAAAAGTATCTGGGCAACAGATAAACATTGGATAAATGAAGTATCATAGAAACAATTAAAAACAGTAATATTTCAAGCAAACACAAACACACACACACTTAGGTACGCCAATACGAGTAGTTTTTCGAAAGTCGCGTAAATACACCTGCTAGTATAGGCTGTCTCAATTTTGCATTTACAATTTTCCCAATTCAGACTCGAATTCAAGGTTTTCGTCTTATCAAAACCTTTTTCATTTTAGTTTAGATTAGTTCCGCTTTACAACAAAATGAAAAGAGGGACTGGACATAGCAAGCGCGGAATAAATAATAGAGAATCGGTGATTAACTGCCAGGGCGGATCCAAGATTTAGAGTTAGGGGGGGTCCAGGGCATAGTATTAGCCAGGATTTTGCCCGTCAGACATTGGCACCCCTGAACTGCCAAATGAAACGTGGGAGAATTTTAGGGGGGGGGCATGTCCCCCTTGACCTCCCCCTAAATCTGCCACTGACTATACGATAACCACCTTCTTGTCAGAGGGGCGTGGAAAAACATTAGTTAGGAGCAGCGGCGCTGTTTTTGTCCGATCTTTTTTTTCTGGAAACACGAGTATTTATCCTGTTTGGCACTCCACCGTTTGTTTTTGAATCTAATAATTTTTTCGGCAGTGGAAATATGTTGCCTTTACCGGCGAGGTTGGCCATAACTAAAATCCAATATGTGTCAGTTGCTATCCAGAAAGACCATAGCTGCCCTGACTTCAAAATGTTAAATTTATGTTAGTAATTTATTTGAATCAAGTAATATCAAGACATAAACTTTTTAAGAACAAGAGGGAGTGAATGCTCTTACTGTCTAAGTACACTAAAAATGGCATCCCATATATAAAAACAACCTACGCAAAGACATGGCATCTTTTAAATAACCAACAATAATAAATGAAATGACCTTAAACAATTGAAAGGAGTGTAAATGTATTGTTTCAAGTTTGTTTTTATTTCCTGTACCCCAATTGTAATTTAGTTTTGGTACATTTTAACTCCAGCTTAAGCAGTTGATATTTTCTTTTCCACTTCTTCGTTTCTTAACCAAACTTTTGGTTGTGTGATGTTGCTGTTGTTCACAGGCAAAAGCTCGTTCTTGACCGTTGAGAATTCCCCTGCTAGGTCATTTACTCTTGACCTCATATACGGTCAGTAATTTTGTTACTTTTCTTAACAATTTCCTACAGGCTGCTATCATTGCAATCTAGTAAACACTAGCTGTGCTCGTAGGTCAGGACTGCAGTCACTCTGCTATCCGGTTTCACTGTTATGTCCTGGTCGCAGATTCAACGTGGAGAATGTTCAGGTCTGCTGAATTTTGGTCAAGCAAAAACTCTTTTTTTCACAATCCTCCGTCAACCGTGGAGTGTTTGTTGTTATTTCTTCCATGGAAAATATTGTAAGACAGTGAGTCTCCAAGATAAGTTTTATTGTGATCCAAAATCCTGAGCGCTGCCTTCTTCATGCCCGAGGTACTAGGACAAATTCACTAAACCGCCCTTTGTTTTCAGTTGTACCAATATTTTTTATCCATTTTTACGAAATTCTTGATCCCGGGAACTCCTTAGAATAGCTTAACTTTTTTTATCTCACCGTTATTTAAGGAGCCAGGCACACAACACGTATAACCTTCCTGGGACCGCTTCTACCGTTCGCTTGCTAACATTATTGTTTCTGACTGAATGATAACTATATACCGACAATGAACATTTTGACCTATTTCCAATATAACGTGTGTTGCAACTCCGCTATTGCATGGCTGCTCTCTGTCTCCGTTATTTCTGATTTTCCTTGGTTTCCATTCCAATACAAACACGAGTAAACGACGGGAGGCCAATTTCTCCGCCACGCCTGTTGAAACTCAGCGATGCCATTTACTTTTTCGCAGTTTATGGCAATTTCTAAAGTTCACTTCAGGGTTAGACCCTGTCCTTCCTCGGGTAGTTTCCGCCTCCAATATATTGTGGTCGTGTTTTCGATATAATTTCGTCAGGGATATGATTGTCCGTATCGGCTCCGTCCATACGCACCTTTCACCGCTTGTCGCAAACGAGTTGCGAATTGCATTGTCGTTTCGCCGTCTTTTTGTTAGTTTACGAAACGAGTGTCTGGCGAAAGCTGTGTCCACATGGAGAACAACTTGTCCGTTCAGTTTCTATACTGCCAACTAGTAATCTTTGGCCGTACCCGCATCCGTCAGGGTCCAAAGGATGTCCTGTACATCAGGACCAGCATAATGCAACAGTTGTGTTCGGCATGTAGCAATTATTGTTAGAATGCGGCTCTAGTATCAGGCATTTACTGTCGGCAAACAGCTGAAATGATTTGAACCATCGCTCCCACCTTGGTTCTACCGTGGCTGGGGTGGAAAAACTGTTAAATTTCGGAGCCTTTGAACCATCTCCTCCTACCGCCATCTCAGTGAAAAAGGACTTGGTCGCCAATGTAACGGCATTGGTGTGGGTTATATTGTGTATTAATAAAACCCGAGGTGGTTCGAAGAGAAAAATACTTGTGTCCGATATGATGTATTAAAAAGCTACTGGTGTGATAGTATAAGGATATAACATGTAACATGCAAGTGAACCTATTCGACCAATCAGAATGTGCGCCAAATATAAAACTAACCAATGGGGAAGATTAGCTTGGGCTGGGATGATTTGTAAATATGTCAAGAGGTAGCAATAATAACTTTAAACTGAACATGTACAGGAAATACCTAAGCTAATAAACCATGAAAACCTGTCACAAACACATTCCAATAATTGGTGTATACATGTATATACAACCTATTGAATGATATAAGAACTGTATTGTGTCAAAGTAATCAGCATTGATACAAACGACATCAAAGTAACCAGAAGACATGCATCAAGATTAAATTGATGCTGACTAAACGTTATAATAACACGTTATCAACAGTCAAGTGCTACCGAAACTGGCAATCATTTTAGAAACCCGATACATGACACTACGAAGGCAATCCGTAATTACGGCTTGGCAATCCGTAATTACGGATTGGCAATCCGTATTAACAGATTGACAATCCGTAATAACAGATTTGCAATCCGTAATAACAGATTGGCAATCCGTTATTACAGATTGGCAATCCGTAATTACAGATTTGCAATCCGTAATTACAGATTGGCAATCCGTAATAACAGATTCAAATTTTATTTTTTCATGGCATTAATGGGCCTTCGTATGACACACACTACTAGTGTCTATACATTTTGTCGAGCTGGAAAAATTGGGTTATCCACCAGAGCAAGGCCGTCTTGACCTTTTATCCCATAAGGCACTCGGGCCTGGTAGCGAGTGAGAGCATGCGGCTACATTTCCGTTGAACCATAAATGCGCAACAATTGATGTTATCTGTCAGGTCATCAATTTTTCTCAAGGAATATACAGTTTCGAGAAAAAAATAAAGCTAAAGTTGCCTCCATTATCCCTTACATGGGGGGCATATGGAAAAATATAGTTTGCATTCGCAAAATCGTCTTGCTGAATTTAAAAATCCGATAAATTAGTACGCTCCGCAAATGCTTCGCTTTACAAATTTCTCGATTTTTCGAGTTATATGTATGATTGATTTCGTGCACATTTTCAAGTGCGTTTGGACGACCTGTTCTGCAAAAGCGGAGACCCTAACGACAATGGTCCTCAAAAGGTAAAGCATGCACAGATGCAGAATTTTTAAAGGATCTCTTGAATTTTCGCAGTCTTTCTTTTCTCGACTTTCCCTGGCCCCACGCCAACGTCGGTTGTCACGGTTCAACCCTATGCCTGAAAATTTTTGGGGGGCCCGTGCCCTTCCCCCCGGCCCCCCGCTTCTTACAACCCTGTTCCCTGTGACTCGAATTGGTAACGGGAATAGTATCGTAAAAAATGTTACCGGATGGCAACCGAACAGGGCAAAATGCAAGTTTAAAGATAACAGTTAGAGGCGCCATGTTATTAGTGCTCAATACCAACTGTTGGAATTCGTCCTTGCTCAAAAAGATTGTTTATAGCAACGTCCAGACTGTTTAATTTCGGTATCAAGTACTAATGGCACGTGTACAGACGCATGAGCTAACAGAACCAGCTCCTTCATTTTGAAACGCCTGAATTGAAATTTAACCTTTCTCTTTCAATCAGTGCTAGTTTTTACCTCAAACGACTCACAATCACATGTGGTTCTAAAATGGCAATGTCTCACAAATCGTTTTTGACAGTACATCATTTTTACTCCAACAGGCCAGGCAGAGAACTCTGTCGTCTCATACCCAAACAGTTGTAACGGTCATCCACTGCTAGTAGATATACGATATGTTGATACCACTTCTCTATAGTAGTATTTTGGGAAACTAGTCAGGGGCGGATCCAGGATTTTGAGTTAGAGGGGTAGGGCAGTGTATTAGCCAGGATTTTGCTCGTCACACATTCGCACTCCCGAACTGCCAAATGGAATCTGGGAGAATTTTAGGGGGGCTATGGCCATCTTCTAAATCCGCCACTGCTAGTGGAAAAGTTACTTTTGGATCACTTCTCATGAAAAGGACTGAAGTCAGAAATTTGGTCTTACGATCTTCACAACTAGCCATGAAAAATAATAAAATCTCATTTGATCAAAAGTGCAAAGCGTCTAAGAATACACACTGGTTACGTACTCAGATATAAATACTTCTATACTATGATGCACTCATAATGGTGGCGGTTGGGGGTAAGCCAGATTTAGCGGCAGTTTTGAGGTAGGTATTACTAGTGAGTTCGGTAAATCTTGTTTGCTTTAATTGCGTGTATTTCTGAACACGTAGGGAATGAGAAAAGTGCACTCTTTAGTCTTAAATCACTTTCATGAAAGAGATCGCAGGGCTCGGTTGCATATCAACGTTGAACGTCGGGAGCAACAATGATGTTGCGTTATCACACGTCACGTTGATATTGTTGAACAATGCATATGACGTCATGCTGCAACCTAACTTAACCAGCTGATAATTTTGACTTTTATGTAACCCAAATCTGCTGTTTACCATGTATGCGAGTAAGGTAGCAGGCGTCCAAAATAAACTTCCAGTTAGCCGAGTAGACGATGGCCTCGGTGACACCTTCTGAATTGTATTCCTTTGTTTAGTATGACATCATTTTGACGTTTTGCACCCACTCAAATAAAATTAAAATGCGAAAATTAAAAATAATAATTAGACTACTAAGCCCCTGGTCAATATTCAAATCTTCCCGGGAGTATATAATTTGTGCTATCGTTTTTGACGAAAACTAATTTCTTCAAACACGCAATTTTGTAAAAATTGCAAGCGTTAAATTGCCCCATTGATTACCTAAATCGGCAAAAAATCCAAGATCCGCACAATTTTTGAAAATAGGATTTGACTGTGCAATTCTATTGCCGTTACTGTGTTCGAATCGCGTCCCATTAGTGTCAGATACGTCACCCGATTTTCTGGAATGCGCGCGCAATGATTTTTGTTTCCCGCAAAACGTCAATGCGAAACACTATGGCAAACATGTTAAAATGTCCTATTTCTGATTCAACCGCAAAAGTTTGAATATGTGTATGTATGGTAACATCTCGGGACCATTCCTTAGAAAACTTTAAGTTGAAACTTGTGCTATGTGATGCATGTACGAGTCGTTTCAGTGGAGAAGGGAAATGAGCCGATTTTTAATTTATCGCGCCCCAGTTGTACTGTAATTTCACCTTTTTGTTGTTTCAGATGTCTGACAATTCTAGAGCAAACTTCAACCACAAGGCTGTTCTCGGCTTTACCATCGTCCAATTGGTGGCGGGTTGCATTGGCATTGTGATTGGTATTTGCGCGATATTCTATTCGTCTATTGGCTTCGTCGGAACTGGTATCTGGTGTGGGTTGATCTTCATTGTCACTAGTATTTTTGGATTTACTTCCTGGAAATTCAAGAATAACTGCAACATCATTGCCTTGATGGTCCTATGCATCATCTCTGCTGTGTTTGCGTTCACTGGATTTATAACTCAGATTTCCGCCGTTCTCATTGATATTCAATCTCACCATTATATTACCTTCCGCTATGAAATAGCTCTAGGCCTGGATTCGTTTATGCTCATTGCGTTTTTCGTGGAGTTTATCATCTCCATTGTATGTTCAGCATTCTGCTGCAGGGCTGTGTGTTGCGGCCAACGTTCTCCCGCCGGTCAAGTCGTTGTATATGCCCAAGTCCAGCCAAACCAACAACAGCAGGTAATAATACCAACGTCTGGCTTCGGTGGCCAACCAATGGGCCCTGTCTATGATCCGGTCGCATCGCCCGCATACGTAGGAAGCCAAAATCCTACACTGACTGTGGTTAGTGCCCAGTACGTCGAGAACACTAACAATTCCACAGTGGAACAAGGGTCGCAACAAGACGAAGGTTTTGGTTACAATCGACTGAACGACAAGTAATGCAAGCTACACCTGTTCTAAGCAAAAGCTCTAACTTGCGACCGCGATTTGCGCCACTACATGAATACTATGGCTTTTTTATGATGTGCTTGAGTTGTGCGCTTTTCTTAAAGTTCTCTTATCGGCGGGTATATTATGAATTTGAATTTTTGTTAAACATTTTGTAAATGCTAAGCTGATGAAGGTTGAGCTCCATCCCGATGGCTTAAGCATGATCTGCGATTTTGACCGGATCACTTGCTCCAACTGGTGATTTTTGGCACCGACACCCACCCGGCGTACCCAGTGAATCTCCCAACAATCGTCCGACCTTTTTCTGCTTCAAACTCAGCTGATCGGCGTCGGAAGCTTTAAGTGACCGATGCATAAACGGTGTATATGACATGACGAATACAGATTTGCTCTTGTACTTCAGTTATCAAAAAGCTGAAATTCTCGATTAAGGAGCTAAAATGTTTACGAATTAACAGTGTAGAGTAGCAATGTATTGAACACTCACAATTTGCAGTTTTGAATGACTGGTTATCTTTCGCTGTCCCCTCCGAAATAGGCCTCCTTGACACGTAATAAGTGATCCCCATCGTTTCTTCCAATAGACTATACGTAGTATGTGAAAGTTTCATCTCAATCCCGTCAGCCTTTTCTGAGATATAATGTTACCCAAATTTGTGCATTTTTCTCTAGGGTTCGACATAGACACAAAAGACGTGATCACAATTGTATCCTTTATAATCTTATAAAACTAATCTGATAGCTTTTTGTCAAACTGTCACCTTTCAGTGACATTTCTGTTAGTAGAAGGCACACGCGGAATTCATTATCGCCGAGGAGCCTAATGCCATGGCATGAAATCATAATCCGTGAATTTGGCAGAATTAAAAGTCAAGGCAATTATGTTCTCGTCGTACTGCATGTGTATGTCTTCAGTAAGCCAATAAATATGTTGAAATCAAGTAGCGGCTCTAATGAAATTCTATGGAGTATCTTTCTTTTGGAAACAAATTTTACATGTTAGTAATTGCAGTGCCTTAGTTATTTACCGCTAGGATGCACAAAGAATTTAAGTAGAAATAATTATAAATGACCAGGTTGAAAGAAAAAGATAACAAAATAGGGACTGGAAATAAATTAGAGTAAATAATAACAACAACTAAATATGATGCAAGGGGTTAGGACAAGGACAGTGGCTTCGATTAACGATTACAAACTTGAAATGATGGAAACTGTAACATAACAGTGTGCAAGTACTTGGCTATTGCGAATTTGTGATCGGGGTCATTAGAAGCTGAACATATCGCTTCGGGAATTTGCAAATGACGACGACGACGATGACGACGACAAGGTTAGTGTAAGAAGTTGTTACATTTTACGTAATTATTACGTTGACGTCGAACGCACATGCGAGAAATGTGCCATTGTTACATTTTATGAAACCAAAGTAATATCACAAAGCAAATGATCAAAATCCTGAACAAGTGGTATCTGACACGGCCGGAGATACTCGTGTATTTTTGGACGAGTGGTGCCGCCCAAAAAATTGGATACCTACCCATGGATTCGGACAAAAAGTGACCCATTTAGAGAGTAATTTTGTGTAAAAGTTTACATTTTCGCGCAGTTCTGTTCAAAAAAGTCACCATATTAGATAGTATGTTGTCCAAAATGGCACCACTTTGGAGATTATTTTTGCTGCCAAAACATCCTTTTGGCGGTACTTGTATACCTCTTTTATAGGAATACACTCCGGGCTAACACGGCATGAATTTGGCTAACCATTATCATTATTACTATTAATATTACTATTACTATTACTATTATTATTATCATGATCATTATTATCATTATCATTATCATTATTATTATTATTATTATTGAGTTAATCTATCGAGAACACGGTAATAAACACAATACATGCTTAGCCAAGTGCTAATACATCATGGTCCTCAAAAAATTTTAATTCATTTCATTTATGGCCCAACGTTTTCACCGGGCTTCCCATAATGGACAGGGAGTAATGTTTCAAGGGGATTTTAAAGGGCATCGTAGGTTCAACCTTAAACGATAAGCACGTTTGCTCCTTTCAGTCTATTGTGTGATATCTCAATTTTGAAAGACGTTAAAAAATTCCATAAACAAGTTAACAAAATATATCACATGTTTTCCCCTCAGTCGTATTCATACTAAACCAGAGTATGGATAATTAAATGCATCTGTGAAGCAGATTATGTTCATTCATTGCAAAAGTAGTCAATTTTTGACAGCCACCTTCGATTCCAATATGGTTGCAGACAATTACTCTTCTGTCATGATCCACCATATGTCACAGACAGCAACACAGCACTCACACCCTTGTGGCGGCCTTATTGTAATTTCAGGTTTTTTCAAAAGATACACAAATATTACACCAGCAGTCAAACTCGCTCCTAACAATTACGACTATTTGCTTAACTGGCTAACTTGTTAGCATATTGTAGCATATACATGTAGCATTTAACAGCATCGCGACCGACACAGTAACTTTCGAAAAGCGTTTGTGAATTGTTTGTTGCTCAGGCCGTAAATAAACGGGTTATGACAACTGTTTGTGTAACCTAGCAACAGTATAACCATTGAAAGTGAATGCGGCAGTTCCATTTTACCGAATACGTGTAGAAACATGCCAACACTGTACGGCAACCATGAAGTTATGAATATAGCAATCACCAGAAATAACGTTGCTGACAGCTTAACTTCTTCGTTTTGTTTTTTGTCGCGCTTCATTTTTCGAAGTCGTTTCTGCGTCGCAATGTGCTTTTCATTCGTCGAAACAGCTAGAACGTTCTGAGGTTCAACAGACGTTGTGCAAAGTTTTTTCTGGTTGTCAATTTTTGGCTTTAAACGCATCGACGGACGTTTTGTACCAGTCGAAGGGACACTACTGGTTGATGATGACTTGTTCGTGTGCGTTGTCGTTTGTTCCACTTCCGCTGGTCGTTCGTGCGCATGTACTCTTAGATTGCTTCTTTTGACTTCTCGTATAATTGAAACATAGCTGAAGTACATCACAGAACACGGGCCACCGAAGCACACAGCCACCACAAAAACAGTGTAGGATTCACTGAGCTCCCATTTGAAGAAGCAAAAGTGTTGATTACTTATAAAAGCATACTTCGACCATCCAAATAAAGGAGGCGACGACAGCAGGAGCGAAAGTAGCCAAATACCTGCAACACATAACCAAATGTCATGAACTTTTCCTGAAAATATGAACATACAACGTAGAATTGTCCAAATAATGTTTTCGAAATGCATTTGATAAACTATATCGACTGCCTTAGTGGGCGGCGCACCATATGGGGCTGGGGGGATATAGCCCCCACTTTTTTCAGTGCTGTGCCACCCCTGGTCTATGGGCGATGCACCACTGAGTGGCTATAGCCCCACCTTTTTATTGCTGCTCCTCTTGCCGCTCCTTCTGCTGCTGCTGCTGCTGCCGCTACCATTGCCGATGCTGCCGCCGTTGCAGATGCCGTTGCCACATCATTTTTGCTTGTCAAACGTGGATATTCTTTTTATAAAGTGAGCAACTAAAAATACCGCACCACCATCTTGATTTTCCGGGGCCAGATCCAATGCGTTTTGGTCTTACCATTGCTTTTCGACCCACAATTCTAATGCGGAAGAGTTGAGTCCCGGTCCGATCGGATTTATCGACTTAAACGGCTAGAAGACGAAGTGTATCATAAACATAAAAGTTGATTTATACCTTGCGAACCCGGAAACAGTTTATACTCTTCGACAAGGTTTCTGCTCGGAGTGACATTGAGAAAGAGTGTGGAACGAGTTGTTAGTCAGTATGAGTTTTTCCCTTGACATGTCTGGAATTGAAATATGCTTTATACACAAGTTCATAATTTCGAGACATGTCATTAAAATGCATATTTTTCTTAAAATGACGTGTGCATGTTCGTGTAAATGACGAAAGCAGCGTTTGATAATGCATTTATGACGTCAGTTAGTGAATGCTGGTGGGTTACTTAGACACAGGAACTTTCACGTTTTCCGTGAATATCGTTTGTATCTCTAGGATCTCTGCTTCGCTTGTCAACCGATGCCGGTTTGATTGGTGATAGCAATCTGGACATGAAATGCCAACTCGACCTATGTATTCTATAGTTAAAGCTCGCGAACCGAGAGTTTGCACAGTCAATTTCCGGTTGTCTGCGCGACTGAGTTTTCATGCAGCGTTATAGTTTTTCATCAGTTGAGTCTCTTGATGTACAGTTCCTGACAATCAGCGATTTCTCACAAAATTAGTAAACAAACCCGACAATTACACTCAGGTCATCCTTTTTACGTACAGACCTGTGGCCCTGGCCGAACACCAGATATAGTATGACCTCTGGTATCTTTTCATCTCCGGTCTTAGAACCACTTTCGACAACCTACCAAACTACATGCCAGGAATTTTTCAACAACACACTTTTGGGTCATGTTACATTACTTTACAAAACGAAGTGGCGTCTGGTTTCTTAGTATTTGTTTTGCAAATATAAACGAAATGATCAGGCCCTTGGGAACGCTCGAAATACGTACTCGTGTATTTATTTGTGTAGCTAAGAGTTTGTATATGCATGTATATATTGTTACTGTTTTCAATGATAAGTCAATTGTGCAATGTTTACGTGTTACCCAGATAATTTTTTAGCGATTTCTGAGCAGTAATGTCTAACTATACTCCTGGTTGAAATAAAATTAATATAATGAAAAAGTTTATTTTGAAAAAGAACCCAATCAAATATTTTGTGTTTTACTGAAAGCGCACAATTTATAATTGCCAATTGTCCCGCTCTCAGCCGACTGTCGCACTTCCAGAATTTGACCGCCGTCAAGGCACACCATCAGAATGTCCCACTTCTTGACACACACAACATAGCCTTATTTTTCGTCTGCCTAAACGGAAAAAAACGTGACGTTCTATGGCTTCTAACAGAAACGCCGTCGGACGCTTTTGGATGTTACGTCTCCCTTTCGACAAAAAACGCTGTCGGGACGTTTTTATGTGTTGCGGCAAACATTTCACCCTTGCGTTTTGGCATAGTCCCAGATGTCCAGCTTTATATTCGGAAGTCCCACTCTTCAATCCAGTTGTCCCGTTTTTTCATTCTCGACCGTGACAGCTATGCAACAGGTGTTATAAATAGTGTTATTTTTTCCAGAGTCCACATTCTTCAGTAACATATTACAAAATGTATTCCAATCAATGTCACTTGTTTACGATAACACACACTACTTGTAACGGGATTACTAATTTTACTTTCTGTGAAAAGTCCTACACTGCAACCAATGTAATGAGCCATCAACAGTATATTTCGAAGCTACTCAGTAGAGGTATTTTTACATTTTTACCTATCAGAAAACTTTTATCTGGAAATTTCGCATGAGTAGTTGAAGTATCACATTTTTGTTAATGTCACGGCGTCCTGAATTTTACTGAAGATTCTCACGAAATTAGCACACAACGTGTAGATCGGAAAGTCCTGGAAGCCTATTGTTTTTGGTCATGATCGGATTCAAAATGACGGACGTGGCGGCCATTTTGTATCCGATTTCACTGTCAAATGCTCGTAGAGGCCGCATTTTTAGACGTACAGGGCTGAAACGTGGTGCGAGTATTATAGAGCACATGTGCTACAACTGTACCGAAAATCGTTGACTTCCATCAAAGATGGCGGAAATATTGTGGAAGTGGCGCATGCGCACCCCGATATCTGGCCAAAAACATTTTCTCCTCTAGAGGGCGCATTTGCGAACCAATCAGTTTCAAACTGGTCACGTGTTTGTTGGTAGTAATAAGCTTTTGTAAAATTTTGTTTAACCGGAAGTCACTTTTAAGATGGCGGCTATGGCGCATGTTCACACGTTTTATATCGTTCTGCAGTCGCGTTTTTAACGGGAAGAGCAAATGACGTGAATTTTTGCATGTGGATTCCTTGAAGTATGCTCTTTCAAAAAGTCTCGGAGAGCGTATTTCTCAGACTTACCGTTTAAGAGTTATTTGACTTTGAATTTCAAAAAACGGCAAATTTTCATTTTTTTTCCAAAAAGTTATGGAATGTTGCAAAACGTTCCAGTAAGATAGAGTTGTGAGTGGGCTTTCAGAAGATATTTTCCATTTTTCGCTACAATGTCTACTTTTTGAATTATTCGAGATTTTCTGTTCGTTTGGTCTCCGTTGCATTGCCAATGCAAGCACACGCAGCTGGCCGGCTCTCTTTTGTTTTGCCTGTACAAGTTGACCCCGAATGACCCAGCTAGCACTGTTCCTTGGATCGTTCTTGCTGCTCTGATGTAGGTTTAGCTTTGTTGAGCTGTGTCCGTTATGTTGCGCCATCTATTGTTCTTTTGATTTGATTAAATGCTCTCTTTTCTTGTCATGTACATTAACCGATCAGAAATCTGTACAGTTCGATAGAAATTTAAACGCACTTTCATAAGATATTTTTCATTTCTCGCTAGTCGTCGTGATCGTTGTCGTCGTCCTCCCCATCGTCCTATTTACGCGTAATTTCACCAAGTGTCGCTCCTCCGAGCGCTGTCGCACAGTTGCCAGTTTACCGGGTGCGTAAACAAGACTGCAGACTATTTCTTACTCATTTGTTCGCTAGTCACATGAATGCTATCGTGTTGTTCATAATCTCCGCCTTCATCGTCATGTTCGTCGTCGTCGTCCTCCCCTTCGTCCTGTTTTCGCGTAATTTCGCCAAGTGTCGCTCCTCCGAGCGCTCTCGTTTTGTGTAATTCACAATTAGTGTTCTTCACGTTCTTCAAACTTCCACCCTTTCGATGGAGGCGATCCTACTGTATTTTTTCACCTTTTTGGTTGTTTGGGTCGAATGTCTGTGCTGTGCACGAATGTTTTGTGTTTTTTGATGAAGTTGGTATCTCAGCTTTCATCGTGAATACTTGGCAATGTCGAATTTACATATATAGAGGGACAAAGGGACATTTCCTCCGAAGTGCTCCAACGAGAGAGGGTACCGTCTGAAATGGGACTCCTTAAGATTATAGGCTAAACATCCTTAAGCTTGGACAAAAGAGTGACAGTGCATTCCACCGTCGTGTGGTCCCAAAACGATGCAGGGAGTGACCTCCTTCAACATGAAAGCCGGTTGCACGATTTCACAAAAAACAGGAAAATAGAGGTAATATATTTCAACATTGGGCCCTGTTTCCGTGAGCGGCCCCTTAAAAATTTGTCAATAAAAACACAAAAAGGTGGCCACTTGAATGCCATCAATTGCCTCCTTCAAGGGCGGGGCACCTAAATATGAAAATATCTATATTTTCAAATATTAGGAAATACACAACCATTGATGTTAGCTGTCAGGTCATCAATTTTTCTCAAGTAATATACAGTTTCGAGAAAAAAATAAAGCGAAAGTTGTCTCCGTTATCCCTTGCCAGAGAGGGGCATATGGAAAAATATAGTTTTGCATTCACAAAATCGTCTTATTGAATTTAAAAATCCGATCAATTAACTAGTACGCTCCGCAAATGCTTCGCTTTACAAATTTCTCGATTTTTCGAGTTATATGTATGATTGATTTCGTGCACGTTTTCAAGTGCGTTTGGACGACCTGTTCTGCAAAACCGGTGATCCTAAAGACAATGGTCCTCAAAAGGTAAAGCATGCACTGATGCAGAGTTGTTAAACGTTCTCTTGAATTTTGTCTCTTATCCGTATTTCGCAGTCTTTATTTTCTCGACTTTCCCTGGCCCCACGCCAACGTCGGTTGCCACGGTTCAACCCTGACACCTGAAAATGTTTTGGGGGCCCGTGCCCCCGCTTCCTACGACCCTGTTCCCTGTGACTCGAGTTGGTAACGGGAATAGTATCGTAAGAAATGTTACAGGACTTGGCAACTGAACAGGACAAAATGCAAGTTTAAAGATAACAGTTAGAGGTGCCATCTTATTAGTGCTCAAAACCAACTGTTGGAATTCGTCCTTGCTCAAAAAGATTGTTTGTAGTAACGCCCAGACTGTTTAATTTCGGTATCAAGTACTAATGGCACGTGTACAGACACGAAAGCTAACAGAACCAGCTCCTTCATTTTGAAACGCCTGAATTGAAATTTAACCATTCTCTTTCAATCAGTGCTAGTTTTTACCTCAAACGACTCACAGTCTCATGTGGTTCTAAAATGACAATGTCTCACAAATCGTTTTTGACAGTACATCATTTTTACTCCAACAGGCCAGGCAGAGAACTCTGTCGTCTCATACCCAAACAGTTGTAACGGTCATCCACTGCTAGTAGACATACGATATGTTGATACCACTTCTCTATAGTAGTATTTTGGGAAACTAGTCAGGGGCGGATCCAGGATTTTGAGTTAGAGGGGTAGGGCAGTGTATTAGCCAGGATTTTGCTCGTCACACATTCGCACTCCCGAACTACTAAATGGAATCTGGGAGAATTTTAGGGGGGCTATGGCCATCTTCTAAATCCGCCACTGCTAGTGGAAAAGTTACTTTTGGATCACTTCTCATGAAAAGGACTGAAGTCAGAAATTTGGTCTTACGATCTTCACAACTAGCCATGAAAAATAATAAAATCTCATTTGAGCAAAAGTGCTAAGCGTCTAAGAATACACACTAGTTACGTACTCAGATATAAACACTTCTATACTATGATGCACTCATAAGTGTGACGGTTTGGGGTAAGCCAGATTTAACGGCAGTTTTGAGGTAGGTATTACTAGTGAGTTCGGTGAATCTGGTTCGCTTTAATTGCGTGTATTTCTGAACGCGTTGGGAACGAGAAAAGTGCACTCTTTAGTCTTAAATCGCTTTCATGAAAGAGATCGCAGGGCTCGGTTGCATATCAACGTTGAACGTCGGGAGCCATAATGATGTCGCGTTATCACACGTCACGTTGATATTGTTGAACAATGCATATGACGGCATGCAGCAACCTAACTTAACCAGCTGATAATTTCAGCACGACAAAATGAGTCTTAAGTCGCGCATCGTATTTCCTGACTGCAAACAGTCGCTTTCGGTGAAAATTAGGTCAAATTTTTTTATTGCAGATTAGGATTATTTATTCATTCTACTTCACAAAACATGGTTTTAAAAAAGCAAACTTCATTTTAAACCTTATTTATTTCATTTTGAAAAACATCACCTTCTCCGCCACCGGATAGCTTGTGAAATTTTCCTCAAAATTCACGGGTTTTCGTGACCGCGTTGCTCAACCACCCGGTGACCCAATTCCTTCATAAGCATTATCAAGAGAAAGGTCAAACTCTGCTTATTATGCACGTAGTAAGATTTTTGAGATTTTCGTCCAATCAATAGTCGAAATTTTACTTATTGCAGACGCGGTAAATTCAAAAGAAATGCCACTCACTAGTCCATACAGCCAGCAACGACCTTTTCACCCAATAAAGCGGTGACCTCATTCGCTAGAACTCGTCAAGTAGGCGTGAATTTTTGGAGTCGCGGGGTCGCGGGGTCAGGGCAAGCTGACAAGAGAGTAAGATGGCTGATCGCCGAGTGGCAGATCTCTTAAACTCTTGCCGCGGCCTGCCGCACCAAGATCAGCGCGAGCTAAATGATTTGGTCGAAGAATATTTTGTGTACGGACAAGAGAGTGAGGTTGACGACAGTGACGAGTCGTTGTCTTGCGACAGCGACTCCTCGGATGACGGCTTTGGCGATCAGTCTGATCAACCCCTCGTGAACGTCCCAGGAGGAGCGTTGATACAAGAGCTTGAAGACCACGAACCTGACGAGCTTGCTCGCATCGCCACGACTCGTCCTTGTAAAGCAAACGGAGCTAGGTGCCGCCAAATAAAAGTTTTAACAAAAGACGACGGTCGACAAGGGTGCATCACTCAGTTTGATGTAGAGGAAATAGTGGCTCTGCAGCTCTCGTTGAAAGATATGGATAGGGGTGAGTCATTGTTATTTTTTTGAAAAGAATTGATACAAACGTAAAATTTCGAATTCTTGTGAACAGGGGTCAGCCTTGAATGGTTATTTCGTAACTAACAGGATTTTATTTTAATTAATTTTGCCAAATTACTTCTTAACCACCTTGTTGTACTTTCGGTAACCCCTCTTTCCGAAAGTGGACTAATCCTGTGTACATCAGCTGAGAAATGGATTAACCCAGTTGGTTACTTGCAGTTTTCATGAATATTAGGCTCTATTCCTTTCCTGGGGCCTCTTCCATGGAAATGAAATTATTTTTGAGACCTTCGATCATGCCATAGTAACAGTTAGTTACACGAAACTATATTAGCCAATTTGGTCGAAACAATTTTAATGAAACACATTAATTTCTTCTTTTAAGATGCAAAAGATTTGATGATTTTGGGTATCTTAAGCTGCTGTATGAGAAACGGGCCCAAAACAGCAAACTCACGTAGGAAGCAGCAGACAGACCGCCTACGACCGCGCTCCAGCTACTTTTTGCTGAACAGACCAGTCTGCAAGGATGCATTTCTTTTTCTCCTTGGGTATGTATTTGATTTCTTAAATTGATCTTCCTATTTTTCAATGTCAGGTGAATTTATTTACAAGCATAGGATTGAAAAAGGTATAAGTAGTGCTATAGTGGGGCGTAGCTGCAGCCTACCACCATTTTGTATTTTAGCATAGTGCCTATTCACTGTAACTTGTATGTCCGTATATTGTTGTAGCAAAGCCTATGACTGACCTTTGTTGGCGTTGCCAGAAGAACAACACATTTATATTTAGAAGTGCCAACTTGAGTAATGCCGTGAAGACACATCTGCTTCAACAGCAACAAGATCACTTGGCCACAGTTGATGCTGAGCGCAACTACTACCGACAGCTATGCAAAGATGCCAAAACTGCTGCCACAACCATAGGATGCACCACCTTAAGGCAAACAGCGGCCAATACTGAGCCTATTGAGATGCATTACAGCTTTGATTTTGCCCAGCAAATCCACTATCCAAACAATGCGGCACAACCTGGACCACTCTATTTCCTAACCCCTCGAAAGTGTGGTATATTTGGAGTTCGTTGTGAGGGTGTTTCACAACAAGTAAGAATAAATTAAAGTAAAATTTACCACAATATACCAACAACTTGTTTGTGCATGTCATATAGCATTGCAGTCCTCATGTGCATTGTTATTATCATTTCAGGTCAACTTTCTGATTGACGAGGCTCACTCTGGTAGCAAGGGCAGCATTGTGGTCGTTAGCTATCTACATTACTTCTTTGAGAACTATGGTCTTGGTGAGCAGACCCTTCACTTGCATTGCGACAACTGCTCTGGCCAGAACAAAAACAAGTGGGTTCTGTTTTATTTTGCCTGGAGAGTTCAAAATGGTCTTCACACACAGGTATGATCATTGAAACAATTTAGGTCACTGACATACATAATATTACGTTAGAATCTCAAGAACCCCCAAAAACTCTAGCTTTTTAAGTGTTTTTGGCAATTCATATAAATCTCATTAAACTGATTGTCTTTGCTTTTTTCGTTTTGTTTCTGTTTGTTATAATCATATGAATTCGGCCACAAAATTAATGTGCACTGTGTTAATGGTCATAGTTTTCAGCCATAAGATATCATTTGGATTGAACTTAATTGGCTTACTACTTTTGTTATTTTCCAGACTAGTTGTTTATTATTATTAATCTTCACTTTTAGGTCACCCTCAACTTCATGCCACCTGGTCACACCAAATTCGCACCAGACTGGTGTTTTGGCTTACTCAAGCGCAGGTATCGCCGGTGCCATGTGTCCTGTCTTGATGACATTGCGGATGCCGTGAGGGACAGCACACCAGTGTCTCATCTTAACCTTTTGCAGTTGGTGGGCAGAGAAGATGGAGATACCATTGTGCCAACATACAACTGGCAAGACTTTTTCTGCCAAGCTTTCAGAATGATGCCTGGCATTAAGCCTTTGGGTCATTTTAGGTCAGTAAAGATTTTTGTTAAGTACTTTCAGATAGTATTGACACTACCAAGTGTATGCTCTCATTTATCTCATTTATAACTTGTACAGAAAGGTGATAAAGCCTAATACTTGTTTTGTTTCAGTTTCTTAAAGTGATGAGGCATTTAATGTGTCAGTGGCATGTCAAAACTTCTTCAGTGTATTTTGCCCTTTTAAGGTTTACTGCTGACAACCCAGGTGTCATGTTTTACCGTGAAAAGTTAGATGATGAGGAATCTTCCTTTGACTTGGCTGTCCCTGGTGTGGTATTAAGTGGAATGCCACCTGTTGTCCCATCTCCTGGACTTAACAGGCAACGACAACAGTACTTGTACAACTACATCAGAGAGTTCGTTAGGGCGGACAAGAGAGATGTCGTGTGCCCAGCTCCACAGTGAAAGTTTGATTTGTGGGACTTGTGTTATGCCATTGTTTAGATAGTGGATCTTATTTGAAGTGGAACGCTCATTCCGTACCTCTGTGATTATTGCTTTATCAAATTATTTAGACACACAGCATATACCGACAATGTAAATATGAAGTAAGTTGAAAATTGCTAAATGTTTTTAAGAATGAGTTTTGTGTCGAAAATGATCTGCCTTAAATCACCGAACCGTGTTCGGTAGGTATCATGACGTGGTGTTGGGGAATAACAGTGCATGATATGGCTATAATTATGAGCATGCATATTGTGTCAGAATGTTTAGTTGTACCCAACTTATCTCAACTTATCCCCTGCAGGAGGCTTTACGATTGGTGGGAATAGTTGAATTAGTTGAAATGCGTGTCTCCATACATGTCAGAATGGTTGGTTAGTTGTACTCAACTAATCCCAACTTATCTCAACTTATCCTGCCATCACCATAGGCGCCTATTACTGATGTCAAGTTTGTTATCAGCTTGTCCCCACAGGTGGCGCAGCGATTAATTGGAATACTTGAATTAGTTGAAATGCGTGATTGATGTCTCTAAAATTGTGAGCCTGTTGATGACGTCATGTACGTTATCTACCTGTCCGTAGATGGCCTATCTATTAGTTCGAATAGTTTAATTAGTTGATTTTAGTTCAATCCAACTAATCTGATCTATTCAACTAATTAAACTAATCCTTCCAATTGCAGCGCCATCTGAAGTAGTACTGGCATTGTGAGAAAGAAAGACAAGAGAGTCACTGACTTGCCTGCAGGTTGTGCAGCGATTAGTGGGAAAAGTTTATGAATTAGTCCAAATACGTGTTCTCTGTCTCTTTAAGTTGTGAGCCTTTTGCTGATGTCATATACTTATCTCCGTGCTAACAGGGTATGCAGCAATTGCAGGGTATAGTCATATAGGCTCTTTAAGTTGTGAACTTTCTACTCAAGTTTTGTGCTTGGTCTACTTGTCCATAATGTAGCTTGAAATATTTGAATTTCCTTGGAACCTAACGCTGATGTCTTAAATAATATTATCATTTTCCTGTGCATGAAGTCCCCATTTTTCTTTGCACTAACATGTTTTAGCGCCTCTTATTGCCATTATGTATAAGAGTAAGAGAAAAAGAAACAGGGAGCACTGCAATTAGTTGAACTACAGTTTCTTATCAATCTATTAGTAGGGCCCTACCAAGAATTTTGAGATTACTCATTACCCACTTATATGCAGACTTTTTTGTTTTCACAAGTTGTCAATGAATACAACTATACTCTGTATAGCGCGGATGATGTTCAAATAACATTGTCGTTTAATTGTTGATGTACATAAGCATATTCAGGAGCTTGCAAATACATGTTTAATATTGTTCTCATGCCATACGTTTGGTGCTTTTTTCGTTTGCAGGTCAAAAAGTCGCTTACAAATCCCCCCCAAAAACCCTCTTTCGAATGGTCATTAAACTCAGAAACCCTCTTTCGAATGGCCATTAAACTTAAGTGGCAGCCATTTTGAATTAGTCACCATGACAACGTGTAATTGTACTTTAGGCCTTCATTGGTTCCTTGTTTTGGTGTGAAGAACATTCCTATGATTTATTGTAGTAACTGGCAATCATTTAAATTCCATTTGTATAGTCATTACGTTTAACGGCGGCCATTTTGAATTGATAGTTGCCATGGCAACAAATATTAAAAGAGAAAAATTATATTTCTCAACTAAATGATGCTGTGGTGTGATTAGTTTCATCTTTTTTAAAATCTTTCTTTTTCTTTTTCTTTTCACGAATACCTGTCATATAAATGTATATGGTGGCCATCTTCAATGTATTTTCATCGATTGGCGGCCATCTTGGAAAATGGCCGCAATTACGTAATACAGTCAATATTTTTTGCTAATTTTCGACTGATGTTATTTCTTATGTAATTTTGTACAGTAATCAGTCTCAAATGTAGCATTCATTTGCAGGTTGCTATGGAAATTTTAAAGACACAAATATCACTTTTTCTCGGTCATTTTCTTAAGCTTTTGAAAACTCAAAATTTTTACTTTTCCGGACTAGAAATGGCAATATCTCGGCCATTTCTTAAGGTAGGGACATGTTTCATACATCAAAATGATCAGAAAATACTGTATTTCCAGAAAAAATAACAATCACAAAAATGACAAATCCTACTTAAGACTCATTGTGTCGTGCTGGGTCACATTTTGACTTTTATGTAACTCAATTCTGCTGTTTACCATGGATGCGAGTAAGGTAGCAGGCGTCCAAAATAAACTTCCAGTTAACCGAGTAGACGATGGCCTGAGTGACACCTTCTGAATTCTATTCCTTTGTTTAGTATGGCGTCATTTTGACGTTTTGGTCCCACTCAAATAAAATTAAAATGTGAAAATTAAAAATAATAATTAGACTACTAAGCCTCTGGTCAATATTCAAATCTTTCCGGGAGTATGCAATTTGTGCTATCGTTGTTGACGAAAACTAATTTCTTCAAACACGCAATTTTGTAAAAAAGAAAAAAGCGTTAAATTGGCCCCTTGATTACCTAAATCGGCAAAAAATCCAAGATCCCCACAATTTTTGAAAATGGGATTTGACTGTGCAATTCTATTGCCGTTGCTGTGTCCGAATCGCGTCACATTAGTGTCAGATACATCATCCGATTTTCTGGAATGCGCGTGCAACGATTTTCGTTTCCCACAAAACGTCAATGCGAAACACTTTGGCAAACATTTTTTAAAATGCCCTATTTCTGATTCAACCGCAAGAGTTTGAAAATGTCTAAGTATGGTAACTTCTCGGGACCACTCCTTAGAAAACTTTAAGTTGAAACTTGTGCTATGTGATTCATGTACGAGTCGTTTCAGTGGAGAAGGGAAATGAGCCGATTTTTAATNTAAAGTTCAACAACTGTCACATTTTATGTTTCTAAGCCTCTCCTAAAATGTAACAAGTTGTTACATTTTACGAAACCAAAGTTATATCACAAAGCAAATGATCAAAATCCCGAACAAGTGGTATCTGAATTTTTGGACGAGTGGTGCCGCCCAAAAATTTGGATATCTACCCATGGATTCGGACAAAAAGTGAACCATTTAGAGAGTAATTTTGTGTAAAATTTTACATTTTCGCGCAGTTCTGTTCAAAAAAGTCACCACTTTAGATCCAAAATGGCACCATTTTGGAGATTATTTTTTGCTGCGAAAAACACCCTTTTGGTGATACTTCTTGTATACCTCTTCTATAGAAATACACTCCGGGCTGACACGACATGAATTTGGCTAACCATTATCATTATCATTATTATTGAGTTAATTTATCGAGAACATGGTAATATACACGATACATGCTTAGCCAAGTGATAGTACATCATGGTCCTCAAAAATTTTTAATTCATTTCATTTATGGCCCAACGTTTTCACCGGACTTCCCATAATGGACAAGGAGTGATGTTTCAAAGGCATTTTAAAGGGCTTCCTAAGTTAAACCATAAATGATAAGCACGTTTGCTCGTTTCAGTCTATTGTGTGATTTCTCAATTTTGAAAGACGTTAAAGAATTCCATAAGCAAGTTAACAAAATATGTCTCATGTTTTCGCCTCAGTCGTATTCATACTAAACCAGAGCATGGATAATCAAATGCAGATTATGTTCATTCATTTGCAAAAGTAGTCCATTTTTGACAGCCACCTTCGATTCCAATCTGGTTGCAGACAATTACTCTTCTGTCATGATCCACCATACGTCACAGACTGCAACACAGCACTCACACCCTTGTGGCGGCCTTATTGTAATTCAAGACGGCAGCCGTGTTTAGGGGTCAGATCACGTGCCTTCCAGGTTTTTTCAAAAGATTCACAAATAATACACCAGTAGTCAAACTCGCTCCTAAAAATTACGACTGTTTGCTTAACTGGCTAACGTGTTAGTATACTGTAGCCTATACATGTAACATTAACAGCATCGCGACCGACACAGTAACTTTCGAAAAGCGTTTGTGAATTGTTTGTTGCTCAGGCCGTAAATAAACGGGTTATGACAACTGTTTGTGTAACCTAGCAACAGTATAACCATTGAAAGTGAATGCGGCAGTTCCATTTTACCGAATACGTGTAGAAACATGCCAACACTGTACGGCAACCATGAAGTTATGAATATAGCAATCACCAGAAATAACGTTGCTGACAGCTTAACTTCTTCGTTTTGTTTTTTGTCGCGCTTCATTTTTCGAAGTCGTTTCTGCGTCGCAATGTGCTTTTCATTCGTCGAAACAGCTAGAACGTTCTGAGGTTCAACAGACGTTGTGCAAAGTTTTTTCTGGTTGTCATTTTTTGGCTTTAAACGCATCGACGGACGTTTTGTACCAGTCGAAGGGTCACTACTGGTTGATGATGACTTGTTCGTGTGCGTTGTCGTTTGTTCCACTTCCGCTGGTCGTTCGTGCGCATGTACTCTTAGATTGCTTCTTTTGACTTCTCGTATAATTGAAACATAGCTGAAGCACATCACAGAACACGGGCCACCGAAGCACACAACCACCATAAAAACAGTGTAGGATTCACTTAGCTCCCATTTGCAGAAACATAAGTGTTGATTACTTATAAAAGCATACTTCGACCATCCAAATAAAGGAGGCGACGACAGCAGGAGCGAAAGTAGCCAAATACCTGCAACACATAGCCAAATGTCATGAACTTTTCCTGAAAATATGAACATACAACGTAGAATTGTCCAAATAATTTTTCGAAATGCATTTGATAAACTATATTGACTGCCTTTGGGGGCAGAGCACCACATGGGGCTGGGGGGATATAGCCCCCACTTTTTTCAGTGCTGTGCCACCCCTGGTCTATTGGCGGTGCACCACTGGGGGGCTATAGCGCCACCTTTTTCAGTGCTGCGCCGCCCGTTTATTTAAGCTCACCATTCCTTATGCTTTTGTTCCGCACTATTGAATCGCTGGCATCGGGATATAACTCCGTAGACATTCGAACTTCGAGTAGGCCTATAGTGGTAGCAGACGAACGTCTATCTCTTGATATAACTTACAACTAGAACTTAACTTAAAAAATATTCAAAAGAATTTCTTTGGGCACTGCCGAGGATTTTCAAAAGCACTATCATGCCGACCTTTTGTTTTTATCATGTTTTCGACAAAAACAAGGCTATAAGAACAACAACAGGACACAGTTTACATCGGCACGCTTTCGACTTGGCTAAACTGCGTAAACTATTAGTATCACAAACTCAACTACTCATAGGCTCGGGGGCATTTTACAAATAGAAGCCTAGGGGCTTATTATGCGATATTCCCGGTAATTGCGCATTTTACTTCTACGATACCCTTAGATTATTTCAGCATACAGGCTACCAAATGAACACCAAAGATTCTTTATCGGGAATATATTCCGAACGAAGACCATCGAAGTCACAATTATAATGTCCTAAGTAGTATAGTGTTTACGGTTCTTCAAAAGTCACAGTGTTAACGAAGGTAAGACAATAACGAGGCATAGCGGGAAAGAGAACATGCATATTTAGCATATATCAAACTTACCAACATAACACATAGAAGTATAACGCTTTCTTGCGCTTTCTGGGTTTGATTCCAGTTATTGCATATTGTATTTTTTTGCAACAATTTTTTTAAAAATAAACGTTTTGCTCGTGGTACTATTGGTACAGATTGCTGCTCCTCTTGCCGCTCCTTCTGCTGCCGCTGCTGCTGCTGCCGCCACCATTGCCGCTGCCGATGCTGCCGCCGTTGCAGTTGCCGTTGCCGCTTCTGCTGCTAGCGCTTCTGCTCTTACTTATTAGGAAAATGAGTGAGGAGATTTAGATAATCAGGGAGAAAATCAAAAGCGTTTTAACAGAAAGCGGGTACGCTCAGCTTTGAATATGCCTCGCCCTCCCCCCCCCCCCCACCAACAGGAGCGGGTACTCTAGCGAAACAATCTGATAGGCCAAACAGGCGTAGTTGGCTCCGGTCTCTATCCCCAACCTGAGCTCACCGACTAAGATGGCGTCAGACCACATCAATTTCAAGGTTTTGTGTTTCGTTTTTGAAAAGCTGCTCAAAGGCGCAGAAACGGGAGTGAACAAAGTTTGAAACGCCGCGATTTCCCAACCGACGGATAAAAATTGACTCGTCATTTTTGCTTGTCACACATGGATTTTCTTTTTCTTTTAAAGTGAGCAACTAAAAATAGGGCACCACCATCTTCATTTTCCAGGGCCAGATCCAATGCTTTTTGGCCTTACCATTGCTTTTCGTCCCACAATTCCAATGGGAAATAGTTGAATCTCGTCCGATCGGATTTATCGAGTTAAACGGTTATAAGACGAAGTGTATTATCAACATAAAAGTTGATTTATACCTTGCGAACCCGGAAACAGTTTATACTCTTCGACAAGGTTTCTGCATGGAGTGACATTGAGAAAGAGTGTAGAGCGACTTGTTAGTCAGTCTGAGTTTGTTTTTCCCTTGACATGTCTGGAATCAAAATATGTTTTATACACGATTTCATATTTTCGAGACATGACATTAAAATGCATATTTTTCTTAAAATGACGTGTACATGTTCGTGCAAATGACGAAAGCAGCGTTTGATAATACATTAATGACGTCAGTGCGTGAATGCTGGTGAGTTACTTGGACACAGAAACTTTCACGTTATTCGTGAATATCGTTTGTATCGCTGGGATCTCTGCTTCGCTTGTCACTCGATGCCGGTTTGATTGGTGATAGCAATCTGGACATGGAATGCCAACACGACCTATGTATTCTATAGTTAAAGCTGGCGAACCGAGATTTCACGCGAGAGTTTGCACAATCAATTTACGGTTGTCTGCGCGACTAAGTTTTGATCGAGCGTTGTGTAGTTTTTCATCAACTGAGTCTCTTGAGGTACAGTTCCTGACAATCAGCGATTTCTCACAAAATTAGTCAACAAACCCGACAATTATACTCAGGTCATCCTTTTTATGTACAGACCTGTGGTCCTGGCCGGACACCGGATATAGTGTAGCCTCTGGTATCTTTTCATCTCCGGTCTTAGAACCACTTTCGACAACCTACCAAACTACATGTCAGGAATTTTTGAACAAAACATTTTTGGGTGTCACAATCATGTTACATTACTTTACGGAACGAAGTGGCGTCTGGCCTTCTTAGTGTTTGTTTTGCAAATATAAACGAAAAGATTAGGTCCTTAGGAACGCTCGAAATACGTACTCGTGTATTGAATGTCAATTGTTTACGGTAACACACACTACTTGTATCGGAATTACTAATTTTTACTTTCTGAAGAAAAGAGTTTATTTCATCTAAACTTCTGTGGAAAGTCCTACACTGCAACCAATGTAATGAGCCATCAACAGTATATTTCGAATGTACTCAGTAGAGGTATTTCGCATGAGTAGTTGAAGTATTACATTTTTGTTAATGTCACGACGTCCTGAATTATACTGAAGAATGTAACTGTATCAAACGACATCAACGGTCTAATTAACACGTAAGTTCAATTATTAGGTAGTGAATCAACCAATTAGTACTTGAAATGTTTCATTACCACACTATATGTTTCGAATTTTTGGTAACACTCTCGGCTTTCATAATTGAAATGTTTTTTAAACCTGTCGAGTATGCGAAATGATAATTACATGTATTTATGAAGTTGATTATTTGTCTTTTGTTTCTGGTGTAAGTATACACCATCAAGAACTCATAGAGTGCGCTCTAATGATACGGCTCTTTTGCAACTTATCTGAAAAATGGCGGAAATACGAAACGTATTTTGACAGTGAAGAAGGTGACACTAATCGCTTTAACCTAGTCTTAAAATTTATATTTGTTATCATTTGTTCTAAGTACGTGATTTGGAAATCGTATCAGAGCTCCAGTGGTGCTTCATCATGCAGATATATTTTAAAGATTTTGTAAGCTTTCGTAGCAAGATTTGGTAGCTCCCGCGGTCGGCCTCCCGAATCGCGAAATCGCAAGGAAATTTTGCCTTTTTACAATGTTTGGGGCCATAAGACCGCAAAATATTTCAAAAATATAGATATAATGTGTTTGGAAGACGTTGTTGGTAATGGCAATTCTAAAATTACTTTGTTTCTACTAAATAAACATTCCACTCCTAACCATATTTTCCATAGCAAGATTCAATGAATGTAAACAAATCCCACACATGTGCGGCGCAACCTCAGCAGAGCAAGATCGAAGTTGGCATTTCAGGTGTACGGTTCTATGATGATAGTCATGGGCGCACCCGGGGGGGCGGAGGGTTCGGGGGCTCGAACGAGCACCCCAATTTGGAGAATTGGGCAAAAAGGTCCGCCTCAGTGAAACAAAAAGTCAGAGTAAACGAGACAAAATCCACAAAATCCACAGGAAGTCGGCACGGATGCACGGTTCGTGGGCCTGAACCTAGTGGTCCCGTTTTTTTTTAGTCCTCGTTGATTTCTCTTAGTAAAAGGTTCGAATTTCGAAAAATTCGAGCCCTCTATATTTTAGGCAGGGTGCGTGCATGGACTGATAGTAACATCTTGCGACTGTAACATAATTTAAATACTTATTTTTTGCATCGAAGGCTACCAAACAGTATAAGTAATGATCTTGGGACCGACCTTGAAAAGAACCCGTCTTTAACAGACATCCATATTCTCAACAACAGGGCATATCCATGGGCGGCGCACCATAGGGGGCTGGGGGGCTATAGCCCCAATTTTTTTCAGTGCTGCGACGCCGATGACATCGGGTTATCAGGAAGAAAAATTAGTTTGTGACATTCATGGATATATGGGAAGTGGCATAATTAAAACTTTTTGACAAATTAGTAGATATTTCTAAAAAATATTGGTTTCAAAACACCTTGCTGTCCCGTCCACTTAATGGAAAACGGAGGCGAATTGGTTGCTTACTTTACCGAGTTTTAAAGACACTCAAGATGGTGGACAAACCGTGAAATCAGGTATTGTTTTGATAGCCTCAGTATTGGGTGCGGTTTTTAATACGATCTGTATCTCTGTTTTGCAACACACGTGACAAGTACGTGCAACGTAATTCCATCAAACAAAACGCGCACTTACCCGCAAAAATAACATAGGTTTTTCCTTTTGTGTAGATTTTCTTGTACTTGTTTCCATGGCAAATAAGCACAAAGCGATTAATACTTATGGCTGCTAGCGACATGACACTTCCAACAAATGTTAGCATGTTAATGAACCCCACGACGATGCACAGTTGGTCGGGAAATATCCATTCCTCAGCTATAATCGACACTACGGTGAATGGGACGTTCACGACCGAAACCATCATGTCGGCCAGACTCAAACATAAAATATGCTTGTTCGAATTGTTATTCAGTTTTTTGTGTCGAAAGATGACAATCCAAAGACAGAGGTTACCCGAGAACGCAATTATCGCCACAATGGATAAATAAGCACCTTCTAACATTTCCAACACGAGGTGGCGGTAGTTGGAGTCCTTGCAAACACTTAGCACACTGCAGTTGTCAACGCCAGATACATTTACAGAACTACTGATGTTCATGAGCTCCATGGCAGTAAAACCTTTGATTTTCAGCTGGGTTTTGTATTGTAAATCACCAATTGAGCCATTGTTGGTTTTTCAGGGGCTATTGAAATACAGTTGTCTGATTATGGCTGCATAGCCGTTCATCACCTTCCCGTATGCAATTAATCGACAAATCTTTCTAAACACCGTTCTTATACGAGCCCGTTACGTTGAGACCTAGTACTTTTAATCGAACAGCGATGAACCGAAGTTCTAAAAAAGCTGCAACCGCTATTATTAACTTTGACAGTTTTCGATGTAATAATCGCAAGATTTTATAACGTGTATTTCTCCTTTAACATTTAGCAGAGCACAATATTCTTCGCCTTCAATTCCTTGCCTTTAGTTCCACTGTTCAACGTGTCGTGTGCATTTGCCAACTATTCGATCTCATGTAGTTGAACGAAGACCAGTAAACTGAAACATGGAAAGAAATATGACAATGCGTTGTCTTTCCTCAAGCTGAGTGAGTGTCAGACTAGCGGAAAGTTACCGTGACAAAATAACCCTTGTGACTTTTAAATCCTTTTTTGATAAAGAAGTCTTCCTTGTTGCTTCAGACGCTTGAAACATAATTTAAGACGTTGCGGTGAAAATAAACCCTGAATTTCGTAGACGTAGGGACAAGAACCACAGTTCGAGTGGATGATTTTAAAGTTATCGTTGATCTGGGTCAATAAAAGTCTCTGTTTACACATTGTCTCAAGACACCTGAAAAGGCATACCTTACATAAAGCACACTTCATGGGTTTTTCAAAGGCGAAGAAATTCATCAAAGACATGTGTTTTTGCCTTGGTAAGTCCACCAACAAAATTGAAAAAAATGACCAAAAGGACACGCGGTTTTTGATCTTTTTGTACCTAAAAATCACAAATACACCGTCGACTGCCCCGGTGCAAGAGGTCAACATGTTATTATCGACTAGATTTACAGCAATTTCTACATGTATGAAGGGTAAATGTATTCGTCCCCAAAAAATCCACTGAACAAGGATGTGCTCTGAAATTGCCAGAACTTCCTTATTGGGGTAGTTAAGAGCAGATGCCAAATTTCTGGACCTCGTCTATTCCAAAAACTTCAGTGAAGTGTAGAATGCTGTTCATGGCAGTCACTTCTCGCCTGACCCACTCCATTTTTCTTCATTTTTTCGGGGAGCTTCAACGGCCTGAAGCAAGGCCTTAGACCTACATCGAAAGTTGTTTTGTGGGAGAATAAATCTTAATATCTGCATAATCACCACCACTGTTTTAATTTTTTTTTTTAAATTTCGCTTGCAACTTCTGTGCGTATTGATTCCACGTTAAAGTTTACTCTAGGTTTCTGACAAAAAGTAGGAGTGTAAATATTACACTTGTCCCTTTTTAAAGGGTAAATTGAACGTATGTCGTGTAGCCTTCATTTAAAACACAATGCCCGATTATCTTTCAAGCATTTAAGTGTTAGTTACAGTTCCGCTGGCGCTTAGTAAAGAAATAATAAACCGCCGCCATTTTTCAGACAACAACTTTTGATTTAGAGCACTTACCGTCAAGACACCGATAGGAAACTGAGATTAAAACCTTATAAAAACTAGACTCACACTCCATGGCCCACCAAACGAACCTGACATAAAAGATATAGCTTTGTTAACACTTAGAAATTGTGCAGCAACATAGCCACATCTGTCTGACTGAATGAAACACTAAATAAGATCGATACAAATGAAACACTCTTGACATGAACACAGACACAATACAAAGTAATTGATACCATTGTCCCATCAGTCCTGAAAACAAAAAAGCAAATAGTGGTCAGCAACTCACTTAAGTCAGAAATAAAGAAAACAAATTGATTGTAAAGTACAACCGGTTGACGCAAACTGGATACAAGTAAAGCTTTAGAAACAGCAAAGTAATCGGATTGGGGTTTTCATTCTCATCAAATCAGTCTCACTGATGGTTTCGATGGTAACGGAAATAATACTCCAGCATGGTAAGGAATATTATGAGACAAGTTTAATGAAACCATTGTCATCTCGGATTCTTTTGTATGCCAGATAAACAGCGCTAAAACTGCAGCTTTAATTATATGGTTCCCTCTTTCTGTGTTTTTGTGGCGGCATTCCACAAACACAGTGCAGTACCTTTGAATATTCATGAATGCTTAACACTTCAAATCTGCACTGCAATGGTGTGTGATCTGAGGAAAGCAATCAAGTCTTTCACACTCATTATGCGCATGCCCAGATGCACAAAAATGTGTAAAAAGCATTTTATGTTTTTCTATTATGTTGCTTAGCAATAGGTAGTGCTGTATGCTGCCTCTTTAGCAAATCACAAACTCAGAAATTAAACTTGTGCTCAACATTCCTGTTCTGTTGACACCCATAACAAACACTGAAACGTCGTTAACAATTTCAAAAGTTAAACTTTTTTAAATGTGTTACTTGCTCTTGTGATATTTAGGACTTAATATTGGGTCAAGCTTTCTGGCATCGTAGTCTATGTGATTTGTGCTCAAATGAGGACTAACATTAGTAGGTAATATTCATTTTTCTGGTTTTGAGCAGGAGAAGGTAGCTCAACCTCAATGAGCTTTGTATACGCGTTCAACGCGAACGTGAACGTGTTTACCTACAATGTTGACCTAAATTTTCGCATTCACACACGTACGGTAACAACGTGGAGACAGCTGATGTCATGAAAGAGCACAACATTGAGTTTTAATAGGTTGAACGGGTACATCAGGGCGCTTTCGCTTAATAATGGAAATCAGGTGAAAACAAAGCCATAGAACAATGGCGAACTGGCGAGGTCGGCGAGTGCTCTGGTTGGTTTTAATTGCAGATTATGATACTTCACACATGGAATTTTTCTTTTTAACTGTCAAAATTTTGTTTCGTGATGATGTGTTCTAATCGTGACCACATGAATAATGTAATGTCTTCCTGGTATTGTCCTGGTGATGAAACCGGATGTATTGTTTCATTAGAAACTCTTATCTTAACGCTACCAACTTTTATTTTTGTTTGAAAATCGATTTACTGAAACACAAAACAATTTTCTACAAATGCCAGATATGATTTACTAGTCTCAAATATTAATAAAAATTTAGAACTAGCCTTGGGAATAGAACTTAGTCGCTTTTCGATTTTCCGCAGCTTCACGAATAGGGGACACGATTACACGTGAAAAAGACCATATTTCATTAAAGCATATGCTATGTAGCTGGAAAACGAGCGCTAAAGCCATAGAACGTGCTAAATTACAGCCAGGCAAGCGCTATTTTCACGTTGAAGTTAGGTTTTGTTTCACCTCGCGGAAATAGTGGGAAATTGTGCGACGTCAGTATCTGTCAACCTATTGCTCCTTTATCGTAAACGAACGTTAGATTTATTCAGCTTTTTCATTTTTCTGGAACGTTTAAGGATATCTCAAACCTTATTCACAAAAATTGGCCATTTTTACAATACTTCACATATGTCAAGCAAAATACCTTATCTTCATTCTCGGGAAACTTCAAATACGAAAAAAACAGCAGAACCACCTTGGGACCACACAACCGCGTGGAAATTAATTTTCTATTTATCCGAGGTCAAAGGTTACGGGGCTGTCACTCAAATCGAATCTCCCTCAGTCCTTTCATTCACCGATTCGCCATAATATTACGTCAGTGAGGTGTACATATAATAGAAAGATGCAAACAACGTAGTTTTGATAATGAGGGGGCTGTGTCTCTGCATGTAGACGATCGTTGAGAACGAATGCTACGAGTTATCTCACGCCACTGTGACTTTGTGTTCACCAACACAGCAAGTTGTGGAAAGAGATAAATTCTGACCTAAATTCCTTAATTCTGGTAATTTGACATTTTGCTGTTTCGATCTCACGACGTGCTTCAACCACCGACTCGTATTTTGCATCCATTTCGTACTTGGGTTTCAGCCTTCCAGGGTGTGGTGTGTCTAACAATGAACTGTTGACCTACTTCAAAGTGGACCACAATGCACCAGTTTAACCCACTTAATAGGTTGGCTCCGCCCGTGACCTAGTCCGCCCGTAACCTAGTTGGAATCGATTTGGCTGATTGAGACGTTTTTGTGATCATTAAATTAATTATGAACAGCAAATTCAGATGATATTGCGCGTGAATGTTGAAATAATGAACGCGTTAAGAGGTATATAGGCTGTATTGACCGAAAACAAGTTTTCACCGAATAATGAACCCAAGACCTTGAGATATTCACCTCTCATGAATTAATCGGCTTTTTCTCGGCTTCGGCAAATCGGCTTAATTTTAACTTAGGAACACGGGTTCTCAAAAACGGCTTAAAGTTTCCAGACTTAACATTTATTCATCAGAAACGCAGTTAGGGTTTTCGATATAAAGGCCTAGTTTTTGTGTAATGTAACGAAGACGAATACAATTGCTATGTTTTACAAAAATACCGACCTTACTCTTTGGGAGCTGATTTGTCACAGAAACCAAACGAAAAGACTAACCGAAAATTCCTAACAGCGTTTTTGAGACGTGGTAAAATTTTCATAAAAATTGACAGAGGGGTTATTTTGATATGAATGTACCTTTCTTAAAATGAAATTTGAACTTTAAAAAGGTGTTAACGTAATAATAATGATACATGAATATAAAACGTATACTATTACTAGTTGACAAAGCCTAGTTTTTGATATAACCTTAAACATCCAGGATATGATGTAGCTTAGCGCATGTGTTTTACTCAAAATAAAATGTTTGAAATATGACTTTTGTTCAGGGGCACTCGTTGCGTTGCTGATTATTCTAAGAAACAACAGAATTATCAAGTGGTAATGGGTGACACAGAAAGAGTATACTTACGTTTCGTGCCAAAACATCATCTGAAAATATTCAATGCGTCGGTGTGTTTGAGTTGGATGTTGTATTTTTAACAATAAATGAGGTTCAAAATGTATTTTTAATGTTTTCTTCAGAAAATACAACGTACACTAATAAGTTTTAAGCCCGGAAAGCGCTAGAAAGCTCGTGTCAACGACTGTAACGAATATCGAAGCCTGTTGCTTGCTTGTTATACTTCTGATTTTTCAGCAAACACTCTCCTCGACAAGAATTCAAAAAGGATTTTGAACACTTTGTTGAGTTTGTAAATCTTTGCTCCACCAACTAGGTGGGTGATTACTTTGCCAGGTGCCAGAACAATGCGAACGTTTTTTTATTGCAATCAGCCCGTTGAAACAATATAAACAGATTCAATGAAAAGTGCGCTTGTAGGAAGAATCCATTTTATGCAGGGAGAGACGGGTGGCGAATGCGATTACGTTTTCACGTGCACGGGGTTCGATCACTTGGCCCTTTACAATGCTGCGCGTTGATACGCTGCGTGTTGATACCACCATAAAAATAACAAGCCTGACTTGCTTCGAAAGACGAATTAAACCCTTCATCTACTGTGTCATCAACTGTACAAAAATATGATCACTACGTTAGATCTCAACAATAAAGACCGTGATCGCAACTCCCAGAACATACGTCGTATCGTTTCCGTGCTATTCCCAAAGGAGTCACGTGTGTTGCCTTGCGGTGGTTCCATTAAATCTACAGTAGAACGCGTTGTTTAATCGTTTTATTTTTATTTTGTTCCGTGGTGACAAGAAATCTTTCTTACGGGGTTCCGAGATAAAAAGCATATCAAAATGTACGTATGCCTCCCGATGTCTTTCTAAAGTTATACATTACCTTATCGACTTGTTGGTATATTTAGCCCAATATGTACAAAGGTATAGATTCTAGTTCATTAAACTTATATTTTCTGAAAGACGAAAGCCTGTAGAATGTCATTTTTGATTTTATACCAATCTGTTATTAATTGGGCCACATGTCCATGTCTTTTTAGTAAAATTTAGCAAAAAACGAAGACACATCCATTGCAGAGTAACAATATTATAACATGACCAAATTTCGTTCGATATAAATACTCAAGATGAAATCTCAAAAAATGTTTTTCCAAATTGTCAATTCCTTTTTTATGCATTTTTTGAGTATTTTTCATAAAAATCATAGCCTCTCGTGCAAAAGTGAAATATCTACCGTTTTGGGGACAGCGCATAAGGCATGGTATCTGAAAGTTTCATATGAATCCGATCAGCCATTTACGAGATATGATAAATTCCAAAATTTGTCAATTTGACCATTTTTCAAGTGTCCTACGCAATCTTAAAAAATAAGAAAACATGTTGTTGGTGACATTTTCTGATGCTGTAGATAATTAGTCTAATTAAAAGCAATGTTATGCAATTTTAGTGACTAAGGTATAATTAATTAAACATATTGGTTGTTTACCAAAATTTGTAACCTCCTAGGAGTTCATGGGAAGTGATTCACCACATGTCTGTTACCAGTTGTGGGATGTTTATAATAACAATTGTGCCTTGTTTTGCAAGTTGTGTAACTTAAAGTCTTTGAAAACCTGTCAGCTTTGGGATGAGGCATTTCCGACAACAACAATAATCTGTTATTTGTCCATCGGAATTACTCAACTCTTGATTGTCCTGCACCATAATTGGTAATGACTTGGGTTCATTGCTGGAGTCCAGCAGATTGATTCACAGAATTGTTTTGGAACCAGCGACCTTGTTCAGAGAATTGTTTTGGAACTAGATGTAGCATTTTGGAGGAAGTTTGTGGGTTTTCATGTTTTGAATTATCTCGCCCACCTTTCTTGTGTTCAGTATAAATATTCTGTTAGCTACTCTAGAATTCATATTGCTTGGAGAGAGGCTGCTGCTTGCTTCAAAAATATCACAGATACCCAGCGTTGGTAAGAGACAACTTTGTTTCTTGATGTTTTACTATAAACTTTGACTTTAGAAACAACTATTCTCAGTTCTTTGATTATTTGATTAACTCATAGAAAGTGTTGTAATAGAAATTGTTGTAACTACAAGTTTCTGCTAACTATTGTTTGTCAAATTGTGAGTTGACATAATATTACTAGATATACAATTTTCTGTATTTTAGTATGATGTATTTGGTACTTCAATTTGTATTAGATATTGCATTATCTTTATTAATTGTTTCAGGTTTAACCGTATCGTAAGACAGTAGATCGTATCGTGAATCGTAAATCGTTCACCGTATTGAAAATCGTATCTTGCCGTATCTTATCGTATCATATCATAAATAAAGTTTTATGAGCCAATGTTACGGTATTATTATTATACGTGTGTAAACTGCTGGGTCAACAACAACAACAAGAGAGACATCTAACGTGCGTGCGACTGTACGCTACACATGTCACGTGCTGGTTTAGGGCTAAAACATTACCATGCTTCCCTGGCCCTGAATTGGTGCCGAATGAGTTGGCTACTCAAATTGCAGGCAAGTACTACTTGTGCACTTCCGAATTTTTGCAAGTTTAAGGTTGGTCAACCCCAATAAGCTCTGAATCATTTCTTGGTTCGCTGATCGTTTCGACGTTCTTGTGCGTAACAGAAATCTAATCCTACCACGGTAAGGAATTCTACTCTTCCCCAATGCGACGACGGGGAGCACTGGGGGTTGATTTTATAACATGGCTTCTCTTTGATTATCAGAACCAAGAACATTCGGTTATTCCGTCTGCTGGAAATTAAATTCCAATGTTTCAATTCGTTGAAATGCACCAGTATACCGCTCCCGAAGCTAATGGTGAAACTTTCTGATGCAACGCCATCATGTTGTATCACACAAAGATTAGTGCTGCTATATCAAAAATGGAATTCAGTCGATGAAAATTTCCCCAAGATTAAAACATACATAGCATCGCAGATCATATTGCAGGAAATGGGATCAAGTTGTATGAGCAGGCCATTCATAAAAACATTGAAAAGAATAGGGCCAAGTACCTTTTCATTTTTCCAACAGGCCACTTCATGGACGCTCTTTCGGTAAAATAGATGGTTTCCAAAAAGGTGCAATTTTCAGAAGGGCCAAATCACTCTTTTGGCAGGCCCGTGTTTATTTCTGTAGATTATACGTTTGCTTCAAACTCCAGTTTTTACAAAGTTCCTCAATATTCATGTGAAATCGAATTTTTGATTGTTTTGTCAAATTTTAGACATATAAAACAGGCATAAACAAAAACATCAGTAGTTTCGTTTTTGCATTCCCATAATTATGAAGTCAAAAGCTTACGCCAGAGCAAGCCTCAACCCTATACTCCCTGCAGCGGATGTTTGTGCACTTGTGAAAATAGCAATAATTGGGAAATAGTCCTAATTGTTTTCGAAAATAAAATGGGCAATACAACAAAAGGAAGTTACACCGAAATGCTCGTTTTGCTTTGTCTTACTGAAACAACCGCCTAGAAGTATGCCAAACATCACTCGCGAAGATTTCACTCAAAGTGACGCATGTCCCCTGATAACTCGTGTTGTGTCGTTTTTTTACAGTTTCGTGAGTTTTAGATGAGGACTCATTTCAACCACTCACATTGAGCAATTGTTCCATTGGTTACACTTTTAGCATTTCACTCTCAACCTTGACAATGAACAGTGATATTCTAAAATCCTAGATTGAATGCCTAGTTCAGAATTAGGTGTTGTTTCATTGGCGTCGAAAGCGAAGATTGGTGAGCTGCAGTATACTGTGTCCCCAGCTGAACATTGTCTATTCTACAGAAATTTTGAAAGAAATTCACTCAAGCGAGTGTGTAACCAAGTGTTAAATGAAAACTGTAGTCGAGAATGACTGCTACCTGCATACACGAAACGCATGTACTTGTAACCTCGAGGTTTATTAAACGTTGTGAAATGAACCTGCTGTCATTGCGTGCTGGGATTCAAGTTCGCGTGAACGGATTTCGTTCTAGCCATTATCTTTTTCAGTTCACCTCACGTTCCACACAACCTAGGATTCCTGTTGAATCCTAGGAGCAGTTATTTCTCAAAAACTAAGATCCAATATATTTTGAATCCTAGTTAAAAGTAATTAAACCCCACTTGAGCAAACAGAGCAAAGTATTTGACATTAACTGCTAGTTGCTGAGTGAGATAATTTTTAGATTATTTCTAGACAATGATGAGCTCGTAATTACTTGACTAAATCTCTTGCAGCAATTGTGAAGTAGGCGCGCAAGATCAAATTTCCGTCTTACGAAACTCTCCATGAGAGACCCCTGGTGGAGCAAAAGCTGATGCGTAATACAGGGGCATTGATGATCGGATGCAGTAACTGCTGAAAATGCAATACGCACCGTACATGACTATCACAGACAACTATTGAACTTACAATACTTACAGTTGCATTTGGCCATAACTTTGATTTACCATATCACGATCTTAATGTCTTTGTTGTATTCGAATGTTCCTAAATAAGCTAACGTATAGCTGGAATTAAACGGTGATGGTATTTTAACAAAGTCTTCACTAAACAAAATGCAGTTGTATTCATTGATAACTTGTAAATGTGAAAACGGAAGGGCATGCAAACAACTGCACGGACCCATCTTCGGCGGCGAATTCCGTAGACACGTTCATTCAAACAGAGACGAATCACAACCAACTCAACTCAAGAAACTACGAGGTGAGACCGTCAAGCTGTGCTGTTTCAAGGTTAGTTCAGTGCTCACAAGCGGGGAAGCCCTGCTAACTGTTATTTATAAACATTTGTTAAGTTTTAAAGTTATATCTTAAAAGAGTATTTGTTAGATTTGTTACAAAAGCTAAATGCAATTTAAAATTGTTACGTTTCAAATTAAACTATTAACAAAATGTAACTAAGGTTATTTACATTGCGCAAGCATGTTTTCAGAAAAGTTGCGTCATGCAGTGGAAAGTTTTAGACACGTCGAGTTTTTCGGCAAAAAGATTGTTTTTACGGTTAAGTCTTGGGGTTTTGAAGAAATTTCCAAGAGGTTTTGCCCATGTCATAAACCTGAGAGGAGTGTAGGGTTCTCCATATATTACATGAGCGAATCACAAAGCAGAGCAAAGTAGAAATCCATACGCCTTACATTTTATCGTCTGCAAAACACTAATACCAACAACCAAACAATGCCGGAATTCCGTGAAAGTGATAAGGTTATGATTGACAAATCGGGTGTCGCAACTGCCCGTACGTACTGTCAGTCGTAAGGACATGCAAACAACTTCCTAAACGGACACATCTTGGAGTCGCAAATTCCATATCCACGTTCATTCAAATGGAGACAAACCTCAATGCCTAGGAACCACGCGGTGAGACTAGCTGTGCTGTCTTCAGGTCAATTCAATGCTCACGCGCGGGAAAGCCCTGCTGACTGTTATTTATAAACATTTGTTAAGTTTTAATGTTACAACTTCAAAGAGAATTTATTAGGTTCTAACTTGATCGTTTGTTACCAGCTAAATGCAATTTACAATTGTTAAGTTTAAAAAATATTAACAAAAAGTAACTGGGTTTACTTTGCATAGCGCAAGCGTGTTTTTACAAAAGTTGCGTCATGTGGTTGAAAGTTTTAGACACGTCGAGTTTTTTGGCAAAACATCGTTTTTACGGTTCATGTGAGAAAACAAAATCCCTCGGCAAGCCCAGGGCGAAAGCTGTGCATTTACGTCATTATTCACCAGCGACACATGGCCAAATTACTGGTGTTATTTCCGGCAAGTACGTCGTCTGTTAATCATGGTCGGCTGTTGTGTGGTCGGGTGGTAGTAGCATTGCTAAAAGTAATCACGATACCAACAATTCTACTATTGGAAAACTTTGAACAGCGTCTCAATGTCGATATAATGGATAGTAAAGTAGACGCGAGTATTTCCCGTCAAAATACACTAATCGGAAACTGCACCAGACAATTTAGGAGAGTGGCGCCTCCTCTAGGATAGTACACAAAAAATGTCGGAGTTGCGAATCTGTTGTCTATAGTCTATGGCATACCCGTACCGTCTATAATCGCCTTTTGTCAATTTTCAGTCACGCATTTGAATTCATAAAATAAAATGTTTATACCATCAACGCAGTAAAATGTAAGATTTCTCGAAGAAGGGCTTACTTAGAATTGTTAGCTGGCTAAAACGAAAATAATCTTTTTTCTCATAAAATCGGCCACATATTGTATTTCCGTTACCAAACGAACATGGAAACCATCAGAGACTCAACAAAATACTTAAGACTTATTGAGGTTGCCGTCATCTTAAGATTGCGAGTTCGCAAATAAAGCATTTGGGTATTTCCTGTGACGGAAATGGAATCCTATAAGGAATATTACAAAACCGATTTTTTTAAATTCAATTATTGTTTTTAGTTAGCTAACCAGCGGCTACATGAATCTTTAAATGTTTAATACATTGATCCCGTGGATAAAGAACCAAAAACAAGACATCAACAACATATAATACCTAAGTGCAACCGTCGAAAGGTGAATAGTTTTGGAAGTCGGCGCCAGTGTGTCGCTCTCCGCTTCCGGCTGTTCATCAATTCTCGGGTATCATTCCTTGTCCTCATCAACTTAAGCCCCGTCCTTCATAGTTACCAACAACTCCGTTTTCAAGAATTTCTGTTGGTAGAAATTCAAACCCTTTCGTGGTAAGAGAGAGAGAGTAGAATAGAGGAGGGAGAAGCCCTCGGACAGCTTCGTATGATCGCACGATTTCGCCTTCTGTCCTTGGCTTTCGTGGTAAAGATATTTTGCTACAATTTATATATGAGTACCTTTCCGATGTCCGGGTACGCAGGTGGTTTACGAAGACATTGGCGATATTTACGCTCCTTGCCCGTTTACCAGTCAGTGCAGTGTATTATGTAGAGCCAATGTCTTACTTCATTTATACATTCGCAATACGTGGTTTAAAAATCGATGAGAACGTTTCCGTGCTGGTGGTATAGCGACAATTGTTCTGTTACTACAGCAAAAGTAGTTTGGTAGCACAAACTGTGACTTGCGTGAAGTTGCGTCAAAAACACTTACGGCAACCAAATAACAAGTCCCCTTTCAGGTTTGTACTGCAGATGAACATTTTCTCAATGCCTTCTTCTTGAATACAAGAATTTAATTTTGCTGCTCACATTGAACTTGCAAGAAGTCAAGCACTCAATACGTTATTTGTTGCATCAGTTGCGAAACGCACGTTTCCAATATTTAAGTTGAAATGATACAGTTAATCGATTTTCCGGCCAAAAACCCATTTGGGGGTTATTTTGGGTAAGAGTGAAGTCATTAGCTTTGACCAAAGTTATAAAAGAGCAAAATCGGTTGTCTTTTCTTGTTTTTGTTTCCTAACAAAAGCTTCTAGACGAAGATAACTGAGTTTGAGGCGGCGATCTACTCAGCGTGCTGTATGTGGTGCTGCCGGTGAATGCTAACCAGACGTGTGTTCCTTAGAGGCGATATCCTCTCGAAAACGAAAAATCGCCCAAGACTTCACGAGATATCCCCAAGTATTACAAATAGACCACGTGATCGCACTAGCTTGCTTCGCGAAATACTTTTGTTTCCGGAACTCAGCCCAAGTCTCTTTCAATCTGCACCTACGTTAACCACACTTAACTTTTACCTGAACTCACCTGATGATGCTTTCAGCTAATAAAGCGAAACTTCGCGTTTTTATGATTTCTTTTACATTAATGTGGCCAATAACCGATGTCATTGAACATGAGATTGTTTTCGAAAGCCTTAACAATTGAAACCCTCGATGAGTCTCTAAAAATTTCCATGGATTATTACACAAAAAACGTTCCTCGTAATAACCATATCCGTTTTGAAAACTGAGTATCCTGACAATGATATATGCTAACATGCAGTTTCCTGGATGTCAACTATTACCAGAATATTGTGTATTTAGACATCATATCTCAACTAAGAATCACATTCCGGGCAAAGTTAGGGATGCCAATCGTAATACTTCACAGTCCTCCTTGTACCTCCTCTTTACATAAACGAAAAGCAAACATTTCTTAGGAGCTGTAGTTTGGTGGGACCCTACCGCTGTTGCCCGGTCCCTATATTCCCTCGTCCCTATGTACCCAACTTATATTCCCTCGTTGCGATGTTCCCCCGCCCCGATGTTCCCCTCCCTTATATGCCCCAGTCCTTCTTCTCTTTTTCTATATATCTAGTATCAATTTCGCTGTGTTAATTATCTAATTTAATTAAAATTGAAGATCCTACGCGTGAAAAGCACGCGAGGATCTCGGTCAATCACAAGCATTCTCAAGATATGAGTAATTTCATAAGAGAACAGCGCAAGCGTTGACAAATCGTAGCGCTCAGAAGAGCGATAGAATATTCAGCAACAGCGCTTTTGTCGCGCTGTGGGTGCTTTTCAGTATTGCTGTACTTCGTCTTAACAAATCTTAACAAATCGAAAATGAAATATTGAAAGTGAGCTAAATTAGATTTGCCTGTGATTTTTGATAAACTGCTTTCCTTGATTTTCCTAAAGTGCCCGAGAAAAACGAAAGAGCAACCGGTGACTCCATTTTCTCTTGCCACAGAGGGATACCTGGAGAAACATAGTTTCCCTAAACTTGTCTTCTTGAATTCAAAAATCCAGTGAATTAATATGCTCTCCAAAAACTGTACTGTACAAATTTTCTCGACTTTTTCGAAATACACGTATAAGAGATTAAGTGCATGCTTTCAAGTGCGTTTAGACGATCTATGCTGCAAAAAGCGGTGCCTCTACTGAAAACAGCGTCCTGGCCAGGAGCCGTTTTCTGATTCCCAACATGCACAAGCAAACCAGATTCACTGAACCTACGTACATCAAATGCAACACATACCTCAAAACTACAGTCAAACCTGGACTGGCCCAAGAATTTTAGTTCTGGGTGCAAACTGGCAGCGGCTATAGTCTAACTATACAGCACCAGCAAAGGAGTGAACTGGGCGGCTTCATTTGAGGTCTCGAACGAAATCTCGTACGCCAACTTTCAAAATGATTACAGTATAAGATTCGAATTTTACTATCCATCATCTCAGTTTGTTTGCGAATGAAGAGCCCTCTAACCGTAGAGTAAGTCGCAACCGGAAATCATGGAACAAGTCCAAAGATTGACGTTGGCCGTTGAAGCAAAATACAATCACTGAGAAAAGAATTGAGTCAATAAGAACTTAATTGCAGTTGAGGAGAAAAGAAGTACAGCTCGTAAGAAAAGTACGCTTTTAATGAGAACGCCCGTGAGAGAGGACTAGAAGCCCTGAAGTGAGCTCACGCGTCATCTCAGGTTATGCCTGAAGGTCACGAGGTTCAACAGCCGGGAAGAGTTGCTGGCCTGGAGGATTTTTGCACAAAACAAAAAAGGAAAAGAAAAAGTCACTTACGTAAGACACTCGAATTATTTTTGATGAAGAAGCTCCATTATTTAATCAGAAAAATGAACATAGAAATATGCAATATGAAAATTTATGTCTTCAGCCTGGTTTCGAATAAATGCAGGAATAATTTCAAATTTATAGCAGTGTTTATTGCATCATAGCAGTGTTTGGACCTCTTAGAGTTGAATTAAGAATTTCCAGTTCCATTATCAAACATATTTGATGTCAGCATATTTGCTGAAACATTGAGCTTAATATCCTTCGTAAAAAGGAATATCGCATTGATTTTTCATGACAAATGCAATTATTTCGAACGGTTCGTTTACATTTTGTACTAATTGAAGATATAAATGGAGCAACTTCCTTATTTCTGAGAATCGTAAGTGAGTCTTTTAAAAGTTATTAACGTGCTTTAGAAATAAAATGGCTTACTCACTCATCGACTAGTATAAATTGTTCATAGCAAACGTAGTTAATAAATATCTATCTCGCATTGTACTGAATATCTGAGGTGAAACATTGCAAAAATGAAATTGGTGACATTCCTAAAAAGGTTCGCAATGATTCGCATTTCAGTCGAAGATGTAATGCTGTTAAGGTTATGCAGGACCCTGTAAAAATGTCCAAAATTGGCAAAATTTGGATCATCACATTTCAGACATGGCTGATCAGATTCATTAGAAGACTCGGATACCATGCTTTACGCACTGTTTCCCAGAGTACTGTTAGGAATTGGTTTCAAAAGTTTCCACTTTTGCATGAGGGGCCATCAAAATAGGACTTTTATGATTCTTACGAAAATGCTGAATGGTTGCATAAAACGAAACGAAATGATAGTTTGTACAATTTTAACAGCGTATTTGAGATTTCATCTTAAGTACTTATGCCGAACGAAATTTGGCCATGTTATGGATACTGTTACTTCGTTGTGTACGTATCTTTCGTTTTTGCTAAATTTCTGTAAAAAGACATCTACGCCTGATCCAATTCACCTCAAAGTGGTTTTAAGAAGACAGAAAAAGTATATTTCAATACTAAGTTAAAATCTTTAGTTTTGTAGATATTTGATGTTGCGGATGATTTGCATGTTACTTTGTTCCTTGTGTATTTTGTATGTGATGTTTTTTCTTTTACTTAGTGTTAGTTTTCTGTCTCGCCGCTAGGCCTTTTCTAGCCTTTTGTTTCACTGATTCCCCTTTTCACTCTGCATCATTTGAAGCGTCAAGTCGCTTACTGTTGTCGTGTGTCCAGTGAGTATTTTCTTTCTTTATCTGTTCCCTTTGTTTTGGTCGCAGTTTGTATATTTTCATTTTTCTTAGTTTGTATATTTGTGTAAATATTATTTTATTTCACGCGCGTTGAATCTGTCGAGGGAAATACGGCCATGTAATAGTTTTCCGTATTCACCTCTCGCACTACTTCAACAGCGACCTCTGACATGGAAAGTTCAAAAGGTAGGTCAATGTCGACTCGATTCTTTAGCCGGTTCTATCATCAAACTTTCCGAATATAGTTTAAAGTAATACAGTTTCAACAGTGTAACTAACACTCGACATGCAACCAGGCCCTAAACGTAAAATCTGGAACAAAGCTGTTAATTATAAGACACTTTCTCTCAGTTTTCATTTGCTGAATACTATATCGTCTGCAACTCAGGCGCCGATTCCTAGGAAATTAAAATATAAAAAATTGTTGTTTTTTAACTATTTCCAGGAGATGTTACAAGTTCACTGCTCAGTTGCCGTTGTTTTCATTTTTACTACCTTTTTTCAAGAAATAAATCGTTACTTTTAAAACTGTTTCATTTTCAAGAAAAAACTTGCAACGCGCAAGTACATGCATATAGGATGTGAACCGCCATGTAAACAGTCTGGGTGAAGTATTTGAAAAATCTGTTCAAAAATGTAAGAAACTTAGGTATGGGATAAATACAAATTCGGCCGAGGTCGATACGCGGAATAAGGTCGAGTGGGATATTACTTCATGTACGCCAATCGAGGTACCTTTTGTGTATGCCTTTAATTTGCTGTAATTTTTGTGTATAATTTGTTTCCATGGTCTGTTTTTTCTGTGTGTCTTGTGTTGGCCACGCCCCGTGTCAGCCATTTTATTAATTTTGTGTTTCTTGTTCTTTGCAGACAAGATTCGAACAAGTTTTGTATGGTATTGAGAGGTGTGCGGACTTTATTTTCGCTGTGTTCATGGGCCACATTTGGGCCACGGAACAAAAATAAAGATTACAATACCATTACATTCTTTCGTATATTCACACGGCAACATTTGACAAGTCTATAAGGTCCTAAATAACCTTAAAGAAGCCCTGTGTTTGGAGTGTGAATAAGTAATCTTACAGGGGCTCAGTACCCGGTTGCATGAAACTGTACTAAATAGGGACTCAACAGAGTTCCCTAAATATACTGCCTATTTGTGGGCTTTTGACAACATTGGTTGTCGGTTCTTATGCTGTTCGAGTCTTCTTACTAACTTTATTTTGGCTGTGATACAAAGCGATAATTAACTCAACGTTGATTTACTATTATTCATGCAAGGCCCCTAATTTAAGGACTAAGTCCCTAATTATTTTGACTGACTTAAGAGCTCTGTTTTTAGACATATTATTTGGAAATGTCATTGGCCAAAGACGAGCTCATAATAAAGATAAAATTATAGAAACAATATTACATCTGTAAGTACGAAAAAATACTCAAAAGATTTAGAAAACTTAGTTGAGTCCCTATTTGGGACTGTTTCATGCAACCGGGCACTGGCGTCCATGATTGATTAGTATTCAGGAGTTCGACAGAACAGATGAAAACGTAAACAACTCGTGTTTTACAAATTGCTTTGTCAATTGCAATAGCAAATTGTCCTGCAGATGACGTTAATTGTCATTTGAGCACGTCATTGCTTAATTATCCTGCGCATTATCTAACTTAAAGCTGCTATTATTAAGCGACCTTTTGTTAAAAATAACTTTTGATTTTGACCACTTATCGCTAGTTTCAAAATGTCCGTTATTCAAAAGCGATTTCTAGGCTTGAGAAAAAGTGAAATGATAATTTATAGACACAGCCTCGAGCAACAACGAATAATCGGATCTTCCCAAGTCTAAAAATCCCTTTTAATCTGACATAGGTGGATCCAGGGGGGTCACAGGGGACTAGACCCACTTTTTTCCCTTGATTTTAGAGCAGATATCAAATCTAGACTTCGACCCTTGATCCGACCCCCCGCCCCTTTTAAAAAATCCTGGATCTGCCCCAGCCTGAGTAAAGATAACTTTCCCAGCTATTTTGGGAAACAGCCTAAATCAAAAGTAAGTCTTTTAACAGAAGGCACGTACATGCTTATGGCTTTTAGTCAATCAGGTCAAACAAAGAAAATAGTAAACGGAAAGTAACGTATTGAGTATACAGTGTATTTCGCCTTCCTTGGGGACAAATTGCGAGTACTGAAGTAACTGGTGAGATTGAAGTTTTGATTTGTGGGAATCCATTCAGTATCCGTTCCATAAGTGATTCTTCGGTGCAAATACAAGCTAATGTCTTGCAGTCTACCGATTCCATAAACCCAGGGCTGTGCTTTAACCCCGCGAGTAAAGTTAGTGTGATTACAAATTTTGCCTGCAATGCAAGGCGATATCTCTCGAATACCTTCGTGATTTTGTGGTTTCATGAGTGCATTACGAGGCACACTACAGTTATTGTAGGGTTTCGGCTGCCGACACACACCCAAGTGGAGACGAGTTCTTATCTCACGTTTTTATCGAGAGTCTGAAAAAACAAAAGGTTTTTTGGCGTTCCCAACTTAAAATTACTACTCATGATAACTGAAACTTAATTCTGCTACAGATTTTTAATCGGCTTATTCACATCGGAAAAAATACGGGCACACAAAATAGGGCCAAAAACAAAAAAATGTCAGTTTTCTCCTCTAATTTACTAGTTTCCTGCGAGTTCTAGAAAAAATCTGACAACTGATTGAGAATGCTCGTTCTCTCTAAATTCTAAAAATGTGGTCATAGTATGCCCCTTACCAGCTGTCTGAAAGCCACCTGAAATCGCACCCGTTTTCTCAGTCAGCAGGCATCAGGGGTTGAAAGCAAGCGACAGCCACCATTTTGCATGGAAAGTGGGTCGCGGATGAAAAACTTGGCTTTTCTCATTAAAAAACACAAGTACTCAGTTTCCTGGCATTTTTTTCAACAAATTCCTCAAACCTTTCGCCAAACTTGACACACGCCTTGTATTTAAATGCCCTGTGGCTACAGCCTAACTGTTCAGTGCCACCTTAAAGGAGAATGCCACCCGATTTAATTAGTTTTTTGTTTGCCGTCTTAATCGGTCTATATCTACATCGCCTCGCATATGGTCGGTCTTACCTTGCCAAGAGGTGTCGCGATAACCTGTGAGGAAAGTGAGAAACGACGTTAGCGACGTCAGTGGTTCATATGCAGAGTGAATGCCGCTATGCTGCGGTGCATCGTTCCCGCTTGTTCGAACTAAGCAGCTACGAGAAAAGCGGGTATATCGTTTTTTTTTTTACTTCTTCGAGAGTCCGAAATGCTTATGAAGTGGCTCATAGTAGTGAAGAATGAAATGATGGCTGTAAATAGCAAGTATGAGGCCGTGAAACATCTAGTGTCTGGCCTGCAAACGTCGACAGTGCCTCCCGAATGCCGGCTTACCAAATAACTCCATACGTTCCGTTGTCTGAGCTTGTTCACGGCGCCTCTCTAGTATTTTTTCATCACTGTATTCCTGTTCAAATTGATAGCCTGTAAAACTTAACGATCCACCTGATGAGCTCTATCTCGTCCTAAGTCGGGATTGCGAGTTGCCATATTGGCGTTTATTACTGAGCGTTCTGTTTCAAAATAAATTATTCTCAATAACCAATACTTATATAAAACTGTAACAAAGTCTGCCTCATTAGATGCGATTTGTAATGCCTTTGGAGTGGTCGTGAGTGCAAATGATTTGGGAAGCCAGCAATGATTAAATCATTGCGTTACCGGCTTTAGGTGCAATAAAACTAATTGACGGGACACCGAGGCCATGTGAGCTCATGCTAATTTAGTGTTTGCTGGCAGAAACTGTTGTGAAACAACTCGATTTCCATTCCACGGCCAGGTGTTAGGGGAATCTTTATTTACATTTACAATACTCAAATAATGATTGTCAATGTACAACTTCTGCCCTGACGGTGCTGTGGCCAAAGCGGAACCTGAATTCGCGGCTCCCGACGTACGAGTAAGTAGATTTGCAGTTCCGTGGCTAATTCACCAACATAATCACGTGCACATTACTTTGGCTCACTATTATAGTATTTCCTTGACTGGAAGTTTAGTTTCCACTGAACTTTGGCTGGTTTATGTTCGTGATATCTGACTCAGTTTCCGAGCCACTGGCCGTGATTACTGTGACGAGTAAATCCGGCCGGCCGCGATCGACGGGCGTGATCGGGCTCCCAGCCACTGGCCAGGATAACAAGCGTTTTGTGTTTAGAACTCAAAAAATCACAAGTCTAAACAACACAGATCTAGGTTCTCATGTCTGTATCTCACGGAAAATACTTCGAAATTGTCTCCGAACACACCCCAAACTCCTGCTACGGACCTTATTGGCCTGCCAAACTTTGTAGGCAACGGCGTGTCCAAATACCAATAAATCCGTAAGAGCGAAATAAAGCAACACGTTTTTATAAGAACTCGGTGTATTTTTAAGAGTTTTAAATCGAAGTTTGATGATTTATTGGTGTTAAACGATGACTTCAAGCGCGATAAGCTGACACCAGTAACCCGTGCTGTGAACTGCATTGTGTGTCGTTATGGAGTTGAACTTCTCGATCTAAATTGATACAAATTAGGTTGTTTTTTGGGTGGCATTCTCCTTTAAGTATACGGAATGGGTAACTGTATTTATAATTTGTGTCGTTTCCGGTTCCCTTCTCGGTCGTTGAAAGGAACAGTGAGCCGCACGAACGAAAGGTGGCGTCTTTGAACTTTTTGCGCAATGACCGATATTGACTGGCGCGTTTCAGTCACTACACCGACTGGACGGAAATGAGTACGAATTGAGCATTCACTTTTGACACTGTCCCAGGATGTCACTTGTGCCAACTTAGGCTAGGACGGAATACATGATGAGGGATGCCGAGGTTGGAAGAGTCAGTCGAAGTCGGACAACGAGAACTGTCGATAAGTATTTGGACAGACGTTAACTAAGCATTGTGAACGGACTCATCGAGGAGAAACACGTTGTCAATGACAGATTGAGATATAAATCGTACTTTTACTCAAATTTATAGTTGAGGACAGATACAAAATGAAAAAAATCGTTGTTGTCGGCATTCAATTCGCAGTCCCTGTCTTGCCCGATCTGTGATTGCCAAAACTGTGGGGGTCAGTCGGCCACTGCGTAAACTCACATAGTTGGATCTAGATGTCGTCAAGGGTGCTTGATCACAATTTTCCAAAGCAAAATGCCCGTGCAAACCCTAAGACGACATGCCGATGACGTTTTTGTTGTCTGTGGGACGGTTGGCCACCAGAACCCCTCTAAATTTGCCTACGAGATAAAGTAAATCGGACAAAATGTCCATAGCGCACAGTTCCAAGCGGTGACCACTTTTAGTTTGTTTAACAGGCACAATTGATTGTTTTGACGACTTTTACAAGAACAAACCGGAAACGTTTATTATATATCTGTAAAACCGGTTCATAATTTACCCGCAAACTGAATCATTACATCCAAGTATACGCATATGACACAAAATCAGACATTTAGAAATTATAATATCGACACACGCCAGAACAAAAACAAATCAATAAAAAAGGCAAATGAACATCAAACAATGAACAAATTACACTACCAAAGAACAAACTATGACATCGTATACAAAGTTTCTGATCTACAGTTGATGGGGGTACTTTAAGACGAAATAAATCAATTTATTTCGGGTGTCTCATCCACAGACGTTTGTTGCGTATTTAAAATTGTGTTGAAACGTTTGAAAGTTTAGGAGGAGGCCAGCACGTACCAAATCATATTGAACATTTTTTCCAAAAGTTAGCAATTTTGTTGAAGGTAGAACAGTTATGAAATTGGAAACTGACTTCTCTTTACATTTGATCTTAAGAGACTACAAAGATCGAGCAATTTTAATATTGGATGTCAAATTTAGCCATAAGGATGGATATTAAAACTTGTTTCACCTTGTTTAGCTTGCTGAAAACCAAAATCAAGCTTTAGGTTTTGTAATCTCGGTCTCATAGGTTTCTGCTTCCGTTACCAACAAGAACATCGAGACCTCCTACGACTCGAGAAAACCCTTCAGAATTTACTGGGATTGGCTAACACTAAAATTGTGAATTCCAAAATGGCGAATATACACATTGCCTGGGACTTGAGTTGCCGCCGGGTTCATTCGGCAACAATTCAGAATCATATGAGCGTGGTAATGTTTTTTAAAATCGTTAAAACGCTTCGGTTAAGAATTCAACCTCGACAGCTAAACAGGTCAAAATGCTACGTTAAATATGTTGAGATTTACGGAATTAGCGAGGAAAATTTTGCGGAATGACAAATTCAGCACATGCGCATGCCGGGTTTTGTGTTCCTTCATAGGAGTTAAAAAGGGCTAAATTAGATTGATTGCTTCTATCGTGAAGAACCTTGTAACCATAGTTGCTTCCTAGTGATAGCGGAACATCCAGCTCGATCTTATAGATTTGTTATATAATAGCAATTTATTGCGCCGGAAGTTGCCAGTGTAGGTTGATACTGGAGGTACTGTAAAAACAAGAGACTTGTGCTAGTGTTGGCACTGTTAAAGACAATGTCGGCAGAACTGAAGTGTGGCGAAATAAAAGATTATGACTTCAATAGGATGTCCAAGCACTTTCTTGGACAAAGGATTTAAAAGCTTTTGCACTTTGCTAAAAAGATACAATGGGTATCGAAAGTCAATTTATTATGGTGAAGCCAAACTGTTTGTGAAACTGTTTAAGGTTCTGTATGACGTTATGGGAAAGGCTGGGTATTTAACAAAACTAAAAAGTTGAACTCAGTAAAACTGTATATTTTCTAAAACAAGAAAGTGTGTAAAAGTGGATTTTTGACTTTCTATCAATCTGCAACTGCTTGGGTAAAAAATTAAGGTATATTCATAGCCAAACGACGTTGTCAATAACATAAACAAATTTTTGTTTGATATAGATGTCCAAGATAAAGTCTCCAAAACGCTGTTAATTTTTTTTTTTCAGTTATCGTTTCTCTTTCGTTTTATGCTACCTTTGAATCTCTTATAAAAATCGAAGCCCCACATGCAAAAATGGAATACTTCCAAAGCAACGTTTTGGAGAACAGTCCATAAATCAAACTAACTGTCAGCTTCCTCTGAGTCCGATCGGCCTGAGAAATGTTCCAATGTTAGCTAAATTTTGCCATTTTTCTAGGATCTTACATAATCTTAATTAACAGCAACGTGCCGTCTAAGGGCAAGCATAATAATTGGACCATTGCAACACCGACACTTTGAACAAAAATTTATCCCAACATTTTGAAGGACATCCTCCACCTCGTGGACCATTGAAAAAGACGGTCAAGATCGGACCGGAGTTGGCCGGAGACTTCTGGCAAAGTCCTGGAAAAGAATAAAAAGCTGAGGCGTCCGGCATCAGCATATCAGTGTATCTATGACGTCATTGATGGAAATTAAAAATAGCATGGACCAAGCTCACATCGTTGTGGAACCGCAGCATTGATGCTTTCAGTGGACATAACGCCATCAACCTTAACAGACATCGTGCGGTCAATCAAACACATGTAATAGGAGTTCAACAACTTGTAAAGATATCACTTACGTCGAATGACCCTAAAGAAGACGCTAGATCTGAAGAATACTGCGCTGATATTGTTACCTTTGGTGAACTGTGGGTAAATATTATGACTGATTTCCATTAATTGCTCAGTTGGGCTCCACTTTGCAGAGGCTACAACAAGCTGTTATAGTGAAAATGTATTCCCACGTCATGCTCTTTTAACATGAGATAATTTTTTTTTCAAAATCAAGAGAACTTGATAAGAAATTTAGGTTTAACTTTGGAATGCTTGTTGGTGCACCAATATAAACCCCTCTGTAATAATTACTTAGAAAGTTGGCATCCGGTTAGTGAAAAAGCAAATAGATGCACAGTTGCAATATTTACGAAATGTTCGTAATTTAGACCCATTCTGTGTTATTGATTAAAACAAACGAAATTGTGTTAAATCGTATCGAACATGAAGGCGTATTGACTGAACGCAATTTCGTTTTATGAAAATTATACATTTCTTTAAATCCTAACTGTTACTACATTGCAGATATTGATCAAGCATACCTGGAGAGGTGATTAGGTGTTTTAATAAACTAATATTGATTAACTTGTCCAAGTGTGAATAAAGTTCCTAATTACATGCTGCTCATCGGATAGCCAATCACAGGAATGAAATAGAATACCAGCTGAGTAATTAGTGATGTCGTTCAAGTCAATGCTTAGACAAATTATTTAATAGATTTGAAATTAAATTCATTAGCAGACTTGTCAGAATTTAAAATATTCTAAGGTTGGAACGCGAAATGGATAAGACTGGAACGATTAACGGTACCAAAAAACGCGGATTTCAGCCATTTTTTCGGTTATCTTTTAGCCTTTAGGCCCATGGGCCCATATACGAAATACTGCCTTTTTGAGATCTGTTTTGCCAAGTGGTCCGCAGCATACTGGCCCAGGTACTGTCCCCTACATAGGCCCATTCGTATATAGGTGCATCCGTTTTATTTTTAAAAATTACTTTTCGTGAACAACATTTTATTGAAAATACAACTTAGAAGCGTACTCAGTCCTGTTTTGATGATTTCAACCAATCCTCGTTCTCTCACCTGCTAATGCATCATTGGCGTCAATCTTACAACTTAAAGGCAAAAATCAACTAATAAGTCATATTCCCTGTGTCACAGACTGGACATCATCATGGCCTTTGGTGAGTGTTTTTTCCCACAGTTGTCCTGTATTTCGCAAAAAGCGTAGGTCATGCTTGTCCGTTTGGCAGACTTTGAAATGAGTTTTCAAAATTTCGTCCAAATGTATTAGGGCTGCCGAGGGTTACAGAGCATTATTTTGTTCAAGAGAACTGGATGGCAAAGTTGTTTTAGTACCTGTTAACAGGCCAAAACAGGGTTTGGTATTCTCTTAACTTGAATAGCGTTGAATAGCACGAGTATCGTAAAACACTCCTTATAATTGTTAATATCTGAAATTTCTTAATGCTGAAACAAATTTGTGTCCAACAGGGGAAAACCAGTGCTAGTCTATATCCAAAAAAATCATGCCTTTTCGTGTCCTTTTTCACCCAAGTGGTTGACGCACAGTCGCATGCGCTATGGGTCTAATGGCGCTGCAATACGGTAATACCCAAAGTTACTTAATTTAAACAGAACACATTTCTAAGGGACCAATAAATATGTATGAGTAAGTTTTACCGTTATTTACAGTGGCAGATCTACGATTTCAGTAAGGGGGGGTTTAGTATTCGAAAGAATCCGAGGCGCGTAGCGCCGAGGAGAAGGAAGGTCGCGAGAGGGTTTCCCTCCTCCCGTGTAAGATTTTTGGGGATTTTCAGTAGCTAATTTCGTTTTTCTGGCGATTTTTTTCCAGTTTTTATTTTTGATCCTGTCCCGAGGGGTGGGGTTTAAACCCCCTGAACCCCCCCCTGTAGATCCGCCTCTGATTTACCCTCGGATACACAATTTCATGAGTGAAAAAGTCAAATGTAACACAAAAGCATTTCTATCTTCTGTCCAACTGAGGTTATGACTTGAAGTTTTTACGTCACATTTGGTGATAGCACGACACGTTTTTGGATATGTTTGTAATGCATGCTACTCTGAGAAAAAAGAACAAGGAAAAAAACGAAACCGTGGGCCAAAACCCATTTTCAGCCCAAGTTCAAGTGACTGTTATATGCCATTTAAATATAGTGCGACTTACGATAGCCGGTTCCTCCATTTCGGAGGACTCTTAAATCAAATTCGAAAGTAATCCCAAAATATTGATGTGTTTATACTTCCGACCAAGTCGTGCGCATGACGCCGATACACGGAATTCTGTGTGTCGGTCATCGTGTTTCCACAGGGCCACTTTTCAGTATAGGGGCGCTCAGTCAGAGGGTAAGCATTGTTCAGCTAAAACTCTGTTCTCACTTTTTTATAAAACGGATTCAGTGTTTCGAGACGCGCGGACTTTCTCATTAGGATTCCATGTTACTTTTTTCTACTCGAAGAAGATATAGTTTCAGAAGTTATGCTGTGGTATCAGCCATGAGTGCTTTACTTTACCAGTGGAACGCTATGCCATAAAGCCATTCATTGCCCATCATTTAGCAGAGGCAATTTTTGTAACACTGTGGAGGACCTGTCCTTGAGAGGCGATACCTTTCATGAAAACCCAAAACTTCGCTAAACCCTTTTTCCCTCTAATCTGTAAACTTGTCTGCAGAGTAAAACGATTTTAGCAAATTGGATGTTATCATCTGTTTGATTTTCGGTTCTTGAGCGGGCGATGAACTTCGTTTATTTATTACGTGTTGACGGCGATCAGCACACTCTGATGTTTTAAAAGTTAAAACTTTATTTCTGTTGCTCTTCGGTAAGAGGTTCTATCTGGAACAATATTTTGCTGATGCGATGGTCACAGGGACGATATACACAGAGACAAACAACTGGAGAATGATGGATGTATGGAAATATCCCCTGATAAATACATTTAATTGAAATTAAATTTCATTTATTTTTTCACGACCACGCGTATGAACGTTGCAGCCAAGATATATCGATTGTCAATGTGTGTTTCATTAAGCGAACTTGTTCTGCCTAGAGTCATTGCGTCAAGTACAAAAATTTAATAATCGACTTACTCAATACATGTACATGTATGCATACCTCAATGAGGAGATTCAGCTCGCCACAGAGCTTGAAATCCTGTCATCCATTCATTTGAAATGTGTTTGATTAAAAATTGCACCACTTCCTACTTTCTCAAACTACCCTGCTTCCTGAACATTAAGTATGACGTAAAAAGTACTGAAACGAGTAGAAGTCTGAACCCGAAAATTGGTAAGAAGAGCTCTTGAGTGCGGTAAAAGACTTAAACGTTACCACGGCGGCCGTAAATTTATTAACGACCATGTTCTTGAGTGAAGCAATACCAGAACGCCACATGAAAAATTCCAATGTGAGGGAAAATGGCAGCAACGCTGAATAACGCTAAGAAAATAAGTTCTTTTAAAGGGTACTAGGGCAAAATTATCACAAACAGAAAAGGCGTTCACATGAACAACCACTTTTTTCAAAATTCTAAAATTTGTAATACTTATTTGAGTGAACCGTTTTGCCCTTATGTCTCTCTCCTTGCACAACTATTTCTCTCTTTGCCCAGCTAAATCGACAATTCTCATTCCCAAAGTTACGCCCCTGCATGGTCATATCTAGACTGTTTAGAGCATATGACATAGATATGCCCGAGTTTCATTAACCTTGAGTAAAAAGCAGATTTCTTAAAGCGTTAACGTAGTGGAAACATTTCTACTCGGGACGTGACCAAAACAATTTCATGGGTTACGTGAACATTGGCTGACACCACTTCCTAAAACCGTCACAGGATACAGTGACGTCAATGGGAAAGTGACATCTGTGTTCTCTTTTTGTCTCTCTTTCCCGGCCAATGACGAAGTAACTCCTGTTTTGCAGGGTTTTGGCCGGTTTGAGAGCGTAACTCCAGGACCGCAAAATTTGTGGGCTAAACTGTGGAGTTGCGCGACTCTTCTACAACAAAGTTTATCTGCACTCCGATGAGCGTAATCGCTAGAAGTTGGCACGATATGCGACACAGGTACTCATGAAATTGAGAGTCAGTCACCAAGTGGCGAGACTGTAGCGTCCCCGAGATGGTTCACTTAGTAGAACAAACAACATCTCGTGGAAATGAACATTTCGTGAGTACGCTCGAGAGCAGGGACAATTAACGAGAAAATGACGTGTTTTGCATCAATTCGACTAGTTCCATTCAATAATAGCACGTTCAGTTCTTTTACGTGGCACCAGAGGGCCGGCACAGATGATTGGCCTGTGACGTCAATGGGTCTTGAGTGTGTGTCCCGTACTTCACTCTTGGCACAAAGTCATTTTGCATCAACAGAACATCAAACAACGATGCAAAACTTGTGTGGGTTCAATTTCCCCCCTAAAGATTTGCTTTACATTATAATTACTGACTTTATAGAAATCTGAAATTACGTTTGGGGCATAAATATCTAAAATAGATGTCTATACACCTTATTCACGCAGTCGCCATTTTGTAGTGAGTCTCTTTTTAGGTTAAAAACAATGCATTTGAGACATAAATATAGAGAAGCACGCGAAAAAATCATGCTTTGCGTAAGCGCAGAATACATTGTTTTTAACCTAAAAAGAGATTCATTTTTGTGCGCCCACATATTTATATGTGGACGCATTATGCCGTCATCTCCGTCCGTCCGTTCGTCCGTCCGGCGTCCGCTGCTCTATCTCCAAAACGCCTTGACGCATGTTCATGAAATTTTACACATTTGTTCCTTCCGTGGATGGGACGGCATGAGCAAACTTTCAGACGGATCCGACAACCGGTGTTCCTCCTAGTGGCAATTTTATATATTTTTTTACGTTTACCTCTCTATCTTCAGAAGTCCTAAACAGATTTTCATAAAATTTGGTATATAGGCACCTATTAGTAAGATGACACTGTTCTCCCGTTTTCGGATGGATTCAAGGTAGTTTGCGCCACCTAGTGGCCATTTTTACTGTTTTCAAGTCTGTGTTTTTCGTCCATCCCTCTATCAACCAAACCGCTCAAATGATGATTGTGAAAACTGGCATGTATGTTGTTACTATGAAGTGGACTGCTGACGACTTCGACTACTGTGGCGCCTCCTACTGGCAGTTTTTTGCGCCTATGGCTGTATCCCCTAAACCGTTCGCAGGATCTTTACTAAATTTAGTAAGTGTATTTATATGATGTTAACAAGGGAGGACGACGACTTTCAAACGGATCTGACTACTGGTGTGCCACCTAGTGGCAATTTTAGTTTTTTTACGTTTACCTCTGTATGCTCAAAAGTCATCAAAGTACTTTCATAGAATATGGCATAGAGGCATCTGTTAATGAGATGACGCTATCTCTCCGTTTTCAGATGGATTCGACCTAGTTTGCGCTACCTAGGGGCCATGGTAACTTTTTCGATTCTGTTTTTTGGCGTCCACTCGTCTATCAACCAAACCGCTTTCAGGATAATTGTGAAAATTTGCATGTATGATTTTGCTATGAAATGGACGGCTGACGACGATTTTCCGACGAGTTCGACTACTTTGGCGCCACCTAGTAGCAGTTTTTTGCGCTCATGGCTGTATCTATTAAACCGTTTGCAGGATCTTTACTTAATTTAGCAAGTGTATTTATATGATGTTGTCAATGGATGACGACGACTTTCGGACGGATCTGNTGGGCACGCTACTTGTGTATATATATTAATGCGATCATATAATAAAACAGTCTGAAAGATAGTTTCTTGTACAGAAACATGGTGTTCTTTTATTAACCGGCATATCATCCTGACCATTAAGTCCAATTCGTGCGCAATGTCTCACCAATCATCAACAGGTTATGGGCCCAGGAAGTGCTTACTGTTTGACGGCGATGAAAGAAAATTTGACTTATGGCAGGTGCGTTTCTTGGGACACATGAGACTCCAGAAACTGTACGACATAATCACAGCTTCTGAGTCTAAGACAGTGGATGCCAACAAAAATGCCGAAGCGTTTGCGGAGCTAGTTCAGTATATAGATGATCGCAGCCTATCGCTGATTATGAAGGACGCGATAGATGATGGAAGGAAAGCTTTCAAAATTTTAAAGGAACACTACCAGCCTAAAGGGAAACCGAGGATCATCACGCTGTATACTGAACTGACCTCCCTAAGCAAGGACTCGACGGAGTCGGTTACTGATTATATTATCAGGACAGAGAACATTGCTGCGGCTTTAAAAGAGACTGGTGAGACAATCAGTGATAGTCTTCTGGTGGCCCTGGTATTAAAAGGACTATCGGCGCAATTCAAACCCTTCACGGCAGTCATCACACAAAAGGAGACCGCCCTCACTTTTGCAGAGTTTAAAGTAGCCCTGCGAAATTTTGAGGACACTGAAAAGGTCCACGAGTCTGGTACCCATACCGTATGGAAAGTTGACAGCAAATGGCCTAAACAGACGTATCCAGGTGGGGCATACAGAGGCGGCTTTCAAGGTACATGTTACATATGTGGTACGAAGGGACACAAGGCGTCAGAGTGCAAGAAGCCCAAAAAGTGGTGCGAGAATTGTAAAAACTCTACCCATTCAACTGCGGTGTGCCGAAGAGGGATGACGACAAATAAGACCAAGGACAGTGCCAAGTTGGTGATGCAAACAGACACTGGTCCTGGGGACAATCCCAGACATCATGTTGGTAGTAATGATGCATGTCATAATTGTCAGCCTACTGTAAAATGTGAGCGGGAGGGAGACAATACCTGTGGTGACACCTCTGAGAGTAAGTCGCATTCTTTTGTTTTCAAAGTTAGCATGATTGATGCCACCCAGTCTATTGCTGGTGAGGCCAACGACTTGTTGGTTGACTGTGGCGCCTCTACCCATATTGTCAATGATGAGTCAAAGTTTACCTCATTTCGTCAAAATTTTGATCCCGCGCGTCATTACCTAGAGTTGGCAGACGGCAGTAGGACCAATAATTTAGCTCTCAAAAGGGGTGACGCATGTATAGATCTTATCGATGGGAAGGGTGCTCTCCATAAATGCATGTTGAAGGATGCATTATGTGTCCCATCATTTTCCCAGAATATCTTCTCGGTCCAATCAGCTGTTGATAGGGGTGCTAAGGTTGAGTTTAGCAAAGATTCAGCTACGTTGACGGCGAATGGTACAGAGTTTCAGATCAGGAAACGTGGCAAATTGTATCTTAAATAGTGTGTTTTCTCAAAAATCAGCCAAACACACTCTTAAGGAGTGGCATGAAATTTTAGGGCATTGCAATACTAAGGATGTCTTGAAATTACACGATGTTGTTGAGGGCATGACATTGTTAGACAAAAAGGAATTTGACTGTGGTCCATGCCTCATTGGTAAAATGACCCAGAGTTTCAACAGAACCCCAGACAAACGAGCAACATCAATTTTGGAGCTGGTCCATTTTGACTTGGCGGGTCCTGTTGATCCCCCAGCAAGGGAAGGTTTTAGATACGTTCTTGGTTGTGTCTATGATTTTTCTGGATTGATCATGATCTACTTTTTGAAGCAGAAAAGTGACACAGTAAGGGCAACGGAAAAATTCCTTGCGAAATTAGCCCTTATGGCACAGTTAAGCGAATCAGGAGTGACCAGGGGGGCGAGTTTACATCCGAAGCCTTTGAATCACTTCTCATAAAGAATAAAATTAAGCATGAATGCTCAGCCCCCTATTCACCCCACCAAAATGGTACGGTCGAACGTTCCTGGAGAACACTGTTCGAATCAGCAAGGTGCCTTCTAGTGCAGGCAGGTGTACCCAAGTCCATGTGGACTTACGCACTAATGACGGCTTGCTACACGCGAAACAGGTGCTACAATTCGAGAAGAAAATGTACCCCATTTGAGTCATTTACTGGTTTCAAGCCAAATATTTCCCATATGCAGAAATTTGGTAGTACATGTTATGCCTTAATGCAAAACCCAAAGAAATTGGATGATAGAATTGAAAAAGGCATTTTTGTAGGGTATGACAAGGGTAGCCCTTCATATCTGGTTTATGTCCCAGCAAACCAGATCATAAGAAAAGTCAGATGTGTTAAGTTCACAAATGAGCCCAACCTACTTCAAAACAAACAAGTGCGTGATCCTGATGGGCCAGAAGATGACTGTTTGTTTGCAAACGGTAAGCCTATAATTGAACCTCAACCAGATAATATGCCCCCAGGTGAGAATGCCCAAACTAAACAGCCACGTGAAAGTGGCAGAAGATACCCTAATCGAATTAAGTCACACCCCATATGGCACAAGGATTATGTTTTTGGAAATGATGTCAATGAGCTAATTAAATAGATGACAGTTTGAATTACACTGTACATGGGTGTTATCACATTGCAAGTGTTCCACAATCATATCGGGAAGCTGTTACTTGTAGCAGGTCTTATGATTGGCAACAGGCAATGGAAGCAGAAATTGATGCTTTGAACGACAATGATACTTTTGAGCTAACTGTCTTACCTCCAGGCAGGAAAGCAGTGGGGGGGAGAATGGGTTTATGCTGTAAAGTTAGGACAAAACAACGAAGAACATTACAAAGCTAGATTTGTCGCAAAAGGTTTCTCTCAGATACCAAACATTGATTACCATGACACCTTTGCCCCTACTGCAAGACATACTTCCATTAGGACGTTGGTGCAATTAGCTGTCCAGAATGATTTCTTTGTACACCAGATGGATGTAAAATCAGCATATCTGAACGCGCCCATTGATTGTGAATTATATGTTGAACAACCAGAAGGTTATGAGGTAAAAAGGGAAACTGGTGAAAACTTAGTGTACAAGTTGAAGAAATCATTGTATGGCCTGAAACAAAGTGGGAGAAATTGGAATAATTTGCTTCATTCACATTTGGTTGAACAGGGTTTCTGTCGGTCACTGGTAGATCCATGTGTTTACACTAAAATTTCCGACAGTGAAGTGGTCATTATCGTTACGTGGGTAGATGACATCATCATAGCTGCTAGTTCTACCTCCAGTCTTGAAAATGTGAAACAACGCTTAAAAGAGATTTTCAGAATGAAAGATCTCGGCCGGATTTCCTGGTTTCTCGGTATAGAATTTGAACACCATGAAGGTGCCATTACTATGAGTCACTCTCAATATTTGAAGAGAGTATTGGAAAAGTTTGGAATGCAAGATTGCAAACCAAAATCCACTCCATGTGACATGAATATAAACAAGCTCTGTTGGGAGCAGGCTGAGCCAGCTGATGCTAAGCTTTATCGGGAGATAGTAGGAAGCCTAATTTATGCCATGATAGCAACAAGACCCGACTTGTGCTACGTTGTCTCCAAACTATCTCAGTACATGTCATCACCTACCTCTAATCACATGACCACAGCAAAACATGCACTTAGGTATGTGAAAAGCACGATCGATAAGAAACTAGTGTTTCGAAAATCATCTGACACTCTTAAACTGCTTGGATTCTGTGATGCAGATTGGGCAAACTGTGAGGATAGAAAAAGTATGACCGGTTATGGTTTTGTGTTGTCTGATCAGGGTCCACTGATATCGTGGAAAACGAGAAAATAACCTACGGTCGCTCTTTCGACTTGTGAAGCAGAATACATGTCAATATCGGCTGCAACACAGGAAGGTATTTTCTTGAAAGCGTTATTACAGGATATGAGTGGTTGTAGAGTACAACATTTCAGTATGTACTGTGACAGTCAGAGTGCTCTTGCACTGACCAAAAACCCCGTTGTGCATCAGAGGTCTAAGCATATTGATATTAGATACCATTTTGTCAGAGATGAAATACAGAAAAATTCTATGAAAATTGAATATGTACCCACTGATCAGAATATTGCTGATTTATTCACAAAGCCTGTCCCAGGTGACAAAGCTATGAAGTTTAGACAAATCTTCATGGGTAGTTAAGCTGTGTATTTGTAAAACTGTATGTTATGTCTTGTAAGTATGGTACTATATGTAATAACTGTGGGTGTTGCATCTAGGATATCTATTTGAATTTCCTTATATGCATGTTGAGGACAGTGTAGATCAAGTGGGGGTGTTGGAGGATGATCTCCATGATGTATTATAAATTACACAAGAAATTGTATAAGAATTGCATAAGAGATTGTTGTATAAGAATTGCATAAGAAATAGTTGTATAAGAGGTAATTAGTGGAATGCTATAGTCTTGGAATGCAGTTTTGCTATATCTTGCCTTATATGGGCAAGCTACTTGTGTATATATATTAATGCGATCATATAATTAAACAGTCTGAGAGATAGTTTCTTGTACAGAAACATGGTGTTCTTCTATTAACCGGCATATTATCCTGACCATTAAGTCCCGTTCGTGCGCAATATCTCACCAATCATCAACACGGGGCAGGCGAATTTTCCAGTCCGAGCGCGGAATGTGTGTGCTTGAATAGTGATAATCAGTTGCAGGTAATAATTTAAACGAAGGTCATTGCCCGGTATTATAAATTACGCATGAGGATTTTTCAAAGTTTAAATACGGTTAACTTTCGGGAAAACTGAGAGACCCGACCACGCGAGTAGTCGCCGTGAAATTTGAGCACGGTCAAAACGTTTTCCAACGCTCACGTCTGTAAAATTCGTGTTTTACAATTATACAACTGCATCACACTTGCACGAATGCAAAGACCCGTTAACCATCAAACCAACATTTCATCCCTCAACGACATCCACTTTCTGTTGAGAGGAACCACGGTTAACGCTTTGCGGGTCTAGAGAATTACAGATGCGATTTGAAATAGGACCTGGAGCTTCCGGAACCAAATCAGTTTCAACGGAGAAGGTGTTTTTTTTATCTTCCTTCATCAACATGATGCAAATCAGTGCTGGTCAGAACAGACAAATGTGAGATTCTTACATGCACTCATTAATTCTAGAGATTTATTTTACTATTACCACCCTTCCCCGCTGGGATCACTCTCAATCTAGACTCCTAATAAAATCGTATGAAATCTTAGGATAAACGAACTGTTGCCATTGAAAAATTACATTGAATTCCCTCGTGGGATCAAACATGGCTCTAAGACGGTCGCCATACGTTTTCCGTGGTTCGACCCTCGACTATAGCCAAAGCGTTTTCCATGACGAGTCGGGTCATTCGAGAACACGTTTCTGCAGTCCTGGTCCCCGAGTGCGGTGAAATAATCACATTTGGCAGTTTCAGTAAAGGATGGTCCCTTGGCAACGGCTCCGGATCAGTCACATCAAGACCAGCGGCAAGAATCTTCTTATTTTCCAATGCAGACACCAAATCATCCGTTTTGATTACTGCCCCTGCAAACGTTAGATAGATGAGTGTATACGACAGCCCTAAGCAGTCTTCAAAACTCTACCGCACCATTTGCTCTACCAGGTCAAAAACACGCTTGGTTACGGACTTTTTTTTATGAAAATCGAGTTGGTACTGCGACATCTTTTAGTTCCTGACTTTCGAAAAAGAAAATCCATCTGCGACGAGTAGAGATGGTGCGGTATTTGTTTGATTTGTTTACTAATCGGTTGGACAATCATGGCATTCCAAACCTTGCTTACTTTTGTTTAGGTGCCCTTGTGCAGCTTTTCAAAAAACACATGAGACTGGCTCAAATTGATGCGGGTGGGCGTTGTTTTATTTCAGTCTGAGCGCAGGTCACACGGCCAACTTTGCTTTTCAGGCCTCAATAGTAGTCCTTCGTGTTCTGTTAAAATGGACACGGCTTTCCGTATCAGCAGCAAACTAACACAGACAAAAGTGATACATCATTGACCTAACAACCACGTGCATCAGCTTGACTAAGCTTCACAGTTTTTGCTGCCCATTATAGTTGCAGGTTGGGTGTAAGCCACAAAAATAAAACTACTAAGGCCCAATAAGTTTTTTGCCATCAGTGTTTTGATTTTTTTTACAGGATGTTACTTTAAAAAGGAAACTCAGGGAATGAGAGTGTTTCATAGGCTTTTTCAAAACATCGAAATTTTCAACATTAGCTTCAGATCAATATGTCTAGGATGTGCACTGTATGTCATATAGGTTCAGTGCATTTCATGGAGTTAGCACGACAGAGACGGCAATACGGTAGACACACACCCCGTGCAACGTTCACCACAATTGCTGTAGGTTTCATGCAGTCGAACTCTTCACTTCCAAATTTGTAGCGAGTACTATCTGTCAAAGGGCAAGCGATAACGAGAAAATCGACTTCCCTCAGCATTTCGTATAGATCGGCATAATAGGAGGCGCCAACAACTTCTTCGTCCGCCGTCGACCTGTGAGAAAAAATGGATCAACTCTGAGAGATCGGTCAACATGTATTTAGAACCACCAACGCACCCCCGGGGAGCAAAAAGGCTCTCTTCAGAGAATGAAGTGCGAGGAAACGGGACAAAAGTGCACTAAAAAGGCGCGAATGCACAATTCATAGCTCTGAACGTGCTACCCCGTTTTTTGTTCCCCGCGTTTTTTGTTAGTAAAAGGTATACCTTGTCAAAAATTCGAGACCCATTTATTTTAGGCTGTGTGCGCGCATGAGAGCTACGTGAAAATAAAAGTTTAGTTGCCCAATTGTCAGCGTTTTCGAAAGACGATTGAAAATTGCTTCGACCACGACCCATTTAACGCTGATAACGTGGACACAAGGCTCGGGGTAAAACATCTAAAGACTTTTATTAGCCCCTAAACACAAAATATGATAACACATGGAAACCTTTTGTTCTTTTACATATGAAAAGAGTCACTGAAAAGTGGTAGAGTTAATGATCTGAAAACATACACCAATCTTGTATAGTTCCCTAGCTAGCTCGCTGGCACAAGAGTTTAATTAACAACTATCTGCAAATTTGAACAGAATGATGACTACCGCAAGCGTTTCCGCCACGGCACGGGGATGTGAAACTCCAAACATAAAAAGGCCAGACAGTACATCTGGATAAAATCGAGAGTCGTCTTGAACAACGGCTTGGTGGGAAGGGACACTTGAGCAGTCGAGGAGGGAGATGCGACGTACACCCTTAAATTAAAAAGGGACATAAGCGTAGGGGAGTTTCCTGTAGTGAAGAGCGAAGGAAATGTGAGCACACCTCTCGTCATTGAAGTCGACACTAGTACCAGGCCACACATCCCGTGATTGCAAGCGGTTTTGCTCCCGCCCTCACGACACTAGTTTCCCTACCACAGATTCGCACCTTCCGGTCGTCTCGAAATTTTCGCTCGGCTCACTAATCCACCCTTTGTTGTCTGTCTGTGGCGAATGTCGTACACAGTACTGTAGTGGGGCTTGGGCGCACGTAAGCGCAGACAACTACCTTTTAGCATTTAAACGTAGAGCCTACACGCCGTAAGTTACGTTATAGTGCGAAGTCAGTGCACTTTTAAAATTCAGTGCTCAAGGTGATACAGTGGGCATTGAGCGCCCACTTAAACCTAATTTTACCACTACAGCACTGGTAGTAGACAAGGTCTGTTTTCAACTAGGACTATCCCGATGGGTCGTACTGTACAGCCACCATGGAAGGTAATTACCACTTTAAAGTTGGAACACAAGTTTGCCTAAATTTTCCAAACCAAAGCGTTACCTTTGGTAGATGCGAGGCTTAAATGAACCAAAATACAGTAACAGGTGCTAAGCAACACTGAAAACGTCGGGTCAGAAGAATTCGGCAGTGTGTACGGAAATATCCACATGTTCCAGAAAAATATATTGTTCCTCGCGCCATTTTTTCAACAGTATCTCTGCCTGAAATGAATGTCGTGATTTAAGACGTCAAAAGTTTACGTACTGGACTTGTTCTTATTTGTGTGCCATTTGGAAACGAGAGATTCAAGTCTTTGAGGCACCCTTTTGGCGGAAACGGAACAGACGAAGGAGTCATTTTCGAAGTTGCTTTTAATGAGAGTTCTTAACTGATTTGGGATTACAAATTCTTGTGAAGCATACGCCCACCCGGGGGGCTAGGGAAGCTTAAACGAGCCCCCCCCCATTTGGCGAAGAGGGCAAAAAGGTCCGCCTCAGAGAAACAAAAAGTCCGAGAAAACGAGACAAAAGTCCACTAAAAAGCAGGAACTACCAAAATTCGGCGAACGCACAATTCACAGCACTGAACGCATCTTGTTTTTAGTAAAAGGTCCACATTGCCAAAAATTCGAGCCCCCCCCCCACAATTTTAGGCTGGGTGCGCGCATGTGAAGGACACGTGAACAGAAGGGAGGATGATTAAATCATCATCCATGACAGTTTTGAAACAACTGCTGTACTGATGAAACCCAGAAATTCCGTCTAATTTTGACAAAGGAACAATATTTGATGTCAATTTCACAAGCGTACGTTGTCTCAGTAAATCAAAATGAATTACAGCCGTTTTAAAGTCTTGCATCTAGTAATTTATATTTCATTTAAGTTTAAATAAATAAATGAAAACTTAGACGACAAGAGCAACGCAGAGCGTTCAAATGCGCCCATGAATGCAACGCAAACAGTGCTTCTAGGGGTGTTTATTTGTATCATAAAAATGGCCACTAGATGGCGCAAAATACGTCAAATCCATCATGACATCCTTTTTAATAGAAAGCTATTTATTAAATTTCATAAAAAACGAAGCCTGGCCTAGGCGATCTTAAAGTATTGTTAGATGTTGTGTGGGACGTACACTGTAAACCCTAAATAGATGTTGATTTGCAAAGCAATGGTTAGATACATGTAAGAAAAACGACGAATACTTAAAAGTCTCTCATGTGTCCACGATCAATTGCAAACGACATTGGGGAATCTTCCCTCTCAAGGAAGCGATTTTAGAGGACGAAAGAGTTTGCGCCACTCCAGGGTAAAAATCCAGTCATCCTCACAAGAACAGTACTTGAAAAATTAAAGTGAGCGCACAAGAACCTGACAGTCTGATATCTTGTAGCAATACCTTCTAGTTCTGTTGTGGTAGAGTATCTTCATGTGAAAGCCTTTCGCTCGTTGCGCCACCTTATAACCAATGCTTCCCATGCCGAAAATTCCCAAAACACCAAAGCTGACGTCACGATGGACGGAGGGATATTCATTAAAGTTGGCAACTGGTGTTGGGCCCATCGCTTCCATAATACCTGAAGAAATCGCAGAATTGGTGAAGCGACTAACCAATGCTTACACTGTTGGAAGCATTGCAGATGTAATGAAACTTCAACAACGTCTTTAAACCATGCTTTGAGACATAATTTGCATACAAGAATGCTTTTTCGATGAAGCACAACTTATGAGCGCACGTTGCCAGTTTTCTCATTCTGCCCTATATCGTGCCAAATCACAGAATTCACATTCACTCTGTAATAACACATAAAATCGTGTTGCACCTATTATCTTTCACGGGACGTAATAATCCTGACGGAACCAGCCTCACATGAAATCGTCAGTAAAAGGTTTTCAGTCTTTAACCGCTGACAACACCCATCTCCATGCAAGTCATCAATGAGTGATTATCCCAAATGATAGAGAAATGTCAAAAGTCGACAACGGCAGTGACCAACAAAAAATGTATTCATTTGGTGTTCACTGGCAAATCTTTGCGTCCACAGTTCATGCACCCATTATGGCAGAAGTGAAATTTCAATTCATCAACTCACAGCCAACGCTGTATTAAGCTGATTTCTTGCATGAAAATATTTTCCATTGAACACCTCCAATATAAAATCTCGGTACAAACCTCCGCGCAGATCGCGGGCTGCGGCAAGCATCAGACACATAGCCATATCGGCTGTTGCGTCGTGTAACACTTTGGGTGTTTTTAGATTTGTAGTCACGATGCCCCTTTTTTCTAATTCCGGGTAAAACTCCAACCAGTGGTCCATCCCCACGCAGTAGTTAGAAATAACCTGCAATAAAAGAGCTTTGTCACTCATACACACAGTCTAAATAACGAGGCCAGCTTTACCGGCAACATATTACAAAATAACGATTATTTCCAGGATTCTACATGGACATGAAACTCAAACATGGCTAAGTTTAATTACTGCCAAAACGTTTTCGCAATCTAATCTTCCTCGTTGCTAATTCACATTATTGTACAATAGTACGAATAATTTTCTCTTGCTGAGCACTGTCATTTTTAACACAAAAGAACAAAAATAAGTACTACGAGAAAAAAAATCACAATATCACAAGATATGGGAGACAGGACTTTCTGTCGTCATCAGTCACCAATTTCAAATAATAAAGTACGAGATGGACCCACTTTACAAAGTTTTATACCATATTAAGAAAATAAATTTTAAAACGCCAGCTGGGACATGAAGGTCAGGAACACCAGACTTTTTAGACATTGGATTGAATATTGTGATGGAAGTCAATTGCACATGTATATTAAATTGGTTTTCGTGTTCAAGGTATTAATTTCGACCTGCAAGAAAACCGGACAAAATTTTATTTTTGTATGTATGCATGCACGTTTGTATGTATCTATGTTAGTATGTATGCATGCATATATGTACATGTACATCTATACTTTACCTTTAGCTGACAGTATACAACAGATTACACGAATTTAAAAACATGGAAAATATATTTTAGCAAGTTGAATGGCATTGTATTTACAACACATTAGCTTTTAAATTAGACGTAACGGCAGCTGTGACACGTCAATTCCATTTATAAAAGCTTTGTTCCCATAGCGACCTTTTTCAACCATCAGATTATGATTATACCACAGTAGTCTTCCCTTAGCACTAATAAATGAATGTGGCAAAGTCAATGTGAGGTAAATTTCTAGTCTAAAATCACATTTAATCATTATACTAGTACGTGCTTAACTAGCAATGACTTTTGTACAACTTTCTTGCAAAGACCGAGACGTTGGTATAGCAAGTAGTTCCCGTGACCTGTTTTAGATGGACCTCGGTCATAGGTCACAGATAATAGGTCAAAGGTCAAAAGTATAACTAGAAATGGCGTCATTTTCCTGTCAGTCAAAGGTCATAGATCATTTGTCACCCGTGTAACCGGAAGTGCTGCCATCCGAAAATCGGAAAAAAGAGAATACTACATTTGTAAAATCTCTGTTCAAAGTCAAAGAAAGTTTTTAACTGAAAAACCCATTTCTCGTGAAAAAGTAAAGACAAGTAAATAAGAATAGTAAATTTTGTAAGAAAATTGATTCACCTTCAGAAAATATATGCTTCGTAGGGGTTAGAGCCAACAGAAGTCGAAATTCCAATACAACTTTTTTACTCTCATAAAATATCAAAACATTCCAAGTTACGCAAAATCTCAAATTTCATTTCCATTCCAACAAATTAACAGGCAATGTGCTCATGCGCCATTTACGAATTCCCAATGTCGAGGTTAGCCAACCGCAATAAAGTCTGAAGCTTTTTTTTCGAGTCGCCGATGGTTCCGATGTTCTTGTTGAACAATGAACTAGAATCCTATTGCCGTGGAATATTATGATACCGATTTTATTAAAACAAGCGGTCTAATTCTATTTTTGTTTTTAGCCAGGCAAACCGGAAGAAATTCCCTACAGGAATCCATACGGGAGAAAGTGATCAGAAAATAAAACTACGGTGGTCACATGTTATGCACGGCGGTGTCCATTGCGAAGACTTGCGTGGTGTTGCTTTTCCCGCACGAAAATTGATCTCACGGAACGGACTCCAGTTAGACGAAACAGACATGTTTGGTTCTCAGTGGTCTCTGCCCCAACTCATTCTGAGATCTGCGCTCACCGACTCAATATGTTCGCCTATCAAGGTCTCGTGTTTTTTTATTTTATTTTTTTGAAAATCAAAACAACAAATCTTGCCGTTTTTGCTCGTCTCACTCAGGTGGACTCTCTTTTTTGAAAAATTGGGCAACTAAAAAGCTACACTACAGACGAGATTTTCAGAAAGAAAAAGAGACCATAACCAACTACACTTGTTTGGCTTCATGGGGCTTCATATTCCAAGGAAATAGTGCCATTTTAAAGTGAAGAAAAATATTTCATTACTTAATTTCCCGGCGGCTAGAAAATAAAATATTTTTCTTCACTACAAAATGGCACTTTTTGAACTTCCGTAACATCCCGATTTGCCTGGTCAATTTATTATTGCTATGATCACTGTTACTTGGTGCACGGCGCAGTCTCGGATCCAACCTCTATTAGCTTTAGAATCTGGTGAACATCTCGAAATCAAGACCATCTAGTGTCAGATTTTTCACCAAACTAACTTGCAATTTGATTTGTAAGCGCATTTCAATATTTCACTGAGAAACGTTACTCATTCAAAAAGTTACAGAATGAAAGGAAGAATCTGAGATCTGATTTGAAATATCTACACGTTGTTGCATAGTATGTAGAAAATTCTGGCCTAATTAAGTCGTTTTTTGAGGTGTACAAGGTTGGACCCGAAACAACCCGGTAATGCATGGCAATATCATGGGAAGACTTGCGTTTTACTTTATCCACAAAAAGTGAACGAGGAACTCACAGTCAAGTAACACTGCATCGCGAGATTTGCAACTTCGAACACAAGCCTCGAGATGGCACTGTGCGTGAATCTGGAATCCTGCTTAATCTCAAGATCGCGGCATGCGTGAACTTGGAACTGAATATTGATTTGGGCAATCGGGAAAAAATTTTGTTCAATGTACAGAATTTTTGTAATTATTGCCCTGGTGATCACCCATTTTCTCCTTTATCGTAGCCTGTGTCAAAGAATAGGAGGAATGGTTGAAAAAGCCTGATTAAAATTTACGTTACTTAATTCATTAACATGCAATATGAACGTGGTTGTTTGAGTCAACTTGTCATGTTTCCTCGAGTATTCCACGTTCACGCATACGCAATCTTGAGCCTAAGCAAGATTCCAAGTTCACGCACAGCAGATCGACAAACCCGATCAGACGTCTTCAGATCGAGGCTCGAAGACGGGGCTGCCAGACATAGCAAGATCGGGGACGGCACTTGGCATCTTGTAACAGCTCTTACCACGAAACTATTCAACAAAAGTTCAAAACGAATACATGTGTACCTCACCCGTAGATTAGGTAACAGGCTTAAGTATTCCTCAATACTTGGAATGTTGCATGCCTTGTTGTGTGGAACATAAGCCGCAGCCTGGACTCGCTTCCCCAGGTCGGGATTAGCTATGACATCTTTCAACCAGACGACGACAAATTTCTCTTTAAAAACGGCTACAGCAAACTTCGGCCAACCTGTGCTTGGTTCGTCAGCAGCACTGCAATGCAAAACTATACTGGGCTTCGACATGTCTGTGATAAGCCTGTTGCCAAACCAGTGAACGCAAGTAGGCCAAGCAACATTCGATCGCTGACCCAGTAGTAGATAAGCGTGTAACCCTGTTGCGGCCCGTATTGGAATCCGATCAAAATCGGAATATTCCGATTTGGGCCTTCCCGTATCGGAATTCCAATACGGGCGGCCCGTATTGTAATATGTTTAACGATTGGTTTTAAAAACGATAAATTATATACAAAACTTCGTAATTGGGTATGTTTTCATGAAACTGAGGCTTCGGTTCATAGTTTTAATATAATACAACGTCGTGATCATAACATCTTAATACTGTGGTGTCTATGGTCGTGCTGCTACTGCTATTAAATTTTCAATCTTTGTGCAAGGTTAACGCACTCCGAGTCTGTTTTCAAAATGGCGGCGACTGCGAGTTACAGGAGTTCTAGGCGAATTCTTTTGAAAATTTAGTTCCTAATAAAACATTTTTGATGACTTTGAATATTGCTTTATACGAAAAGATAAAGTTAAAATATGTTGTTACGTTTCCACGTATTTGCACCAAAATTTTCGGCCTATTGTCGCCGATTCCAATACGGACACACACTCGAGAGCGCCCCGTATATCGGAATCTCACAGCGTTCACACCTTCGGCTTCTAAAAGACACCAATGCAAAGTTCCTAGCATCAATATTCTTGTATCAAGCAAACTAAGCCTTATCATGAACCTTGTGAAGTTGCCTGATCACAATTCGGATGAAGGGTTTAGACTGTTTAGGCGGTCGCCTATCACCTGCCCAGGGATTCCCTGATACTGGCCCGTATTAGGATGTGTGCTAATTAATTGAATAAACAGTTTTAAAGGTAGCAATTTTGAGCATTTTGTATATTGGTTGATACGAAATGGTGGCTCCTTGAACTTCCACGTATTTTTCAACATCTTTAGTGGCATATTGTCACCGATTCCAACATTTACGGCGGGACACACTCGACAGCGGCCAGAATCGGAATTGCAGGGCGTTCACACCTTCCGTCTTGAAAAAGACATCAATGCAAAGCTCCTAACATCAAAATATTGGTATCAACCAAACTACACTTTATAATAAACATTGTGAAATTGCCTGATAACAATTCGGACGAAGCTTTTTTTTTTTTTTTAAGTGGCGGTCTGAAAACCGGCAACGAAGGAGATTTCCATAAGGGCCCGTATGAGAATGTGTGCTAATTAATTGAATAAAAAGTTTTAGGTATCAATTTTGAGCAACTTGAATATTAATTGACATGAAATGAACAACTAATGTGTTTTCTTGAATTTCCGCGTATTTTGCACTACGGCCAGTCGGCGCCGATTCCAATACGGGACATACACCTCGACAGCCGCTCGTATCGGAATCGCACTGGGTTCACCGGCACTTTCGGCTTCAACTGAGATGAATGCAAAGTTCCTTGCATCAAAATTTTGTAGCAAACTAGACTTGGTAATAAACGCTGGGAAATTGCTTGATAACAATTCCAACGAAGAGTTTTGTCTTTTTTCGACTGTTTAAGCGCCCTCAGTCATCCACCTAGAGATGCCCATTCGGCCGGTGCCCCTATAAGAATATATAGATTACAGTACTGGATTACACACTAAAAATATGAATTCCATGTTGCCAATATCCTTAAAAAGCACTCTGTATGTAATTAAAAAATGCACGATAACAAATTATTTTAACAGTCGTAATCATTTTTGATCGTTTCATTGTGACAAATCAAGAAAACATCAAAACAGTTTTCTTGGAAAGTTTTAATCACTTCTTGTAGCAGGAGTGCGTGCGCCGCCATCTTTTGGAGATCAGGTGAACTGTCATGGCTTTGAGTGGTCTATGGCCTCGAGTTCCTGATGGTCCGAGTGTGACTGTCAGAGGGTCTTCCTGCTAGGGATCCGATTCTGAGAATCTAGCGATCATCTGTCAGCTAAGGTCTTTGATGACCAGTGGTCCAGCATACTTGGGGGAGAGATCGAGAGAGCCACCCATAGCCAATAGATCGAGTAACATAAATTCTATCCCGCAGTTGTTCGTTGCTGGGTTGTGGTTACAGGTTTTACACGCTCAAGTTATTTATTCTTTTCCTTTCGTATGGATTCGAAATATTTTGCGCTACCTTGTGGACGTTTTTATGATATTAATAAACGCCACCATAACCATAGCGTCCAGTAACGGTGCAAAATGGTGAGCACATTTCAACAAGTTGCGTTGCTTTTGTCATCATGCGCGCACCCAGCCTAAAATATAGAGGGGTCGAATTTTTGCCATTGTAGACCCCTCACTAACAAAAAAGCGGCGCACAAAGAAAAGAAAAGAAAAAGAAAACAAAAAAAACGGCCGGGGTACCACGTTCAGAGTTATGAATTGTGCATGCGCGCCTTTTTAGAGGACCTTTGGCTCGTTTTCTCTGACTTTTTGTTTCCCTGAGGCAGACCTTTTGGCCCACTTCGCCAAATGGGGGTGCTCGTTCTATCTATCTTTCTATCTATCATACATTTTATCGGTCATTTTATGGTCAAAGGTCAATCAGGTCGCATCTAGTGTGTCAGCTAGTCAAGAAAAAGTGGAACTTCTTTTGCGATTTTGTAACAAGACGGAACCCGATGAAAACGCAATGGTCACGGGCAGGTTACTAACGCGATTTTGTCTGTTGTGCTGGTAAATAAATCAAGCGTCCTTATGGCCAACTTATGCACAAAAGGTTTTTTGGGATCACAAGAAAGAAGATTATAACAAAGGTGTTTGGGGGAATGTGTTCTAAACATCACCAGTTGCTTTTTGTTTCGAAAAATGTGCCCATGTGCTTTCTGGAGCAGGGTGCTTTATTGGAAATCCTCCATACGCCGAAGTAACTCTATTTTATGGTTTGAAGTTGTCTCGCATCCAGACCCCGTCATGTTGAGTCTGGTGAGTTACTCGAAAACGCGGTGATTAGGTCAGGTTTTTTATTTTTTCTCTCAATTCTGTATTTTTAGACACATACTTATTCAATTGCTGCCCAATGATTTCAATTGCCACTGTTCCTATTCGATAACCTTTATGAAATGCGATATTAGAATGAGCACAGTTGAACTATCAACCGAAACAAAGTGTTCTACACGAGTGAGAAGTGGGCATGACGGTCACAACACGTCTTTCTCACTCGGGGGGGAGCGGTCACTCATATTGACAAGGTGCCTGCAGGCGCGTGTACCAAAAATTGGTAGAGGGTACTTTTTCAGCAAGTTTTGCGGGACCCGCGCGGGGTCCAATAGGCCCTAAATTTCCATTTCTTCCCCACAAAGGCCCACTGTATTGACCTCAGCCCCGCAAAAGGCACACTGGCCGTCTCACAGAAAAATCTACCCCGCAAAAGGGAGTGGGAATTAGCAGTCCTGTCATCCACATCCGTATTAGTCAGTCCACTTACACTTTCAAAAACATGCCTTAAGGTTCAGTTGGTTTAAATACACCTCCTCCTTCAATGACCAATGAACTCGGTGAGAACCAGTTGTCATTATGTACACCTGACGCTAATCGGTACCGCTTGGCCGTGGCATGATTTAAAAAAATATTTATGATATACTTCGCTCGGAGGCGCTAGTACCGCGACATTTATTCATTTTAGCACACAGTAAAAGTTATTGTCATGTTTGACCAGTTGTTTGTAGCATATATCGTTACAATCAATGGCGTACGATTTCCGTAGGCGAAATGCCATAGCACCGGGAAGTTCAGCTTCTACAAAAAATATCTGACAAATTATGGGTGAGCAAAAATGCGCATTGTATTGTTATCATCACCAATTTAGCTCTGATTATTGTTTCGTTGACAAGCTGTTCCCCTGGTCACGATTCAACATCATCCTGACAGAGTAAACCCGCGTTCTATCTGCTCTTTCTTCAACTGGAACTAGCGGGTGAAAAGCAATTTCTGGCATCGTCAATGAGTTGGACAGTTCCGAATTAGGTTTTTGTGAACAAGCGCATGGCATTGATACTCAGAGCGATCTGGTCTCGAGTAATAACGAACTTTAAAATCACCTCTCATTTGACTGAGGAACAATATCAAACCAACTGCATAATGATAAGCGGTCTAAGACATCGATCGTGCTTTTTTATCTGAATGCACGGTCTGTAATCTTACTTATTACGACCGAGGAACGACTTGAAACCCTTTTTTTCACATCAAGCACAGGTTCAATGTATTCCGTTGACGGGTACAGAGCGCTCTTGTTGCCATTTTAGTGTACTAATGAATACGACATACTTAACTCCGCTTGTGCAAATTTACCAAATACGATAATGTGCAGCAATTTTATTAACCTGTTTTGGGGAATCTGGTACACCACTTTTGCTGTCCCTTGCGTAGCCCGTTGTTTGTGATTCCCCCTTCGCGCACTAAACGCTTCACAGGCTGTTGTTTGGGATACCTGTCCTGTCGCATCCGTGAGAGTTTTGTAAAATACACGCATGTTTGCAGTGTCCCTGTATTTTGTCCATAAAACCGCTGGTACAGACACGTTCTAAAGCTTTTCATTGCAGTCTGCGCGTAAGTGCCCACGGTTTCCGAAAACCCGAAACTTGACGCATTTTTGTGAGTTGTCTCCGTATCTGCCCTTACATCCGTAAAAGACCCGCCTATGAGGCTATAGGTGCCGATAAGTGCCCGGCAGGGGTCTCGCCGCTCATCTGCATTAGTATAGGGTGGTATTCACTTCGAGTGGTGGTAGAATTCTCTCCGAGGATACAAAATAACTTTTGCGAGCATTGGGAATAATGTTCGGGAACAGATCGATTTCGTCCTTCGGCGAGCAGTGGATGGATTGAGGAGGGGTGGGGGAATATAGGTCCGTCAGAAAGCTGATTACAGCGTGCGTGGCAGCGGGAGACTAACGATGAGAATTTTCAGTGTGCACACCAGCCCCGGCTGCACTATTTGAGTCCAGCACCCATGGGCCGCGCCGATCACGGGCCGAGTGAGACGGAGGGGTAGTAGCAACCGACAACAATTTAACCAATCGGCAAATGAATATACAAAAATGGTATCTTACATGCGCGCACCCAGCCTTCAATATGGGGGGGCTCGAATTCTTGACCGGCGATGTGGACCTTTTGGTAACAGAAAAGCTGGCGGACTAAAAAAAAGAAAAAATAGTGGGGGGGGGCACCACCGAGAATTGCGCGTTTGCGCTTGCTTGAGTTGTTTAGTGGACTTTTGTCTCCTTTTCTCTGACATATTTTTTCTCAGAGAGGCTGACCTTTTTGCCCACTGCGCCAAATGGAGGGGGTGAGCTCATTCGAGCCCCTCGAGCCCCNGCCCCCCCCCCCCCCCCTGGGTGCGCGCATGTCTTAAGTAAAAAGTTTTTGACCATCGCCAGGCGTAATCCAAAATTTAAATTACTATATTTATCAGATAGGTGAGGTAACTTCAAAAATATGTCACGCTATCGCTTATAAGAAGACTATCACAAAGACATTGAAACTGAGTAGACTCAAACGTACGGCCGTTCGAGTGATGAGCCGATCAAAGTAACTTTTCATAAATTTTGACCACCGAGTAAAAGTGACCCGGATCACTTTTTCAACGTTGAAAAATAACCGGACGGGTTCCTTTGCCGTTATTGAAAACGTGTCAGTCTGTTGAGAATGTGTCAGTGGGGGCCATATTTCAACTCTTTCATTTGAAACAACAGCGATACAGATCTACACTGTACTGAAGCTTGGGCCTCCTCTTCCAAAATACCGGGGACATTCCCATTGACTGGCCAACTCGACGCCGGTTTGCGTACTTATGGGTTTTAGATCAACTCATCATAAGACACCAGTTAATTAAATCGTCTCAGACTGCTGATGTCATCGTTCTCAAGTAGATAATGAGACCCATCATAAACATATTGGGGCCGAAAATAGTATTTGAAAGTTCGTAAATGGCATAGTATTTGAATAGTTGAAATGCAAACGTGATTAGGTCTAGTAAACCCCGCCCTGCACCTGCACCACCGGCGCTTTCCGTACGGGCGGAACACCCATCGACACATTTTAGAATTCTAGTTTTCACTTTATCATGCCCATATATCAACACCACCGGGAGGCCGGCTGGCCGGGCGCGGGCCCGAGCGGCGCACCAGACGCGGTGATTGGTCGGGGCGACCACCAAGGTGGAATCGTATAATGTTTTAAATGTTTACCCTACGTGAAATTACAGCTACGCGAAAATAGCACATTGCGGACCAAGCAAAGTCTGCACGCGGATACTGTCACGTCCCTGCCACGTCATTATCCGCAATGCTGGGAGTGACTGAGGGCAAAAAAATATCCGCCCAGTGTTGATTCTCTGTGACGTCATTTTCAAGTCAGCCGGTTACTTCCGGTAAGAACGTCTGGTGAGTGATCTTGATTTAGCACTGTTTATTTGTCTTTGTAGCTGTAGAAGACAGAAGAGACAATTTTGTGTGATTCATTGAATGTTGTGGTAGCCGTTCATGGTTTTAGAATTTGACTGTAAAGAATTTACGTACTTTATGGCGTAACATTTAAGCATTGTGCCGACTGATTGAAGCCAAGGTCAGTAAACAACACCAGCCAAGGTCAACCAGCCACTCGGTGAAAAATGTCAAGTCTGGCTGCAATACGACATATTTCGTCTAACGGAATCAAGAGATTTGTGAACAGAAACTTTTTGAAACAAGCCAGAAGCTTTTATTTATACTCGCCAGAACCGTTTCACCCTATATCTGGTAAGGAACCGCAATGGATGAGCGCAGAGGAAGCTGTTGGGGTTATACGGTCAGGTGAGTCTTTTAGAATTTAGACAGTCTATACTACTGGATTGGTCCCATTGGTGGTCTATGCCCAGAGAGCTCAGTTTGGTTACTGGCATCAGCTTCCATTGTATTGACATCTTGTAATTTCTGTAACCAGGATAAAGCAAAATGATTGTTTGCTGTGAATTTTCGGTTCCGAGTTTGGCATGCCTTCGTGTAAAGCATCTGTAAGTCACTTACTAAGTGCCAATTGCCTCTTGAGAAGCTGCTGTCAGCATGTGGATTTTGCCATTACATTGGTGCTCAACAATGGTAGATCCAGTTGCCAGACAACATCACACAAAACTCAAAAGGTGGCAGGTGGCGGAAAGAGTTTCTCTCCGAACTCCCCCTTCTCAAAGGCAGGGGTTGGAAGCTTAGTAAGTGGTTGTCAATTAATAACGTAGAGTAAAGGTACTTAAAAGCAGGATCATTGAATCTGGTCTGATCCAAATATACACAAGTCAAGCACATTTTCCTGAAGAAAATTACAGTATACTAGTAGCCACTGAAAATAGTCTAATGAATAACATGCTTAGAGAATTATGACTTATAGATGGCACTGGTTGTTTGCCTGAGTCGCTAGTAAATTGTTGTCAGTCTTGTTAGGCAATTTGCATGTTTGCCGAAGTTTTTATGGTTATTCTTTTCAGGACTATCTGTTCTTGGGTGGGGTATAGAGCTCTCGATCATAGGGGGGTTGACGTATATTGCTCTGGGTCTCCACTAGACTCTCGGTCTTCAGGGGACAGGTATTTTGGGTTTGTGGTATTTACCTATTGTCTGGGTTGGAAGTGGAATTGAGGATTTTTCATCATTTGTATTGTTCCAAGGACAACGAACATATTTTATTTGTCAGCCTAGGTATTGCGTAGGTTTTAATTTTTGAATGTGTGACACCACCCTTTTTCCGTTAAGTTTGTTGATCACAGACAACCAGTCTCAACTGAGATTTTGTGACGATAGCTGGCATGATTTCTACTGTTTGTTACAGACAACAATGTTTATATTCATGGCACATCATCAACTCCTCTGAAGCTTGTGGAGGCCATGGCAGAGCATGGCAAAATGGCCAATCTACAGAATGTGAAAGTGTGGCACATTCATACAGAAGGCCCTGGAGTGTACATGAAGCCTGAATATGAGGGTCAGTACATGTAAATAGCAAAGTACCCCAGAAATACTAACTAGTTAGCTCAATGTTTTTATCGGATGTGTTTTGTGACCTTATCACCTTCTGAACCTTTTGACATTATCAGAGTCTTTCGGTAACAACTTTTCTTTTGTTCAACGCTTATTGCGCTCGCACATTAATAGTTGTCAAAGTTGTTCTTTTCAAACTTGCTTATTAAAATTTGACATGTATACAATGTTTTTCTAAGTATCTTTTTAACAAACTCAAAGGTAGAATTGTTCATTTGCGACTTTGTCTTATGAAAGTGTTATTATGCAATTATGGTACAGGTTGTTTCTGGTGAAAGACCAAGTCTGTAGACATTCACATTTCAGGTGTTGTATCCAGTCCCAATTCTGTCCATGAGTAGATTATTGAACTGACATACGTATTTGGAAATTTTTTGAAAGTTTTGAGCCATTCCGGAGCTCTTCCACCAGTATTTGCCTTACTCATATGGTGTCTTCTTTTTACAGGTATTTTCCGTGCACAGAATCTCTTCATTTCTGGAAATGCCCGTAAAGCAGTGAATGAAGGAAGGGGTGATTTTGTGCCTATCTTCTTGTGTGAGACTGTGCACTTGTTTAGACGTAACATTGTCAAGATTGACACTGCGCTCATTCAGGTGTCTCCGCCGGACAAACATGGCTACTGCTCACTGGGAGCGAGCGTGGATTGTACTAGGGCCGCCATTCAGAATGCCAAGCATATTATTGGTGGGTTTGTTTGAGTTGTGTCATAGTTGACTCATTCGACCCTATTGCCAACAGATGGCGTAGCAGTGTTTTTGCATTCAGAGTCAGATGCCCACAGCCTGTGTCATAAACAGTCTTTGAAATGCTAACATGGATATATACACAACTCAGCCATCTATGTTTGGCCTTAACTTTAAATTGATACTACAGCTCACATTTTGAATTTTTGTTCGACTGGTCGGCAATGAGTCGACAACCGGTCGTCGACCAATTTCTAACACAAATTTGTGATGTGTGCTGTATATCCCCATGTAGCTTTCTAGGCTATGAAATTTCAGATGTTTACACCTGCCTAACTGTATTTACATGTCATTGCTTTTGTCAGTTAAGATTGTGGAGGGCGTTATTGACTTGTTGGTGTATTTAGCCACATGTCTGCAAAACTAAAGAATAACTGATATTGTAAAATATGTTGCTTAGAAAGTTCACCTGTGTGTAAGAAGACTCTTGTTTCGCGTTTAGCTCAAGTCAACCCCAACTGCCCGCGAACGTTTGGTGATGGAAACCTGCACGTGTCCCATATAGACGCCCTGGTGGAAGGGGATATACCTCTGCCGGAGCTCCACCTACCGCCAGCCACGGAAGTCGAGGAACAGATTGGGCGAATAATTGCCACCAATCTCGTGCAAGATGGCTCTACCTTACAGATGGGTGAGTGTTAAGTGCCTCACATCTTGAATAAAGGTGCTCATAGCACTCTGCAACCTTGTAGTAAATGGTTGTCTCCATGGCGTTGGTAATAGCCATGTTCGCAATTAAAGTAGATAGCACACTTCACTCTGTCACCATCTGGGGACACAGCAGATTTCAACTGATTGTCGTTTCAAAACATTATGGTTGGGTGGTCCAAACTGACTTGCCCAGAAAACAACACTGGAATAATCCATAAAATGGCTTTTGTCACATTACGCCCATTAAAAAATGAGATTGTGTTGATATGAAATAGCTTTCGTACTGTCACTGAAACAAAATATTGTATGTCAAATGTTTAGTATTAACTGGCCAGTTTTATTTGATTTTAGGTGCATTTACATTTGAGTCTATTAAATGATAATTGAAAGCATGACATAAAGATGCCTTAGAAACGATTTTAAATTTAACAAACTTTAGGGTTTTGTTGTTCTCATAAATGTGTCTGTGTTGAAGTGATATGTGCTGACTTGAGTCTTCTTTTTGCCAGGTATTGGTACCATCCCAGACACTGTCCTTGCCAGTCTTTGGAGCCACAGAGACCTGGGCATTCACTCGGAGATGTTTAGGTAACACGCTGTGCTAACTCTGACTGAGTATCACCCAACTTGGGGAACAGCACAAACCACTAATGTGTTTACGTCACAATAGTTACCACATCTTACAGGTTTAATGCATTTTAGATTAAACATCATCCTCTTTTACCATACATGCCAAACTGTAGCTTTTTTGGTAATTGTTACATTTCTTGTCTGTATTGCTATGCGGTATTGCTAATTTAAAAATGCTTTGCTTTTATATGATTGGTATGTTTTTGCCATTGGGGTAACAACAGTCCTATTAAAATTTGATTCTTACAAGTAAAGCCGAATAGTGACACATGTTATCATTTGCAATCTTCTGAAGCTGTGTTGTATGTCTGTACAAAATTCATGATGTATTGAGCACAGTTACTTGACTTGGGATCCAGTTTTTATGAGACCACGTACATATGGGGGTTCATAGTGCCGTCATCAGTGTCCGAGCATTTGGCCTCTACTGCTGTATCTCCTAAACGGCTTGGAGGATCTTTATGAAATTTGGCATGTGCTACCTATGAAACTGGGCAATTTTCAGATGGACATTACAACTGATGTGCCCCCTAGTGACAACTTTTAGTTTTTTTAAGTTTGTCTGTATATCTGCTTAACTCCTTGATACATTTTCACGAAATTCGACAGGAGCATTTTTATTGAAATGTTAACGACACCTTCCCAATTTCAAACAGATTCAGCAGGGACTGCACCCCCTAGTGGCTATTTTTATTCTTTTCAAATTTTTTGACGCCCTCCTCTCTATCTGCTTAAATGCTTGTACAATCGTTTTGAAAATTGATGATTTTCAGACGGGTCCAACTACTGTGGCACCCTCTAATGCAATTTTGTTTTGTTTGCATCCGTAACCGTATCTCCTGAACCCTTTGTTAGGTCTTTAGTTTATATAAAGCTGATGACAGATGACGATGTGTTTTGGATGGATCCCCTATTGGCAATTTTTTTCGTAATGTTTGCCAGTCTGTATTTTTGGAGCTCCTTGTTAGATTTTCATTAAATTTGGCACTTGGATTTTTTTAAGGAGACAACTATGCATTTTTATTTTGGGACTGGTTCAACATGTTTTTCGACTTCTAGGGGCCATTTTTAATATTTACGAGTCTTGTTTTTTGGGTGTCTTCCCCTGTATCTGTCGATCCTCTCGGTATATGGAAATATGAAGATGTGTTCCTGTTGAGATGATCACATCTAATGTTGATTTTCAAATCAACCCAAATGCAATGGCACTCTCTGGTTGTAATTTTGTTTTTTGTATCTACGGCTGTCTCTCTTTAAACCTTTACAGCATCTTTGACAATTTTGGCAATTGTATTTCTATAAACTTAACTACAGGTGACGACTTTTTTCCTGAAGCTCCAGCTATCGCTGCTCGTGTCTCCTAGTGGCAATAATGTTTATGACTTTTTGTTTGCCTCTGTATCTTTGGATTTTCGTGCTGGATTTTCATGAAATTAAGGAAATAGGTTTTTGTTACCATGGGTGCATTTCACAGCTTTGTGTTGCTCTTGTTTTAAATTGCTTAATATCCTGTCATTGGAGTGACAAAACATTGTATGTATGCATTAACTAACACAATGGCCAATTAGTGTAAGTGAAATAGCAAGCTCGTGCATTGCCTGGTGACACTAATTGTTACCTTGAAATGTCCAAGACTCAGTGACCTGATTCAGCTAGCTAACTCTTAAAAGACTGACTGTAAAGAGATGGCCTCAGTGCTATCAGTAGCTAGTCACAGCTCACTGCACCTAGGGGGAGCTCCAGTGGGTTTGTCATGGAAGTACACCGTAGTATATAAAATATTTAAAATTAAATGCATGATATATATATATAGCGTATTAAAATTTGATCAGTAATTTTAATAGTAGTACTCAAAATATCAAGTCAATAATGAGACGTTAATAACAGCTCATACATAACGTATTTTTGTGACTGTACGTATTCACTATCACTACACAGCGATGGGATTATTGACTTGGTGGACAAAGGGGTCATCACCAACGCTAAGAAGACCATCCACACAGGCAAGATTGTTGGTGGATTTGCGGTTGGAACCAAGAAACTTTACGACTTTATGGATAACAATCCATTCATTGGTAAGGTATTTGTGTGAGGTCCTCGCGAAAGCACTCTTTATTCGTACTAAGTTTTTCTAAAACAGTCGTCGTTATAACAAGTCACGTTAAGTTTTGTAATTGAGAAAAGTTATTGCAGTAACAGTAAGCCTAGCATAAGTCTGGATGACGAAAGTCGAATCTTGGCTCAATGTAGGCAAGCAAGGTTGTGTTTATTTCTTGTGCTGAACCCTTTATACAACAAGTCTAATTTTGCCTTTCTTTGGACAAAGTCTCTTGGTCTAGTTGGATCCGGCTTTTGGAAATTTTACTGTATACTGTCTGTTTTTTGAGAAATAAAGCTAAAAACATCATTAAAAACAGACTTGATATTAGCGTAAAAAATGAATGATTCAGCTTAATAGGCATATGTCATGTTATTCCTTGATTGATTTTCTGTTTTTGGTTCGTGATGCTGCTATACTTTATAGTAAATGATTTTCTAACTACTTTCCCATCATGTTTTTGTCCGTTTCAAACTAAGTAAAGAAAATCTTATGTGGAGTTTTGTTTACATTTATTGTGCACTCACAAAAAATTTGTAGGCGCACCTGCGTAGTTGTCTTCCCATCTTTCTGTTGTCATTTTGGCTCGTCTGCTTGTTATTTCACAGGCCTTATAACAGAACTTGGAGAAAAATTACGCAAGCTGTTATAGTGGAGTCACTGGCAGCAGTTGATTTAGGACTTTCTCAGCACCTTTGTTGATTATTTTTATTTTTAAGAAGATTGTTGTTGTCTTGCATTGATTACAGCTTGATGAATGGACTGTTACGCAATGTTGCTCACTGTATTACAATGTAGTGAGTCTTAATCTTGTTGTTTCAGTGATGAATGACATAGGCTTTGTCAACAGTATTCCCATCATAATGCAGAACCCCAAGGTAACTGCCATCAACTCCTGTATCGAGGTTGACCTTACGGGTCAGGTTGTGTCTGACTCCATCGGCACCAGGCTCTACTCAGGTCAGTGTTCATGGGCCTGGTCTATCAAAGGTCATACGTCCGCTTGTCTTGAAAAGACAATCACACGTACTGCTCTATTGCGAAAGCGAAGTTACAGTTTTTGAAAGAGCTAAACTTGTTACTGTGTCGGCGTGATTGCTGCTCACATTCAGGTTCAACTTCTTTAAACCATGTTAATGGTTTGTCTACCAATAAAAATTCAAGATATGACTGTCTTAGCTAAGACCATGTGTATGACATTTGATTAAAAGGGGCCACGAACTGAAAGATATAATGTGTCACCTTAAGTTTGTTAGTAAACTGTCTACAGCCATAGAGTTCAAAGTTGGTTGATGAGAATCTTGAGTGCTCAGTGCCTCCACAGGAGTGTAATTGTGAGACTTTCAAGTAACGGTACGCTGAAGAATGCAGTCAGGAAGGCTTCTTTTTTGGTTTCATAGCTGGGAGACATCAAGAAAAGCTTAAACAAATTTTTGCACAGGATTGATACACGTGTTCTGTGTATTTTGTGCAAAAACGCATTCAAACTTGAACTCTTGCATCATGTCATGAGATGACTAACATTTAGCAATATCATAACCTTGTGAAGAAATATAAAGTTGCAAGTAATTTTGACATATTTGAACCTAGTAATTGTTACACATGGCATTTGTTGCAGGCAAAACTTTTTCGCTGATGACGGTTTAACATTATACAGTACTTGAGCTGAACAATGCATCTCATTTCAATTTTTGGGACAATTTTGTATTATTTAAATTTCTGGTTAAGTCTTCTATGATTTTGTGTATTTAATCTGTAGTTCAAGCTATCGCTATCAGAAAGTTACTAAACATTGATAATTATTTCAGTGAGTATTATTTCAGGGAGTACAATCTTTGTTTTGGATAAGGTCTTCATGGACAATTTGCATACTAATTTTTCATGAATTATTTCCATCACTTTTCAATTGGAGCATCAGTCAGCATTGTTTGTATTCTTAGGGGTCGGAGGTCAAGTGGATTTCCTACGCGGTGCAGCTCAAAGCTCAGACGGGTTAGGAAAGCCCATCCTTGCCATGCCTTCCACGACGAAGAATGGCGACACCAAGATTGTGCCGTACATCAAAGAGGGGGGCGGTGTTGTCACAACAAGAGCTCATGTGCACTACATTGTAACAGAATATGGTATTGCATACCTCTTTGGCAAGAATCTGAGACAACGAGCGTACGAACTTATCAAAATAGCTCATCCTGACCACAGAGAGTATTTAGAAAAGGCAACATTTGAGCGATTGAAGTGTATGCCTTCTCCACATTAAGAATGGTCCAGTCATAAGTAATGGTCCTTATAGGTTATTGCTTTTTCAATCTTGGTCTTCTAGTTTCTTCTTTTGACTTGTGAGTGTTAAGAAATAACTGCAGTTTAACTGCAGCGATAGATAATACTGAACTATTGAATTCGTATCTGTGAAGCATGGCTGCAAGTGCGATGTTGTTAAGTAAGAAACATATAGTTATTTGTCTTATGTTTACGTTTTTTAGTTGTTGTATGAAACGACTATAACCTTTATTTTTATCTTGATGTCCTACTTTGTGTCCAGCCGGTATACTTTATTCTAAGATTTTGATTTAAAATTTATTTGACAAATAAATAAAAAAGAACTAAGATTGATAAGGTTAGTCTTGGTGGTAACTGGAGTTTGCAGATTCTTGTTATAGTTTTGAAATTAGTGATAATCACTTCTCAAAACACTTACAAAACTGTAAAAAAAATATCAGTGCTTGATAATAAATTTTGGGTACTTGCTACCCACAAGGACCCAAAAATAAGGACAGAACGGACACTATCGCCGACTTGGGTCGTAGATTCTCTCTCTATGACTCATTGCTATTGAGATTTTTCAAGCTGAATGGTATTGTGCTTAGAATAGCGTGGAAGTTAGCGGCATTTGTAAACAATCTAATATGCATTTTCACTGTTGTCATGGCTGCTTTATCAAAATTTTATTTGGGTATAATTGTAGCAGTCTTCAGTTGTATTCCGTGTTTGATTTTGCTGGTGACTTTTTGAACTTGAGCAAAAACTCAGGGAGTTAAATCCTGGGATTCTAGTCAGCTTGTACGCATTCTCTTGATTTGATGGAACATTTAGGCTTGCCGGTACAGGACTGAATGGTAGAGTGTAGTAGTTGTTCTGTTAGGTTGTTGTGATAATGTTGCGATTGGAGGACCAAATGCTATGATGTAGTGTGCATGATGATAGGATGAAGATTTTATTGCTTATTATTTAAATGTAACTTAGAGCTTACCAACATCTAGGTATTTCATTTAAGAAAAATATGCAATTGATTTTGTTCCTTTGCAAACTTGTTCAATTGGAAATTAGTGAAAAGCTTCGTATTTTCATGTAGGCGCATAATTTCCACTTTTGCGGGTTCTCTTAGGTGCATTTAAAAAGTTCAGCTGTGTTTAAGTGTAAAGCTGTAGGGATTTCTGGCAAATATTTATGGTCAAGCATATGCCATGTATACCAAAGTATCTGATCTATGTACGGACCATGGTACAAGTATGTTCAGAAAAAAAAACAACTACTCTGTTGGTACAGCGTATTCCTTGGTCTTGAATCTTTGAACTGAATTTATGGTGCGTCTGTCCACAATATGCGCTATCAAAGTTTAAAATTGAGATTTGCGTAAAAATGCAATGTGCAAGTAAGCTAACTGTTACTGGGCACAAATGAGATATTATTACACACTTTTGTATGCATTTATTAGTTACTGATAAAACATATAATGGTCATAACCGGCCAGTATTGGGTGCTTGTTACAGACAATTTGCATTTATTAGTAACGGATAAAACATATAATGGCCATAACCGGCCAGTATTGGGTGCTTGTTACAGACAATTTGGATTTATTACGTTTCTTGTAAAATAAGAAATCCAGATTCTGCAATGCACTTGTTTGTTAGCTCTGGTACAAAAATTTGCTATAATGCTGTTTTGGGAAGGAATACATTTGCAAACTTTTTAAAAACAAGTTGCTTAATAAGTGTAAATCTCATTTAAATAATAGTTCATGCATATATTTGTCCTATAAAATAGGGCACTTAAGGCATTTATGTTTAATATATTTCATGCACATCAGTTGTTTTATTTCATTTCCAGAAGAACCGTACAATAGTTAAATCGGGTTTTTAGTCATCTCAAGTCCAACAAAGATCAGTTGGTCTAGTTTGTGCATTCAGCGCGTCAGATAAGCCGTAATTCGCATAACTTGTATAAAATCCTTCCATTTGGATCAAGTTTTACTGTTTGCTTGCATGTAAGCAACATTTCCACGCAAAAGAGTGAAATTACAAATGTCGAGTGTAGGAGCCATTAAAACACTGACATCTGTTGAGTATCACACGATAGTGTAATTGTTGACACTGGATCAGCTGTCCGGGTATATGCAAAGAAAAAAAAATGAGCAACATCACAACTATCCATCTAATATCCTACAGCATGATTTCTTTTAAGGAAAAGTTACATTTAAATTCTTATCAATGTAAAGCGCTTTCAAGAATTATTCTTTACTGCAAGAGTATAAAAATGTAAATATCTGAGCATGTTATACAATTATGCATAAATTAATAAAAATAACTCAACAATTTCGATCTCAATTACTGTAAATTTTCAGTTTAGTCATACACTAATAGACCTTCAACATTTGTGTGTTAAACGATAACTTGTAACCAGAGTAAACTTGTGTAAGCTGCCTACAATTTATGTAAAATTTAAAACAAGGTACACTGTAATGAGTTTTAACTGTATCAGTTTGTATCAATGAACTACTTCGCTTATCTCGTACCCTTATTCATCGCATGTTTAACAAATATTGAACATGTGGATGACCGAAATTGGTTCAATCAACTATGTCACAACATTTATGCATGATTGACATAATACTGATAAGGTAAAATTCCTCTCCTGGATGCACAGGTAGAATCAGCTGACAGGAATGCCTTTACTTTTGCAATAAGAAATGAACCGATCATTCTCTAACTTGGTCATCACAGCATTAAGAGCGTAGATCTGGAATAGAGTAAAAACCAATGAAAGCCGCTAAACCCGTGTTTCATGAGAGAAACTAATTCGATTGAGGACTTGCACCACTGCAATAAAGGTCGCGACTTTTTTATTGAACCCAGCTAGACGAGAAGTGCTTATGGTTAACTGAGCTTGGAAAAACTTGAAATTTAGTCATTGGTACTGGAAGTGAATGCTTGAGATTGTTGTGTTTGGCACATAAAATATCCCACCACAATGAAGCAACTTGTTGACCTACGTTGTTTCCAGTAATGCTGAGCACTTGATTCTTCCCAGTTTAGAAAAATTAAGTGCATTCGCAACGCTAATAGTCTTTGGAAAATGAGAAACGGGTAAATTTGACCAAAATTAATGAGATTTTACCACACACATTAATCAGTCAATTAACCTATTGTTGTCTAATATTAGTAAATAATGGGATGGTTCCTGCCAAATACTGTAAAGTTGAAATTTTAGGTGTTAGGATTGCATACCTCTTGACGCTGTCGATGTCGCTTCATTTTTTCACGCTCCTTTGCTAACTGCTCCTCTTGTTTTGCACGATCCTTTAATATCTTATCCTGCTTCTTTTTAAAGTTCTTTTCAATTGCCTGGAGTTTAATCCGTAATAGGCGCTGTGCTTTTACATCGCCCATGCTTGGAACGTACTCGTACTTCCGAAGCATATCTAAAATAGAGCAGCATCGTGAAGCCATTACACGTAATGGCAGGTGCAAAATGGATGATTGTTCATGCACTATTTAGACGCATAACAAAGTTGAACCATCAAGTGTGACAACATGATTTGAACATGACTGCGGGAGTTTTAACCAGACCAATGTAGTCTCGCTAAATATTTTTAAGTGGTTATAAACCCTCGTTTCCTCTAAGCAAAACAGAGTTAGTCGATCACTTATTGTCATTAAATTTAATATCCAAAAGGCTCACATGCCCATTTCAAAAATTATCGTTCCCTTACAGACGTACTTGGGGGAGTTCACAGAATTTTTTTAATCCAATGACAGGTTGCATTTCAAGTGGTCAGTCCATAATGGGCATTAGCTTGACCACAAGCTTGTGGCAAAATATGCCAACAGATTCACACATCATGTCGGCTACTAGTAGTACATTGAGTGCTATAGCAAATTTTCAAAATGAATGAAATTAAACTAGACCAGACCAATTAAACTTCAAAAAGAAAATTCATGTTGGTTCTGGTCATTCGGTGTTATGAAAATTGCTGCAACAGTGAGGCACTAATTTAGTAGGTCGCGTTTTAAAAAAAATCAGCTGAGACCAGCAATATTGTGACACGGAGCAGTCAGGCACTTGTGAGTGAAACCATGCAGGAAATTGAACATGTACATGTAGGCAGCCGCTATTTCTTTTTAAAGAAAAGAATGCCTATCTGCATCAATTTAACTACCTAAAAGCATAGTGAACACAACTTTCAAACTGAGTCATAGTGCAGACCACTATATAAATTTTTAGAATAATTAAGCAAATTAATAAATTTTCCAAAAAGAAAATTCATTGCTAATGAAGGGCTGACTTTAAGGTAATGAATTCATGAGCATTCCTAGTATGGCAGACCTGCACAATTAATACTATCGCCCTGTTTCTCATGGCTACAACAAAAATCGAATTGGGCCTTCTTAGTCTCATTTTTCCTTGCCGTTAACATATTCTTTTTCCGTCATTAACTAAAACGTTGAAGCCAACAATCCTACAGTAGCTAATTCGAAAATGGCACGTGTGCATCCACTATGATGTGAATTGGGTAGTTGACAACACTAAAAATGGATTATTGCCATAGTAACAAATAATATGAGACCAATTTCATGAGGGATTGTCCAATTCGATTTTTTTGGCCAGCTAACCAGGTCAAATTGCAAAGTAAAACATGAGAACCTCAAGGCATCTCTTTACCTGATGTAGGTGTGACAGGCGGAGCACACGGTATCAATATGCCATCAGACACAACACTCCCTGACAGCTTCTCTGAACAATATACCTTGGTGATCTTACTTCTGATGGGACTAGTCGTGTTTAACTTCGCTTCCTCTTGAGAAGAACGCAAACCAGACCTGGAAGGACTTTTCAAAGGATTGCCAGTAATAGTTGAAGTTCTAGGAGTGTTTGGCTGAGAAATCGTGATCGGTTTAGTCTTAGCACCTTTGTTGTTTGGAGAACTTTTGGCAGGCACAGTTGGCATAGCACTGTTAATTATCATAAATCCTGACATTGCTGTTCCTGATTTTATGTCATTCGGTTTAACATCTTTAAATTTTTTTGGATGCATTTTTTCCTTTGCAGTCCTGCGACTTTTTGATGACTTTTTACGACTTCTCCTGGTGTGTGGCCTAGACAGGCTTCCAGTCTCGTCAGCAACTCCTGAAGAAAGAGAGAAATATTCATCAGATCTGTAGACCTGAGCTGACAGTTTCATTGAACAGAGTGGCTGAGAAAACATCCATCATTTTCATTTGAGGGCTGTAGTGAAACTAAATCTAATTTAATAGCTATAAATAGCTGTACGCACAGATGTTGAATTTTCATGACTAGACTACCAATCAACATCACACTTTCAAGGTAGAAAAGTGATGGTGAAACCTAGTAGTAACAAGGTGCTCAAAATTATGTCACAGTGCTTTAAATATGCTACAAGGTACTATACGTTATTTACATATTATAATCCAATCAACAAAAATTTATGTTTTTAATTACAGAGTTTTCCTAGAAACGACACACAGATATATCTACATGAACTCATTACTAAGTCACAGGCCAGTGATTCAATTTACAGACTAATTGGGAAGATATGAGGTCACAATCAAATCTGTCATAACATATTTCTCATAAGTTCAGTTTCAACTCCAGACAACAGTAGATTCCAAATTCACTTATCAATCTAGTCTAGCTCACATCGTCTTTTGTCCCACATCAAAACTCTAATGCCAATTATCTACCATGATGAACACATGAAGGTGAACACATCCATCCCAAACAAAAACTGGTCTACTTAACCTAATACAATAACATCAATGGGCTATAATGTGTAACATATACATTTTGGAAATTCAACCTAATATAGTTTTTCACAACAAATTCAAATTCAGAATCCAAATGGTAAAAAACACTAGTTTCAACTATAGGATCTAGTTCCTGAGTTTCAGTAAATAGTATTGTAATTTAATTTCAGTCAATGAGGTAGCGCTGTAAAGACATGGCCAATGTAGTAATTGTCGTGCTCCACACAAAAAGAATTTAGATCAGTGATCATGATAATAAGAATTGATGATAACAGCAATTCTTGCGTGAATCTAAAATAGACAAAGTATGAGGTGCATGCCGTGTTTTCTTTTGGATCAACTTCTGTTTGCCGGGGTTACGAAGTCCCGGCACAGAAATATTTCAGTCTAGTTCACCCCTCGCTTTACGTACCATATTATGTAATAATACTGTAAACCTGGGTATAGCATATTACCAGTAATACTGTACTCCATGCATAAGAAAATGGAAAAAAGTTCATACCTGATTCCTCACAGACCTCCGTCAAAGTCTTCTTTAAGCCATCCAGGTCTATAGTAGACTGTAGTGTCTGGTCATTAGATCGAAGGCTAAAGCTATACACATTGTCCGATGGTAAAGATATTTTCTGATTGTCAGTGTACTGACTGTCATCGTTTTTGCTTGAGCCAACACCAGTTCTAGCTAATTTATTGTGCCCCGCAAGAAGATTTCGAATCTCGTTAATTGTCTTGAACTCGTTCTTAGCTAAAGTTCTTGTTGAGTGGTTATGTGGACTAGAACCTTGAGTGTGTCGTTGGTGCATTGTCCTTGCTGATCCAACAGGTCGCTGCAGTGTCCTACCTGACCCAACTCGATTCTCCATTTTAAAAGAATTCAACTGAATTTTGTCCGAGATTTTAGGAAGACCACTTGCACACACCGCCGGAGTTACAACACATGGCGACAGCAACCGGCCATATGCAATACCACCATCTATTCCAAAATCGAACAAACTAAGAGGATGTGTAACAGTGACTGCTCTGGCAGCCAGTCTCTGTCTCACAGCGTCCGACAGAAGCCCGACATCAGCAGCTTTAGAAATACACAGGTGCTTCATAGTGACTTTGTCATAATATTAGTTTGTCACGTTTGGGTGATTCTTGCATTCTTTCGACGTAACTGAGACTTAAAGATTGAGCAAAATTCGTAACACGTCATAATGATGATTGCCTTTGGTTTAAATCTCGAGGTCTGGCATTGCATTGAATGAACCGTTCTTCGTTCAACACCGTTGTTGACAATACACTATGACAACAACTTCAAAAAGGAAGTGACGTTTTACAGGGGAGAAAACTAGCCATGCTCATACTCGTAGACATGTTTGCGATAAAATATTAAGTCTTAAAATAATTGTCAAGTATGACATTCATAAATAATATAAGATCAAACAGTAATCAGTATTGTTAAAATGATAAAGTGAAACTGAAAAAACAGTCCAATGGATAAAGTGGACCACAAGCACCTGTTGCCATAAGATGTCGCTTGCGTTATCAAACTACTTCCGGCGCACATGTGATGGTTTTGTTGTTTAGCTGTTGGTGAGTCCTGCCCTTTCTTATGATTTTTAAGCGCCCATGTGTACAAATGTGGATGCATATTGCGGCCATTTTAGTCCAGAAGTCTGTATTATAGTATTATTTGTCGGCTACTGCCGACACGGCCAAACAGGTTCGGCCTGTTGTATTCCTACAGGTTCACTACTTAGTTAGGGCTGTTCCAGCAAAATCTGTATGGGAGGGGGGAAGGCACTTTTATTTCGTACCCACCGCCCATATATTTCATTTATTTCTCCAACCCATGACCCATAATTTTTTAATTACTTTTAATAAGTTAAAATATAAAATCCAATACTTGCAAACAAATTGCCTCCAGGAGGACCTGTTAAGAACTTAGATGATTGACAGACAAGAACTAGTTGTCTTGTTCAATATTGTCAAAAACTAAAGTAGTGTTGTATTCCTACAGTTCACTAGTTAGGCACAAGAGTACTTACTTTTATGAAGATATAAGCCAGTCAGTTGACGCCAAGTGGAGCAACCATGGATGACTCGTTTTGCCGGTTCTTGAAAAAACCCGTCCGACAGTGGCGCCAACGACTTATATAAGAGACATACGGGGGAACACACAAAAACAGACCAATCACAAGACGCCACAGGAAAAACAAAGGGCCAATGATGTTGCCGATTACAACATTCCCCTCCTCCCTAAAAAGCGTGGGACCCACCCGGGAAACAACATCATTGCCAATTTATCAAAAAATGCCCGAAAATTTTTGATCCTCCTCCCCCCTCCAAAAAAGAAGAAAATTCAGGGTGTTAGTAGCACAAGGACAGTTCCCCTAGAATGAGAGCATAATACACATGGGTTAAGAACAGAAGTACCATCAAATAATATAGAAGTTCAAAGAGCCAGCACCCTTGAACACATGAAATAAATAATAAATAGTCACCCTTATGGGGAACCACCCATCCCCCATGGACGGGAGAGCAGACACCTAGTGGTAGAAATACTCACTAGAGACCCTCTCCGGACTTACAGTCGGTATAAAACACGTGCGTTCTTGGCCGCTTGCTCCAACAAATAGTCAGCATTACAGTGACGCAGGCGTGCTATTTTCCAGGCCACTTCCCCAATGAAATATGGGGCCATAGGTCGAGAGGACGTCGCTAAATGGGGGGAATCGGTCTCCAAAAGAAGCCGATTAAGGGGCACGGCTGCCAAAGCTTTAGCTTGGGGAGAGGAAAAGTGACGAGCAGTGGCAGCAAAGCCGAAATAGGCATTTGGGAAAGCCTTCATCCATGATCGCACCTCCTGGGGATTACTAGAAAAACAATGGAGGTGGATTGGTTGGGCTCTGGGCAAGACGTCACTCAGCAACCGTCTCATGTACTGATGACCAGAGTGAAAGGGCGAAGTGGACTCCCGGGCGCGAAGGTGCAATACAAGCACACGAGAGCCGTGAACCGTCTGGAAGCGGGCAAGACCGCGCACCAGCGACACAACTACTCGCTGCTGTACTTCAGCGCTACCGTGGCCTTCTTCTAATCCCAACTCACCTAGTGCAACAACGTTGGGCAACCGGAGGAGCCTGAAAATCTCCTTCTCCATGGCCGGATTGTACGACTTGGCGTTTTTCGGATGGATGCCTATGGCAGCCTTCCAACCCGAAGGGAACGCCTCAGTAGATTTTTCCACAAACTTATAGTGGATCGGATCACAAAATACCGCTATGCCCCCTGTTAAATGGACGGGATTTTTTGAGGGGCAAGGGAGCATGGCCGTCATATTCGTGATCTCAGGGATGGTAAGTAGCCGGCCGGCCAATTCGGGGGAAAACCGTTGGCACGCGAAGGTCAGCCGATCTAGGTGGAAATGCGAATCGACTGCCTCTGGCTTTGGGGCGGATGCAGCAGGCTGCAGATTAGCGGTCGACTGTGGACCGTACAAGGATGGTAGTTTAGCGGATCGTTTCGCCGAGGTGGTGGTTGCCGGCGCCGACCGCTTTGGACGATCCTGTTTACGCTCCACTGGGGATTTGGATGGTACAGGAGGGAGCGGTGCAGACTGAGCCTCAGGACAGGAAGCAACCTGGGCATACGTCCGTGGTCGTTTAGGGGGTGAAGGGGCTGAAGTAGAAGTCTGAGGCCTGGGGGTTATAAAGGACGTTGGCCCGACCTCTCCGGACGAGGAGTCCAAGAAGGACTGAGGGAGCCTCACATTATGTGCACTGACAAACCATCGGGCACGGTCACTCTCTGGTAATTTTTGGAGCAGAAGAGTGATCACATACCAGTGGAAGCAGGCGGCTGGCGAGTTGAGTCTAGGTGTTAACGTGAAACTCGGCACCCTGTCCCAGCCAAATGTAGTAGACATTACGGACATCGCCATTTGATCCAGGGGGAGTACCCGTGGCAGCTGGCTCAAGCCTCGGCATACCAGGTTACACCTGTCTACAAGATCTAGCGAGTCTTTCATGCTACGTCCCTCCAGCAATGAAAAAAGATAGGCTAACGAGTCGTATCTCTCTCGATGAAGCTGAGGGCTGGCAACCACGTCAGCCTGGTTAGTGGAAAACAAGGGTGGCAGATGACATGTGAAAATATGTTTACACAACAGTTCATCTTCACCGAGAGAAACGGTAAAGGGGCACAGGGGACACTGATATTGATCAGTGGGTTGCAACAAGGCTTCTGCCATCTGCACTCCTTGGGAGTATTCGGGAAGGGCCCAAATAGACTCACCAAGCGAAGCCAGCGGCGTAGTTGCGGAACCTGTTGACACTACCGCAGAATCTACCATCATAGGGGACGAAGGACTGGTCAGAAAATCTGCGGGGGTTGACAGGGGCACATTTACATTAATAGGCCGTGGGGGTGAGACCATTACGACCGGGTCGTCGTCTAAGACAGACTCGTCGATGTCTGATTCCCCCGTATTTGCTGCTATCACGGACACCTCTTGCACCGGGGATTGATCTTCCTCCCTTGGTTGAGGCGGTGGCTGCGTAGAGTCCTCCCGCTCACTTGGGACGTCGGTAATGCAAGGTAAGTCCGGATTAGTCTTTAACCTCACATCTGTACATCGAAACATCTGAAATATTGCAAAGCCAATGTTATTCACAACTAGGACAGATGTACCGGTCAGTGTGCAGTGCGTCATCAGTGGTAATGCTTACACATTCCCCATGATACCACTCATCACATACGTCACAAGCAATCATGAACCCGCCATGATCAGGTCTCCTACAAAAACAGTATACTTCGGTGTCTTCTGCTAGACTATCCTGGTTCACTGTGGAATTTACCTGGATCATTCTCTTAAGCTAGATAGGTAGGTCTTGAAACCTATCTTTACAGAGTTTCAAACGGTCATGATTGACTACCGACACAAAATTCCCGTGTCTAATTCGAAATAGATAGGGAGTAATGACCTCGAGAACAATGGCTGGCCCTTTCCAAGGGGGTAATAGTTTTTTACACTTCCCCTTAACGCTAGCTGAATCAAGGACATAGACTAAATCTCCAACACTATATGAACGTTTGACCATAGACGCATCATAATCGCGTTTCATAACAGCTTGGGTAGTCTGCAATGTTCCTCTAGCTATCTCGTGAGTTTGAGTAATCGCTTTACTGAGCCGGTTTACATACCCTATGGGGTCCTCAGCATCCTGTAAGGGCGGTGGATACATGAGGTCTACTGGCTGAATTATTTCCCGACCCAGCATCATTTTATTAGCTGTAAAGCCAGTATGACGATTAACACAAGACCGGATAGCACCCGCAATTTGGGGTAAATACCTATCCCAATCAGTTTGGAAACGAATGACATAACAACTATTGCATCCATCAGGGTACGATTGAATCGCTCACATTGTCCGCTAGAAGAAGGCCCATACGCAGTCGTTCTTGTTTTCTGGATTTTTAAAAGGGAACAAATATGACAGAACAAATGACTTTCAAAATTTCATCCCTGATTGGTAAACACCTGCAATGGGAACCCAAATCTACTAAAGAACTGGTCCACTGCAGCGTTCGCCGTGACCTCTGCCGTCTGCGACGGGAGGGCTACACATTCCACCCACTTGACGAACTGGTCTACCATCATGAGGATATATTCGTTGCTCTGATCTGATACAGGGAGTGGACCCAGGAAATCTAAATGGACGCGTTCCATGGGCACCCCTGCATGGAATGTAGTTAAGGGAAACTTACCTCTACCTTGCTTATTTAAATTACAGCCAGCACGTGTTTCAATATAAGATTTTACACTCGCGGCCATACCACGCCAATAATACTTATCTTTCAACTTCGCTTTGGTACGGTCAATTCCCTAGTGACATGCGGAGGGTAAGTCATGACAATGCTTTATAATATCTGACTTGCAGGACTCGGGCACTACTAATTTTAGAGTATCTTCCTCATCTGGAGCCTTCCAATATAATAGATTATTCGACACAACAAACCGCTCCCTATTAAGCCAATAATTTTTGGCCGTAGCGCTGGAGATAAATAAGCGGAATTGTAAAGGTTCAACACCATTATCTAACCAGTCAAATATGACAGTCAGATTTGTGTCCTCCCTCTACTTGCGGTCAAAGTCTGTTTCGTCCTCTATCAACAATGCTCTCGCAAAACAAGGGTTTCGATCATCCCTAGCTATGGAGATTAGAAAACAGTCATCCATACAAGGGACATCCGTCAACTCGAGATTACGTATAGTTAATGCCAACCCCTCCTCTCCTAAGTTGTCAGGGATAAACTCTTCTGGGACGTTTTGACTATCCAACAGAGAGTCTTTGTACGCATCAGACACATATACAGATCGCGCACGGGTACTGGTACTTTTGTCAACCTTAGCTGCCCGGGGGCGTTGTGCAAGAGGAATAGTGTCGTCAACTTCCTGTACGAAATTATACCATTCCTCATGAGATTTGCAGCAAGTGGGACAACTGCCACAAGGAAGGTCTTTGAGTTCTACCCCTAGCTTGTAAGCGGGGCAGGAGGATGAAGGAATACGTGACAGAGCATCAGCATTGATATGTTTAACTCGTGGACGGTATATTATATCCATACCCGAAAACTGCTGTAACTGTAATATCTAACGAACTAATTGTCCCGAAGGAGATTTAAAGTTTAACAGCCATCTCAAACTACTGTGATCTGTCCGTACTTTAAGTTTCCTGCCCAAGAGGTAATGTCTGAACTGGTGTGTAAATCGTACAACAGCCAACAGCTCCTTTCGAGTAGTACAATAACGGTTTTGTTCGTCCACTAAAGCGAAGCTGGACTACGAGATAACTCGCTCCACCCTGTTCTAAACTTGGGAAAGACAACAGCCAATAGCCTTATCAGAGGTGTCATAATCAAGAATAAATTTGTCATTTTTGTTAGGTAAGGCTAAAACAGGTGGTGATGTTAGAGCTACCTTTAATTGATCGAAAGAATTCTGTTGTGCATCGTCCCACTGAAAGGTTTTCTTCGACCCTGTAATCTCATAAAGAGGTACAGCTAATTTTGCAAAATCTTTGATGAATAGCCTATGGTAATTTGCGAAACTCAAGAAACTTTTACACTGTTTCTTACTGTGGGGAAAAGGCCATTCTTGGACTTTCTTAATGTTGTCATTTCCCATCTCCAACCCTTCCGGACCCACCGTCCTACCCTGAAATTTTACTTTCTATTGGAACAGGGCACACTTTCTGGGTTTCAATCTCAGGCCAAACTCCCGAAAACGAGCAAGAACGCTTTTCTGGTAAATCTCCCGACAGCGCATTAACATTCCCAGGAGTTCGCCCTGGTAATCTCCCCGACAGTGTCTCAACACCCCCAGGAGTTTCCTTTGCCTTAGCTACCTTAACTGAGCACTGTTCCCAAACCTGAGTATCCTTTACCCCTTCAGATTCCACGGGTTCCACTACACCTAAGATAGTCCCTCCTGTTAATCTTACCCCATGTTCCGATGAATTGAAAACAAAAAGGGAAGAACAGGATTGGGGGTCATGTATTGAGCGGGGGATCGAAATAAGTGGATCTAAAGATTGAGACGGATCAAACATAACCATGGGGGAAATCTTTGGAAATTCAATCCCACTTAACCTCTTCACCGTATTGGCAGGAATTAAAACATTTGAGTTCACTACCACGGGAGGAAGATGTCTGGATGGGATACCGTATTCCATTGGAAATGTTTTCCCCTCAATAATCAGTTTATCCTCTTTCATGTTCAGAACACATCTCAATTGTTTCATGATATCTAACCCCAAGAGGCAATTGTCCTGAATATCTGAAACTACCACTGAGGTTCGATATGTTTTGGAATTAATAATAATGGGAATGTCATTGGTCCTGAACCCCCCAAGAGCCAGACCTTCTGCGGCCGTTGTCACCTTTACATCGTGCACGGCTTGGACACCCGAGAGAAATTTAGATACCCTGGTAGAAATTACAGTACTGTCGGCACCACTATCCAGGATACTATTTATCCTCAAACCCTTCAACTCTATGGGAATATAATATGTACGACCTGAAGATAGTTTACATATGTTTACTATCTCCGGCGACGATTTTATTGAATCAGAGTCGGTCCGTACTACGTCCAGAGTCGCTCGATCTAGATTTGACTTGATAGGTGGATCTACAGTCAACGTATCCTTACTAGCAAGAGAACCTGGATTAGAATCACTGTCGGAATCTGCTACTGAGAAAGAATCTTCAGAATCAGTCTCCACACCAGTGGAATGAATCGTTTTCTTAGATTTTTTTGCACGTTTTAATTGCTTTTTGATCCCTCCCACCAAACCAATCAGAGTTGAATAGTCTTTGGGCAGGCCTGATTGGGAATCTAGTCCTTCAGTCCGTTCCAGTTTAAACAATCTGGAGACGTTGAGGGTAATGTGACATTGGCCGATGGTTTATTGGGGCACGAATATTTAAAATGACCAGTCTCCCCACAATTGAAACACTCTCCGGCTCTTCGTGGAGAATTACCGGGTGATCTGGACGGGAGTCCGGCCCGAGGCTAATAAACCCAGCATTTTCTCTAGATTGGAGTCTATTTTAGAAAAACATAGAGGCGCCACAGTATTAATTACAATCTAAATGTATGTTGTGTGCCCCGCACTTACCACTGTGGTCTTCAGGAACGTGGAAACCACAAAGAGGGCAAGAAAAGACGTCGCTTTGTTGTGGAGGAGCAGAAAAAGTGTCTGGACCAGCCTTAGGGCATGTGGAAGACTTTACTGGACCCCCTTTTGAAGATTTTTTTTTTGTTTTTTTGGGGTGTCTCCTCATCTCCCACCTCCATGGGTACTGTTGTAATTAGTGGCTATTGGTTCGACGGTGCTACTCACCCATGTCCATTTCTTGACTTGTCTTTACACTAAAATAGGCACTGAATACACGTCCTTCACTCAGGAAGGACGACACGAGCAGGTCCAGCATTTCCCCATTCACGTGATATAAACTATGAACTACATCCGGTTCACCATAAACACTCAGACGAACAAGGACAGACGACATTAAGACACAACAACAAGTACCTACTCCTTTCCTCCCTAAAATTGACTTAACAAACTCATTGAAAAAAAACTAATGAGGAGTGAATGTGAAAAAGAAAACTAAAAAAAATATAACTACTCCACCCTCCCTACCTAAATGACAGTTAGTGGACTAACAGCCTCGATAAATAAGACACCGGACGGTAGAGGAACCATGAGATCTACTGGCTGAGTGACCTCATGACCCAACATCATCATATTCGGTGTTAAAACTGTATGTCGAATGAATCACGCTAGCCATTTGAGGAATGTATAGATCCCAATCCGTCTGAAAGTTATTCACGTAGCATCTTACAGCATCCATAAGGGTTCTATTGTAACGCTCAACTTGACCATTTGCAGAGGGTCTATACGGAGTTGCACATGCCTTATGGATGTGCAAAAGCTCACTCTCAGAACGGAATAAATTGCTTTCGAAATTTCTCCCTTGATCAGAGAAAATTTGGAAAGGATAACCAAAATGCACGAAAAAATCATTTACTGCTGCGGTAGCTTTAACTTCGGCAGTTTGAGAAGGTAGGGGAATACATTCCACCCACTTAGCAAATTGATCAACTATCATCAACAAATGTTGATTGCCACGCGGAGATAAGGGTAGTGGACCAAGAAAATTGATATGTATTCGCTCCATCGGTGCTCCAGCATGAAAACGAATCATGGGAGACCGACCATGCCTTGTTCCCTACTTGTTCTAATGAAACCGATGTATCCAAATCATTGCACTTACCCTCAAGGACATCTTAACGAGACTCTAAAGTGCCACGAGGAATGAACTTAAGAGTGGGCTTCTTACTTAACTGACGAACCGAAACTTCTTCCTCCTCTTCCTCTGAAAAGGTTTCCCTACAGAAAGAAACGGTCTTGGTTGGTCTCGACTGTGTCATAAGGTCTTTGGTGGTTGAAAACCATCGTGTGGCATTCAAAGCCTCCATGGCTGATTCCGGTTTACTATTTATTGTCCATTGAGCAACATCTCTGTCCTTCAAACCCAAGCAGAAACGAAGGACAGCCTGATCTTTGTCAGTGTCCCTAGCATCTGGAAAAGCTAATAAAAATAAACTGTTTAAGCGGTCAGCTCATTGCTCAAGTGACTCATCAGGAGTTCGTTTGGCTGACTGAAATCTAAGCTGGTGTGCTTCGTTACACTCGATTTCTGCACCAAAGCGATATATCATACCTTTGATGATCTGTTTGTAAGATGCATCTGTTAAAGCTCTGATACGGTTTGCGAACCAACGAGAAGCATCTCCTTCTAAGCACATACCTAATTCAGTACGGCACTTTTGGCTAGGCCAACAGTTATCTTTGGCAACATTTTCAAACTTCCAGAAAAAATCTTCCCAGGTGCCTAGCTTACCACTGAAAGTTAGGTTGCGTGGAGCATGTTGTAGGTAATTAGCTGAAGACCCCGACGGCTTAAATGACATGCTAGTATGTGGAGATGAGGTTGTCTTTTTTTAAGCACCACCAGTAGCAATATTGGTCTTGGATGGGGTAAATTTAGTTGCCAATTTTGGAAAAGAAACAGGAACTGAAACCATTTTCGATGGTGTTTCCTTACCATAATTGTCGACCAACTCTGCAACTTTAGCCAAATCTTCCGGCAGACCAGATGGGATGGAGAAGTCGATGTGTTTATGCATCATTTTGGTCGGCTTCCAAGAGGAATGTATCTTAGTAACATTCTCCAGTGTAATCGCTGACACTGCCCTGAAGTCAATAACTGCAGCAGCAACATCAGTAGTCATGCCTGGAAGGTCTAACAGTGTTGTAGCATCACAAGAATTGATTAGGATCTTAGATGCCATGGTGATTGGTGCTCAAAAGGCACTGAGGAATTAAGACAATTACTGAAAAATACTAAATTATATAATTAACTTTCTGGAAAAAAACAATAATGAAACTAGAAAATGATAATATGTACAAGGAAATATGTACATCCGTACAAAAACACCTAAAGAAAAACTGAAACAGTTACCACCCTCCATGGGGTAGTACCAGGACGGAAACTTAACTTTATGAACTTTAAATTTCACGCCTCTGGTGAAAGTAAACAAGGGGAAAGCACCACAAGCAGTGACTGCAACTACCCCAAATGTTGTAGATTGTGGCTATTGGTTCGACGGTGCTACTCACCCTTGTCCAAGGGTCGAGACTCTGTAGCCACAGGGTCGGATGACGGGGGATCATTCAAAATGGAATCGTCCAGGTTTGCCTCTGAAGAGAAGGATGCGGAAGGGTTCCTGAGGTACTGGACCTTCTCTTTCCACAGAAGTCAATGGTACACTACCTAAAGATGGCGCCGGCACCGGCATACCCTCCCTGGGATACTGGCACGACGGCGACGGCCGCTTCAACTGTTACCTGACGGGGGGCATTAGCATCGCCCTTGAAGACTGGCAGATCGGGGTTTTCTTTTAGCTGTACATCTTGACAAGAGAACCTATAAATAAAAACAAGTAATCATGATAAATAAGACCGACTAGTGGGCTTGCACCGAGGGCAATAATATTTCTCGATGGTTACCGCCACCTCACTGTTGATTCCGACACAGCTACCATGATACCATTCATCGCACGAATCACATTGGATCATGAACCCTCTGTCATCCGGGTGGCGACATATACAGTACAGGTCGTTAACAACAAGAAGGGGACTGGTAGGATTACCCACAGCTAACATCCAATTAGGCAACATTTCCAATTTATCATTACAAATCTTTAAACGGTAATGATTAACCGTAGAAACAGGATTCTCAAGTCAGATCCTGAAAAGAAAGGGTGTAAGATCATCAATAACAATGCCAGGACTTTTCCAAGGTGGACTTAGTTTCTTACATTTGCCTTTAATGACCGGGATGTCAATGATATATACAACGTCACGACGATGTACCCCAAGGTCGTAATCGCGGTTCATATGGGCTTACGTAATGACTAGGGTCTTCCTGGCCACTTCATGCGCACTAGAAATTCTCTTTTGAAGCGTTTCAACAAAATCAGTAGGGGAAACAGGGTCCTGCCCTCGTGCCACTGGGTACATGAGAGTAAACGGATGATTAATCTCACGGCCCAGCAGAACCATGTTGGGAGTGAAACCTGTCTGCCTATTAACTGAAGTCCTTATAATAGCACATGCAATCTGCGTCAAGAAAAGGATCCCAGTCATCCTGACTATTGGAAATGCAACAACACACAGCATCCATCACTATACGATTAATTTTTGCCACCTGAACAGATGAGGGACGGTAGGGAGTAGATGGAAGGTCGATACACTCATCAATCAAGGGAAGGGGCCACGCATCCTTTTAGTAATTTATTGAGAGCACTGTAGTCAATACAGTTACTCACCGAACCATCGGACTTACGAATCAAAACAGACAAACGAGTTTGCCTCGTAGCTGTTTTTTGATAGGAAGTTCAGAGCTGGTGACGACGACATGTTCGAGTGCTGTAAAGTTCCCCAGATCTAAATCGTCAGCCACAAACACATCCTGATACTCTTAACAAGAGATTCTCAAGAACTGACGCCTCATTAGAAGACAAGCCTGTCTTAGGTTTTCAATAAGTGACAGCAGCTTTGGAGGTAAAGTGGTGGAACCATCCTCATCGGCTGACAACCCCGCACTACCCCCTTGAGAGGAATCGGGACTGGCAGACGAAGAATCAGCATTCTCGGACATAGCATTGACACCTGCCAGTGTAGATTGCACTACTACATTATCAACATCATCAGCAATTGGTTTTACCCAACCCAGTTACAAGCCTGCTTTAACTCTCGTCCCTCTATATGAACCATTAAAAGTAGTCAGCCCTTGATCTTTAACTTTATCATATTCAGAACGAGGGTCAATAATCAAGCTCACTACAAGGTAAAAAAACTCACCGGAGGACGTTCTTGGAAATTCAGAACAGCCTACTCGTTTGACAGAATTAGACTGAATGGACCCTAGTGCTATGTAATGCTGTATGATTGGAAGCTGTGTCTGTGGGACTGATCAGGAACCAGTTCCAAAAATCTGAAACCCTGTGTTGGGTAACAGTCCCCAAACATCCACTGCGCTGGTACAGGGTGGCCGACGTTATTCTTTCTGCACGTCATCGAAGACTCATTGATTTGTACTCTAATGCCAGGACTGCCTACCTGTCTTGGATTTGCGACCACACACGTCACGGAAATACGGATTCCACTGCATCACCGTTGTTCTGTCTATATCAAGCATCATTGCCGCTAAGTGGACTGGTAGCGAAAAAGACCATGAAGTGATAGCTTCACCAGCTTGTGGCTTGGGCACCTCCAGATGGATTCCCCGGTCTCTAGACGAAAGTACTGGTTGCAGTTTGGAGGCTGGTGACAAATAATCTGATGGTGCCTAAGTAGAACAATCGTTGAAGCATAATCATGAGTCCATGCAAAGATATCATCCAAAATCATCAGAATAGTGATAGCATTCAACTTGCCAACATGTGTGTAGCAATGGCAAATTGTAATAATGTATCATTAGTTGCTGTATGAGTATCCTATGTCTTACACTCTCCATGCTTTGGTCATAGTTTTATTTGGTTTTTAACTGTGGGAACTTTAGTTTCTGATCCTATCAGTTACAACTAAATTACCTGGTGGATCGATTTAGAAGGGCCAAGGGGCCATGGCCCCCCTAAAATTCTCCCCGATTCCTTTAGGCAGTTGGGGGTACGAATGTCTGATGGGCAAAATCATGCAAATACACTGAATACCACCCCCTCAGTCTATGGTAAGTAGAACTTGGAAGCATGTGATCTACGTGCGGCGGTGATTGAACCTCGGAATTTTTACGGATCATTGCCATTGGCGTACCCTGAAGTTTGCAACAGAAGGGGCCAAATACAAATTTAATGGCAACTGGGGTTTGGGAGATGGGAGGCAAACACAATAACTACAATGACTTTCGACCTGGAGAAGAACTTTTCCCATCATCTTGCTGGCCAAATGGGTGAACAAAATGGATACCCCACAAGCCGAGATGGACGTTGACATTTAGTACACTACCTTTGCCACCACAACACAGGTGAATACAAGGTTGTCTCTCACATAGGTCCTCAACTCCTGCAGCTTTTACCATCACATCCCAACAGGTACACAATAAATTTTGGTGCTGTTCTAAGTTGATAACATTAACCATCATAATTAGTAAAATGCAGAGTCACATTCCCTCCCATAGTAATCCTTTGTCGAACATGATAAAAAGCATGCCGTCGGCAAAGAGAGAAAATCCAGTGAGTGTTCTACTTGACATGCTTCTGCTTTGGATTTGGGATGTCATTAGCTACCTTTGTGGTTTTTACTGTACTGTGCAAGCCCTGACTGGCAGATTATATTGCATTTTTCAACGAATCGTAGCATTGAAGCGATTGTTTTTGACAGCTAATTGACATGTGCTACATTTCAGGCATCAGATGGGTCAGCCGTAAGAAAGTGAACCAATTTGAAATTGTTGTTTCTGTGTATCTTGAAGCACGATTAATAATTGAAGACGCTGATCAAAACTTCGTAAACGTTTCCATGAAGCTGGTGTGGAGCAATCCGATGAATAACAGAAGCTCTTGCAATTTCCTTATTTAAGATAACTGACTCTTTAGTTATCTTAAGAAATTGAACAGGAAGTAATCCAATTACTGCCCGCAACCCAATAACATTATATGCAGGGAGATTAACAAATAACAGTAAATATTGGGATGTACTGTCATAATCAGGTGATTAGTGCAATGGGCCCGGCCTTGTGGCCTAAACACGCCTGATGTACCGCAAAAGGCATCAAGCCACCTGCACTTTTTTACTGTCACCCTGTGTCCAGTATATGTTTAGACTATAGGAAATCTATTGTCTTCATATGGAGCAGGATAATATACAACAACAATGTTTTTGTTGTAAATAGAACCATAAATGATCTAAACTGGGTATTGTCAAGGAATATATCGTACTAAATCTTAATCATAGCGAGTTCAGACTCCATTTCAACCCTTTCTAGGAGTGACATGCTTAATTTTTTTTAAAAACTGGCCCCCAATGTAGTGCACTTCTTGTGTTGATTTATTATTCATGACGTGCTCGAGTCATCATAACAGTTCTTTCATAAACTGTAGGCAATTGTCTGTATTGATGGTCTTTAACAACTTCCTTTGGCTCCATAGACACAAGTTCTTTCCTCTGAGCTGTCGATCATGCTTTCAAGAACCACACACGTGTTTCACAGCTAGGCTACTCAATAAGACGTGTCTGTAAACCAGAATCGCATAGGGCTTTGAAACTTCCACAAGTTCTGAACATCTAGGTAGATAGGACACTAAAACATTTCCACATGTCTGAATTACTAAAGTACCAGTGTTCCTCACATTCATCAGCACTCTTGAAGTGACGATGTAGCCTACATCCAAACAGCCATTTGGGATCCACTACAGTGAGGTTCATATCTCCTTTTCCCAAGTCGTTCAAGAGCGCAAAGATATACACTGATCTTGCTGCAGATGTGCTCTACCTCACGTTGACCTGGCGTCGTGCTGCCAACCACATCTATCATTTTCTGGTCTCCTAAAGATGGTCCATCCTCATGCTTTTAGATCTGTAAGCGTATTGACACTTGAAATGGAGACACCAGGCAGGGCTTGGCAGAAGACTGGTGGTGCCATCTCCTTTTCTATTGAAACAAACTCCTGAAATTTAGATTTCAGAGATGTTAATGTTACAGAGATAATGAAAAAATAGTCCAGCAATTGTGATCTGTTTTTTTTGCTCCGTGGCCCAATTATGGCCCATAGACACAGATGCAAACAGTCAAATGAATTTCATACAAAGCTCAGTGGACTCAGCACCTAAAAAGGAAACAATGCAGCGTAATAATGCCCACAGTAACACATGACATGTGAGACACAGCTTAAAATAAATTACTTGACTTAACAAAATACAACTCTCAAGGTCACAAAAATGGTCGAAGTGGCCATGCCCATTAAATGAGATGTGACTTGCAAAACATGACGAAGACTGGCTAACAAATCACTAGTAACAAATGTCAAAACTACAAAGTTAGCAACAATATATTTACATCATAGTATCTTTGTTTATATTTAGCAGCTCAGTTGCACACATATAGATACAAGTTGTAAAGAACTTACACAGCATATCTGGTAAACAGCACGGTATTTCTGTCCGTGTTAAAAGATGCGGACAAAATACCCTAATCCAATCACATGGTCAGAAGAGATAAAAACACAGCGCCCCTAGTGGCAGTCAGAAAAACTCACCTAAATCAAGATCATCCCTAACAGTTAACATTCAAGATCTAAGATTGACATGTTTAAAGATTGATTGGTTGAAGGTCTTTCATTTACAAGTGAATCAGTAGCCTCCTATGTAAAATTAAGGTTGGAAGTCTGTCCATCTACGGACCGTGGTCTTCTTTCTTCCTGCAGAGAAATTCAGTATGCCCTTAGAGTTTGTCATGTTGTTGTGTTGTCTAACCAAGCAGATGTTCATCAAAGTACTCTGATGTTGAAATGATTCCCCTAATACCGAAGTCTTAATGTTATGTCTTCACTTCTCACTCTGCAAGAATTGTCTGTGCAGCTTTTTCTCTTTTTATGGCACAAGGTGAAGTTACCACTCGCATTGTACTGTAGCTTTTCTTTTCCGTAAAATAAATGTAGAGAATTATAAGCATTGGTGTTTACTGTTTAGAAGATTCTTCTGGATGTAACAACTCCACACTTAATGAAATACAAAATGGTTCATTACTCAAGGTCCTGCTACGTTTATGACCTTGGAGGATGTTGTACATTATGATTTTGTTTTTGGTTAGACTTTTCTTTACCTTGAAAGAAAATAAAGCAAATGCTTGAACTGTTGTCTTTCACTGGCCAATAGATGGCGTCTTGGATGATGCAACAAATCAGCAAGGAGTCTATACCATATATTCAATGACAACTATTCTATGCACTTGCGTAAAGCTTCCTTCACACTTCTTCTAAAACAATCATTATCACAATACAAGATGCTTGCATACCTCACTGACTATACAGTTCCAGTATTTGTTTTAAAATGTTGGCTCTTGACAGTTTTACGGGTGAATTATGTTAGTGTTATTAGCTTACCTTTCTTAACATTACAGTACAAGACAAAAGTGGTCGGACAAATTTATACTGTTTTCCCCACTCCAGAAGGCTAATTTTGCTAACAGTAAAACTGATAATAACTGTTAGGGCAGCAAAATTCATTCCAGAGTGGTTTAGCCACCCTACTTCCCTCTTAATTCCCCTTCATTTTCGGTCATAGAGGAAGCCTAGTCTGAGGGTGAATTCGACTTCTGCCCAGAAGTCGTAACGGAAAGCCTTGTGAGAGTACTTTTGACGTGTACTGTAGTGAAGACATTCTAATGTAGAAATACATGGGTAATTCTTCACCTTTTCACTCATAATTTGGTGGATACGTGCAGTTGTGTTTTTATTAAGTATCTTGGCAAAATAAACATTAAGAAATATGTAGTATCATAGGTTTCCTGTTTAGCTGTCATCAAGCACAGTTGTAGTACTAAGTCTATGAATGAATATATGTAAATAATTATTTTTGTGTGTGAAATGTTGAAGAATTACCCTGTGGCTTAAGTCGTAGCCTGAAGTTAGTGTTAATAGGGACTCTTTTTTTACAGCATACTACAGAATGCGGCCTTTAACTGATGAAGAAACGGAAACATTTTTTGAGAAGTTGTCAAAATAGTAAGTGCTTAAATTCTTAGTTGTTATATTCAATTTGTTATAAGACTTCTGATTGGCCTTTGATTTGCTAAAACTGTGATCACTTCTGCGTGGCCACTGAATGCCACTTATCATAAAACCCTCACACAGATGTCACTATACGTGGCCTGACCACTTGCTGCAGATTCCATGATTCTCAAGTTTTGAACAAAGTTAGCAAGCAGGCAGCAGAACTTCATCAAAGTAGGAAAAATATGCCAGTCTAGTAGATCTGAAATGAGAGGAAAGAGGCATGAGTTGTCGTTTAATGAAATGCATACAGATCAACCCCTCGAGCATGTCTGGTTTTATGAGGCCATAAAAAGCATGATTCTCTATTTGTTCAAATAAATCTGACATTGCCCTTAGGTGCGATGCATATTTGTATAAAGTCATTTTAACGCTAATTTTTCCTTTTATTGTAATTCCTTTTTGGTTGTTTTTTGCTAATTGATGGAATATTCATTGAAATGGATCCGAAGTTATCTGTCTAGTAGTTGGTGTTCTTTATCTTGCTCAACCTGTCTGAGGGACCTTGTCTGCTGCCGTAATTTTTTTTCAGTTTCAGACAAAAATTGTTTGTCAAATTTTGCATATTCCTTTTCATGTAGTTTCTAACATTGAGCTGACCATGGCTGGTTGAGATTTGATTATTGTGGGTTATGACAACATTTCCTGCCTTCACAGTATTGGTGAAAACATCAAGTTGCTGATTGACAGGCCAGATGGGACATACTGCTTCCGGTTACAGAACGACAGAGTTTACTATGTCAGGTGCGGCTCGTATTGCTAGTAGTATGGAATTGTGGGAAATGTACTAAATTTTAGATTTTGGTGCCTTCTCGAGTATTTATGCATCAAAGCAGTCGAGTAAGATGCTTTTGTGTAAAGAAAACTTTTTACATAACATACATGTGATGTAGAAAGTTTTAACACCTTAGGACATTGAGAGAGACTATTGAAGTTTTACTTCTGTATCATTTTTTTGCATAAATTAGTTAATGCAGCACAAAATAAATGCTTTGCTACTTTCATGTTCTGTACCATAGTTGCCATCAAGGAATGTTTTGAAAAACACGGTAGTTATTGAAATTAACAGTTTGCTCGTTTCTTTTTAGTGAGGACTTGATGAAGAAAGCCTGCCACGTGTCACGTGAAAATCTCCTGAGCTTCGGAACATGTTTTGGAAAGTTCACAAAATCAGGGAAGTTCCGTCTACACATCACAGCTCTAGATTTCTTAAGTCCTTACGCCAAGGTAGAGAAACGTGGCTTATCTTTGTTTGCTATTGGTTTTCCACTTTTGCTTGCCAGTGATGCCATTGCAGTGATAGACTTTACAGTAAAATTTCATATAATTTGAACAAAAGTAATGAGCAAAACTGTATTTTTCCTTTTTCATGTTGAAGTGCTTGCTATATTGCCAAAAATGTTCTAAATTCGTGTTTGTTAATGACAGCGGCACTGCATAAAGTTTTCAAATAATTAAGTAAAGTCGTCAGTTTGAAAATTGTGTTGTTCAGATTTTATGTTTCACCGTATTGTGCTCTAATATGAGTAAAATTTATCATACTTATTTATAATAATCTTAACTTTGAAAATTTTCTGAAATTCATTATGAAAAAGTAATCGTGTTCCATCATCATTTCTTACCTGCATCTTGGGACTTTGACGTGAATTTAAGTTAAGCTATTGTTCGTCTATTGAAGAAGTGTGTGAATGTGACGTAACATGTGAAACTATGTGACCACAATGCTCATTTTTTCCAGTATAAAGTGTGGTTGAAGCCGAGTGCTGAGCAACAATTCCTCTATGGCCACCACGTCATGAAGTCTGGCTTGGGCCGTATCACTGAGGGCACTACGCAATACCAGGGTGTTATTGTCTACTCTATGAGTGACCTTCCATTGGTATGTGCGGCTTCATCAATATAAAACACACAATGCTTGCATACCAAATTGCATGTCTAGGTCTCAGGTTTTTTTTGTTTTGAATTGCTCATACTTAATGTGTATAAGGTATTGTTACGCCTGATTTTATTTTATTTTATGCAATGAGTATGATAAATGCTTGCAGTTTATCACACAAGAGTGTTGTATGGGCGAAATTTTAGTACGCCAAGTTTCTCAACAAAAGTTAGTGTTGTGAAAAATTTGTTTTTCTTATCAACATGGCTTACACTATGCATTTATCGTAAAATATAAATTTATGGAATAAAAATTGGAGCATTAGCGGTCTGTGTTATGGAAAAGTTGATATTTTGACAATAATTTTTGTGTGAAATAGAATGTAGCCTGTATTCGGAAATGTCCTCATAAAAGCCCACTTAGCATCAACTTTTAGCCACAAATTCAGTTTTGTGAGCATTTATCATTTATATAAACGAACAAAGTGTTGGTGCAGTATGTATTTATTAACTTAAAATTAAAAAACAGAGGTTTTAGCACAAAAATGGCTGGTATTTTCATATCAGCCGAGGCTATGACTTTCCGTTTACACGCCCCCCCCCCTTCGACTAAACACCCAGGCGTTTATTTTGTATCAGTGGAATGCGTGAAAATTTTCAAAATTTTTCATTTTCCGTATATGTGCCCGTAAGCTTATCTACAGAAAACCCTGTTAAATTTTTGTGTGGAGTTTTTCACCATTGAATTACTGTGGCATTGAACACCTGTTACAAGAAGTGGTTACCTACCTAAACATTGTTTTGTA
>NMRA01000140.1:546649-588538 GCA_002633005.1 Phoronis australis | reverse complement strand
GCCATCAAGGAATGTTTGAAAAACACGGTACTTATTGAAATTAACAGTTTGCTCGTTTCTTTTCAGTGAGGACTTGATGAAGAAAGCCTGCCATGTGTCACGTGAAAATCTCCTCAGCTTCGGAACATGTTTTGGAAAGTTCACAAAATCTGGGAAGTTCCGTCTACACATCACAGCTCTAGATTTCTTAAGTCCTTACGCCAAGGTAGAGAAACGTGACTTTGCTATTGGTTTTCCACTTTTGCTTGCCAGTGATGCCATTGCAGCGATAGACTTTACAGTAAAATTTCATATGATTTGAACAAAAGTAATGAGCAAAACTATTTTTCCTTTTTCATGTTGAAGTGCTCACTATATTGCCAAAAATGTTCTAAATTCATGTTTGTTAATGATAGCGGCACTGTATAAAGTGTTCAAATAATTAAGTAAAGTCGTCTGTTAATTGAAAATTTTGTTGTTCAGATATTATGTTTCACCGTATTGTGCTCTAATATGAATAAAATTAATCATACTTATTTATAATAATCATAACTTTGAAAATTTTCTGAAATTCATTATGAAAAAGTAATCGTGTTCATCATCATTTCTTACCTGCATCTTGGGACTTTGACGTGAATTTAAGTTAAAACTATTACTCCTCTATTGAACAAGTGTGTGAATGTGACGTAACGTGTGAAACTATGTGACCACATGGCTCATTTTTTTCAGTATAAAGTATGGTTGAAGCCGAGTGCTGAGCAACAATTCCTCTATGGCCACCACGTCATGAAGTCGGGCTTGGGCCGTATCACTGAGGGCACTACGCAATACCAGGGTGTTATTGTCTACTCTATGAGTGACCTCCCATTGGTATGTGCGGCTTCATCAATATATAACACACAATGCTTGCATACCAAATTGCATGTCTAGGTCTCAATTTTTTTTAATTGCTCATACTTAATGTGTATAACACCTGATTTTGTTTTATGCGATGATAAATGCTTTGCAGTTTGTCACACAAGAGTGTTGTATTGGTGAAATTTTAATGTGTCAAGTTTCTCAACAGAAGTTAGTGTTGTGAAAAAAATGTTTTTCTTATCAACATGGCTTACACTATGCATTTATCGTAAAATAAAAATTTATGGAATAAAAATTGGAGCGTTAGCGGTCTATGTTATGTAAAAGTTGATATTTTGACAATAATTTTTGTGTGAAATAGAATGTAGGTTAATGTATCCTGTAATGGACCTGCATATTATTTTTATCGCGTTTGTTTTACTAACTCTAAAATTCGTTTACTTGTTGGACTTGTTTCATGCTCCTCTAAGTCACAAAGCTTACTCTCTGATTGTATGTACGGGGATTTTGCGTAGATAAGCCCACCCAATGGTACGACCGTGCGCGTTTATTTGGGAAATTATGCCCATGGGCATTTATTTGCAACTTCTGTTGTCAAGTGTCCAGATAGTGGAAAATGTCCTCTTAAAAGCCACTTAGCATCAACTTTTAGCCACAAATTCAGTTTTGTGAGTATTTATCATTTATATAAACGAACAAAGTGTTGGTGAAGTATGTATTTAATATTAACTTAAAATTAAAAAACAGTTTTTTGCACAAAAATGGCTGGTATTTTCATATTAGCCGAGGCTATGACTTTCCGTTTACACGCCCCCCCCCCCTTCGACTAAACACCCAGGCGTTTATTTTGTATCAGTGGAATGCGTGAAAATTTTCAAAATTTTTCATTTTCCGTTTATGTGCCCGTAAGCTTATCTACAGAAAACCCTGTTAAATTTTTGTGTGGAGTTTTTCACCATTGAATTACTGTGGCATTGAACACCTGTTACAAGAAGTGGTTACCTACCTAAACATTGTTTTGTAGCAGAGCACTTTATTCCTGTCTCCTATGGATACTGCAGAGCACAATGAAGGAGTGGGTGTTTAAGGTGCAGTCATGCGTGGAGGAACTGCTCCATATGCAGACAAAACAAATATTTCAATTGAACCAAAAGTCCTTAGGGGCTCTTATGCTATGATAGGCTTTATTTCCAGCGAGTGATTCGGGTTATTACTGAACGCTGCAATCTAGCTGGGCATTGAAACCTCACATGCCACGTGACCTGCTCAGTTGTCTTAAGTGTTGCGTGGTAGCCGAGACTCCTCAACATCTAGACCAAATTCACCGTGCCTATCAAAGGCTTCGCAATCAACTACTTAATGGATACATAACTTGCCTAAAGGCAATTGATTATCATTCAGGTTCAACATTCTTTTCATCTTTCTTATGGAAAACGGGCAAAGTGGAAGGCTTTCCCCACAAGGAACCCTGCACTGTCTTCTTTAGTTTTTAATTTGACCAACTTCGTATAAACAATTTTACCGGTGTCTTGTGTTACAGGGTTTTGGGGCGGCTGCCAAGTCAACTCAAGAGTGTAGACACGCCGACCCCATGACAATAGTTGTATTCCATCAGGCTGATGTTGGTGAATATATACGTAGCGAGGATACGCTAACATAACAGGAAGTGAGGCAGTACTAGTAAAATGCTGGAGGTGAAATGTCGAGAGAGACTAAATTGGGACCAGCTCGCCGAGGCTGACGTGAAGTGCGAAATGGACTTGACGTTTTCTCAGCATTCAAATGCGGACCTGAAGAAGACACTCTGAGGCTTGTTGTTTATATTTTGTTGGAAGTTTCGTTGCTGAGATGCTTGCATGCATTAGAAAGGGTGTTGCAAGATGAGATTGAAATTTTGAATGGTTATTGGCGGTGAGACAAGAACAAACTACTGCAACCCTAGGCTTGGTGTAGCAGATGGCAGATAGCCGTCTGAGCAGACGTGAATTTGGAGAAAGATCTGGCATATTCTGGTTGGATGTTTGTTTTGCCAACTGTACATTGGATCATGATCATGTATTTCTTTTGTACATGTCACGAGTAATTGGTGAATTTGTTGATTCTTCTCGACATACGTAAATGTTTCTGATATTTTCGATTCATAATACAGATTTTTTTATTATATATAATCCATGTATTTCATTGTTTGGTATGGTGTTACCTGGTACGAATACCTCCCTGTTGTTACCTTGGCTGGAATATGCTGTGTGCAGAATTTCAAACAAGATATTTGGAGACTGAGTTCTTTGTGTTAACAAAATGAATTGATCATAATTCATTATGCACTCACATATGCGTGTATGTGTATGGATATTGCTGTTATGACCATTTTTAGTCATTGTTATACCACGTCATAGTTAGAGTGTGACAAAAGATTGTCAGTGTGCAAGATGAAGTTCCCGTGTTAGTCGAGACTTGGTTTACTGCTCCAGTTGAAGGCAAACTCGAGCCAGAAATGACAGAAAGCTTGCATCTGAAGTTCGCTGACCAAGCGTTGGGGTCATCTGGATTGGAAAATCCACCACGAGTCCAACAAAACTTCATAAAACTACGTCTAATCATACCCACGCTCTGATGTTTCGTCACACAACTCTCGTGGAATATCTGTATGTATTTTCATGCAGTATATTCCGTGATAAGTTCGTCATTGTCTGTGATTCACTTGTAGTTGACCTGCTGACCTTAATTAAACTCCACCTACTGTGAATCGTGCGATTGGTTTTGGATGACGCGCTTCAAGTTTCAGTGTTAAAATACAACAATTGCTTCTTTCCACTGTCCTTTTAATTTTAAAAAACTAAACTAAAGAAGGAAACTTGAATACATTGCAGTGACTCTCCCGAGCGTAAAGAGTAGTTTAAAATGGTGAGTGTGGGACTCTTCAAACAAAATTCCATTTTTCAACGATAGCTGTTAGAGCATGATTCCAAACTTCAAAATGTGATACCTCGAGAAATAGTCCACAGATTTTCTGACTGACAGTGTCTTTACTTGATGTGGAAACAGTTTCTCATATTTCCATTAGAGCTTTAGTTAGGGTTATCTTTTATGTAAAATCAAGAGGCGTATTATTCTTAGAAAGGTGCAAAACAGAACTTATAACAGAACTTATTTGTGCAATTATAAATTGTCGACATCAGTTGTGAAAAATCCCAGACCAAGATTTTGTGCATTGATTTTATCCAAGTTTCGACAAATTTGATAAATGGTGGGATAGGATTTTCTCCCTATCAATGTACCTTCAGAACGCATGATCATTTGACGAGAATGGCACAGTGTTGTCAAAAACATTGATAGATCTGTCTCAACTTCTACAGTGGTTTGAGAAAATATATACTTTAATGGGTTGACGATTCCTAATTACTTGAGATATTTCAAGAAAGCAGTGTATAAATTAGGCATACACTATACCATATCTTGATGGGATACCCTTGCTTGCAGCCTCTTTGTATTTAAAAAAATCTAAGCTCGACAATTTTGCATGGCGCACTGTAAGCTTGAGCTGATGTTATGAATTGTGAACTGTGCTCTCTTTTATAAATCATCCAGACTAAAACCATTCTGGTCAACATAAACGTCTCCCAATAATTTATTTCGTTTCTGACAGCTAAACAAACAAAAAGAATTTAGTAATGAGGGAAATTCATGGCCAGTTTTTAACTGATCAGAAGGGTTTTTTGCCTAAGGAAATAATTTAAAAACACTGTAAATGGGAGTTTGAAAATACTCCACAATGTTAATGGCATACAACATGAAAAGAGACTAAATTGCCTTATTCTGCCACTGAAATAGAAGTCTAACTGTTTACCAGGTATTTTTACCATTTGTTTGTGAAGATTTTGAATTTCTGCTGAGGTAATAGCATTTTTGCTTTGGTTTCGAATTTCAGAAATGATCCGTCAGTTGCTCGTCACTTCTTAGGTTTTTCTCCCACACGACAAAGCACGCCTCCTAAATTGGTATGACAGGACATAGACGTAGCACACTTTTATTACATGGAAAATGTGACCTTTCACCTTTGATGTAAAGTAGATGATAATTTAAAACAAGAATAAGTGCAGTCAGGCATAGATATTATTAGGGGTGGAGACTTTGAAACTATATTTGGATGAAAGAGTTTATATTTCGTTTGCTTTTCAAAAAAGTGAATCTGAAAAATTTTTCCCGCAATTCTTGCAATATTCAAAGTTAATTATTATCCTGTTAGCATCCCCAAAAAGTAGATTCACAATTATTTGTTTAAAAGCTATTTTTTACAAATTTTCATGTTCCGTGCCTCTTTAAAATCATCTACAGAATTCAGCAGTGAACACCTTATTTCCGGGTGGTTGAAACCATTTTTGTTAATATCAAGTTTTCAAGCCTTTTTGAGGTCTGCCATGAAATTTCAATGTCTAGATATTCTTTTTGATCTGGGTAAGTTGGTTACAAATTTTGACTAAATACAAGACAGTATGGTTGAAGACAATACTTCTTTCCGAAAAATATCACTATGAACTCAAAAGGGGGTTAATAACAAAAACATATCTGAATAGAACAGAAAATTGACCATTTTGTATTTTACATGTTTTTGACTAGTTGTTTATAACAACATTTAATCATATCCAGACCAGCTTTAGGTCAACATGGATGTTCAAGAAGGATTAAATTGACATCCTGGAAATGTTTCAAAATGGAAGATACTTTAGTGACAAAAATGTAATAGTGTGTGGAATGGATTGCATTATGACCGATGGTGAGGATGATTTTGAGGATAATTATTTTTATTACTGTAAAAACTCTAAAGTGCAGAATTAAAAAAGTGATGTCTATATCATCAAGTCACTTTCATAAAGAGGTCACTGATTCAATCGCAAAAAGTTTGACCCACGTTTAAGCCACAAAAAATCTCTGTTGTGAATACATCAACAAGTAGCACACTTAAGTTTGTTTTGAAACATTTGCTGTTGTTGCCATTGTTTGTAGTGGATATCAATGGAACTGAGAAGTTAAAGATTTCTCTATAAACCGTTCTCAAGGCAAAAGTTCACTTTATTCAATCAGGCTACACAGGTGTAGAACAGACTATACACTAAGGTACACGTCAAAATGAGAGAGATCAGAAATCGAAACGGAGCTCAAATGAAGCAATGTTTCTATTGAGATAGCGTTCCGCATAATGTGAACTTCTCCCTTGAAAATGGTTTATAGCGAATAAACCGAAACATCTGGTCAATATGTCTTCGTTTACTTACGCGCTAATTTTAAAGTTCGTGCTCATGTTTTGACCAAAAAATAAATGTGATTAAAGATTTCCGCCTTGTACAAGTTTCATTTTATCATCAGTATGTTTGTGATAGTGGTATAATTTATATATTTTAGAAATTATTAATGTATATAAAATATACCACTATCGCATGTTAATGATTATGATCTTGTCCACTTTCTCAATTTCTGAGTTTGTGATTGGCTAAAGAAGCAGTTTACAGCATCAAATCTTGTTAAATAATTCTGTGTTACTGATGAGACTATAAATAACTGCTATTTACAACAAATGCGCAACTTAAAATGCGGGGATTTTTTTAATACCAAATGCTCGAAGATATATCTGTCTACACAGGAAAAATGAAGTTGCCTCCCTAAAATGGTCACCAAATGACAAGACTTGAGCTATGTCCCCCCCCCCCAGCCTAATAGAAGCATATTGCTAAGCTTTACTTATAGGCACTTGGTGTCGTCCCTTGTATTAGGGATTGTTTTCTGACTGTCCATTTTTCTACTTTTCATTCAAATAGTTATTGTCAGTCAAGTTCTACCATTCTGGACAACCCAAGTTAAAGTTTCACTGGCATCTCGATTGTTGATTTTTCCTCAAGCATGTTGCATGAACCCAATTCTGGTTATGGGCACGGGCAGCTTTACAAAAGCATATGTCTAACTATGCAGGTAGACCATTGGATCATATAAGAGTGGGTGGATACTGAGGAAATATGTGACTGAGTGTCATGATGGAAATATGATGCTACACTAACAGTGCCATCTACAGGACATGTCAAAAGTACTCTGTAAATTCATCCAGAATTTCGTGTCATGGCAGCTGGGCAGAAGCAGAATTGACCGTCAGAGTAGCAAATGAAGGGGAAATACTATGAACACGACAGCTAACATGGGGTCTATGGCATTCTTTAATTAAAATTTTCATAGCCATAATAGTCATAACTGTTCATTTTTGCTGTTCAAAGAATTCATGGCCATGGTGGGGAAGCAGTATTGTCTGATTACGTTTGTCCTGTGCTGTAGCAGTTGGCTATGACTCGGGAGTTCTGTGGGCCCACTGTCTATAGACTATAGCTTGTTCCAATGCTTCAAAGTTTTAGCATGCATGACTTCTGTGACCTCAGCCAATTGTAGGTCATATTCATTGGTGTTGTTGAATGACATTTTTGGCAACATCATGTTGTAACAATAAATTTTGAAGTTTAATGTAATTCAGTCCTGCTGTGTCCTTCATCTTAAACCCATGTGTTAATGATTATGTGACCTATAGTAAATCTTCACCTCTTTAACTTTATTTTGGCATAATTTACAAAAAATACATTTTGAGAATTGTGATTCATTTTTGGCTCGCATGGTCTTTCTGAATATGCTAAGCCTGTTATCAATTTCGGACAAAATTAAGTGCCCAAAGTGATCATACAGTAACTTTCGACTTATTTAGCACAACATAAATTAATGTTTTCGTGTCAGTCAGAGTGTGCCAAATTAAATCTGAATATTACATACTTTGTAGTTGAGGGGTGTGCGAAATCAAGCATCGCCAACTCCCCTGTGGGAATTAAAGGAAATTTGCCGTATGTGTTGCCAAAGCGACCCAATTAAAATGTCGTTAGATTACTTTATCTCATATAAGAGTACTTTACCCCATCTCTGGTGAAACACCCTTTTAAAGTGGAAGTCTCTCGCTAATTCCTTATCTGTGACTGCTTGGTCAAATTAATTAGAAACTCGACATATAGCGAGGATGTGAATATGAAGTAGATTGAAAATTGCCAAATGTTTTTAAGAACAAGTTTATGTGGAAAATCTAGCTGCCGTAAATCAATCAACCCTGTCTAGTAAGTATCCTGACCTGGTGTTGGGAAATAACAAGTTATGTGAGCTCTCAAGTTTCGTCATTAGTGCAAAGGTCTCTTATTTGCAGATTTTTTTTGTTTTTCCGTTTACTAGTTGTCAATGAATACAACTGTACTTTGTTTAGCATAGATGATGTTCCATCGTCTAGTTCCTGCTATACATTAGCATTAGTTAGGAGCATGCTAATACATTTTTAAGTATATGACACCAGGTGTCCTTTCTACTCATATTTGCATTAGCTTGAGGTATCTGCTATTCAAATGGGTGAATTAAATGGTAAATATGTGATTTTCAGGCCTGGTCAACACGGTTAAAGAGGTGTATATTACTAGAATTGACGAACACCGCAGACTTTGGGTTGGACACCCTGAAGTGCAAAACTGACCCTGCGAAGTAGTTGAGGCAAGAAATTTCCACCAAGTTGCCTCATGCAAAATAAGTCTGGACAACAGGTTATTATTTTCAAATAATTTTGGACATGCGAAATGAGGTGTGCGGGATATATTAGTGAATGATTGCCATATTCATGTTAGGTTTCTTACAGTTGTCAAAGAAATCGATTACCATTGTTGCCAAGGATCAAACTGCACAAAACTGTATTTTGAAAATCCTTGGTCATCACAGTATCATCATGTTTACGAAACTAATACTCAGGTGTCTGTAAAAACGTAATTGTGTTTTTCTTAACAATATTGATTTTTCAAGGAGATCGACACGATCTGTACAAACAAGTTTTTTGTATGAAACTTCTGCTTTTTATTCAATTTCATACAAAACTGTGTCTGCAGTTTCCTTCGCGGTTTGTTCGAGATCTCCACTGTTGAAAATGAACACATCAATAATCCTTGAAAAAAGCCATTTATGACAGCCAAGCCTTTGGGCTAATAGGCTTTAAAACAAAATGCCAGACACATTTTGCAACTATTAGAATAAAAACAGGATTTGCATGCTTGGTGCACAAAATCATGGAAAGTTTAATCCATGGAAAGTCACAATTTTTCATGAAATCTCACCAAGATTGAAAATTTAATACATCGGACCGAAATTCACGACGCCAGAAAATTTTCATGCCAGGAAACCACGGCACATGAACATCCACAAGCATTGACCCCTCCTGAGGGATTTGTTGTGTTCAACAATGTCTTGCTGACTACAGCCATATAGTGGTGACAATGAGGTTTTATTAATAATTTCTTGTCTCTTTCCTGCTAATGACATAAGTCAATTAACTGAATGTACACTTGGCATTTTGGACACATTAGACTTGAATACATGTGAGTGTTGTAGAGACACAGCAGACTATCATCATGGAAGGTCATGTGGTCTCCTGGCTTGAAAATTTTCTTTCCTTGCGTGATAAATTTAGACTGTTCTGGCTTATAAATTTTCAGTCGTGGTGCGATAGATTTTAGGTCTTGACGTCAGTGATGTGTTAAATTTTGGTCTTGACGTGATAAATTATTCATCCTTGCGTGATAAATTTTGATTTTTTAGTTGTTGTTTTGGTCTTGCCGAGATTTTAATTTCTGAATAGAAAATGTGGAATGGAATTTTTTCCGCTTTTTTGCACAAAAAATTGCTTGTAGAAAATTCACCGATCTCCATAAAAAATAAGCAATCACTTATTTATATAAAATGCTATCACATGAGTACAGACATCTACACATAAGATTCTATATCATCAAGGTTTTTAATAATGAATTAATATTAATGAATGGAGGCATTTGTACTCACTTTTTCGCCCTTTTGGTGGATTAGCTTACTCTAGTCACCCATAATAATATGCCCTGTTTATATTCCCTGAAATCCATAACATCCCAGCCACTTTGCATAGTGACAGCTGAAATTTTTTGACCCCTTGCAGTTCTATAGTCTCTTAATCCATGTGGACACTTCCTCCACATTTTTTGCACAAGTTACATCTCTGCAAAATGGCGACTTTGTTCAGATTGTTGATATTTCCATTTGATCAGTTCCACCACCATTTTTTCTGAAGTTATATCAACAAAATGGTGCCTGTGTTCAAGTTGTTTCGGGTTATAGCTGTCTCCAGTGGGTGGCAGACATGTTTTTCCCTTAGTGATTTGTAATAACTCAGTCCTGTTGACAGACAGCAGAGTGCACAATAAGGCCATGAGTACTCAAGACACAAGGTGCGCCTACAGGCATTAGTGTACTGCTCAGGTGGGGGTTTTCAAGGTCTAATTCCTCACTAAAAGGAACCTTTTCCAATTTAATTCACTGCAAAGGAGTTTTCTTTGGGATAGAAAATACCCAAAATGGACCATTTTTGCAACTTGTGGTGGTTTTATTTTCTTTTTTGAATTTTCACAAATGAGTCTTTTGTAAGGTGTCTGGTTGTCACTCCAAAAGGCATCTACTCCTTTATTTCATTACAAAGACATCTCCAAAGAGCCCTTCTTTGTTCTATATGCCCTAATAGGAAACAAATGAAAACTGCTGTGAGGAGCAACAGTGGTTGAATATGAAGGGTACTGAATAAAGGGTCACACTACAAAATAGTAGGCCAAAGGGACAAGAAATACACAACAAACTTGTTGGAGCATGAGCAGTTTCCCAGTAAGGTAGAGACGTGAAATTAGTTTACCAGTTGACTGACTTCCACTGAAACTTGTTCACTTGTAAAAATTGCGTGTTATTCTTTTGTGTAAATCAAGAGACTGTGAATATTTTTATCACAAACCGTTGCCATTGCATATTGACGAGATGTCACGGCGGTTCACATTTGAATTATATGGTTTGTGAAGTTCCTGGAATCCTTTAAAAAGTATCATTTTTACGAAATTGTGCTAAGATTATATTAACGAATTCTTTCAGTACTTTGGTTGACTAAAATTGTTATTGATCTTTTCAGAGAATAGATCCATTTCAGTGCACTTGGCAACTTGTTTTGTAACACTGTTTCAGTGAAATGTGAGGGTAACGTCTCACCGATTTCAGACACAGGTAATTGCCAGGACTGCCGTAGGGCTTTTGCCATTTTTGTAAGAGTCCAAACTGTTTCACAATAATGTTTGATGGTGACTTAATGGTATGGAAATTGAAAAGTACGACATGGATTTGACAGTACTTCCTGTTTTTATGTTGTGTTCAAGTTGCCCCTGTAGTCATGTTGGTACTGTATTATACGCTTCTTCCCATAATGCATTGTAATTATGGGGAAATTCTTCAGTATACAACACAATACAGGTATCAGGTAGACTTTTTATGGTCTGATTTATGGATAAAAATGAGGTTTAAAGGTGTTCTTAATTGTTAGCAGAGATTGCGTGACACAACTGACTTTGATGATCATTTGCGACAATGGGGTATAAACTTTTTACAAATAAAAAAATCAATTTCTAGCAATTAATGTCTCAAATTGAAGATTTTTTCTCAGTACTAGTCAGCGCACCCATTTATTTGGTGATTCAAAATGTTATAAAATGACAATATCATATGTGACACATAGTAGAGGTCCTTGGAGTTGTTGTCTAGCAAACATCAACAAAAGAGGACGGCACAATTTCCGTGGGAGTCGGGCAGCCATCAATGCCAGTTGTATGTTTCACCATATACTTACCGTAATCGTTCGGGTTAACGCCCTGGGCGGTTAAATTGGCGAATTCAAAAAATCGGGGGAGGGCGGTTAACCGAGCAGTGGGCGGTTAACTTGAAATCGAAAATCCACCTGAAGTAGGGGATGGGCGGTTAACCGAACATGGGCGTTAACCCGAACGATTACGGTAAGACTGAAAAGACGGAAATTTGGTCTTATGCTCTGCACAACTATTTCGAAAAAATAAAATTTCTAAAAAATAATAACTAAGTCTCACTTGTGAGCTAAGGTGCAAAGTCTCTGAGATTATACACCTAACCGTGAGGTTCCGAGATAATCGCTAAGTTTTTTCTAGATTGTGGTATGGTCATAATTACTTGGTTTAACATTTACTCAGCAATTAACCTATTTTGAGTCAGCTTAACTGACCAATTAGAACGCAGCATTCTTAGCAAACCTTCGTTTCCAAGCCGCCATTTTACCCAACAAACAAAACATTGTCTGGTAAAAATTATTGTTAGTCGACTTTTCGCAGGGGGATGGAGTTGCGATAGGTCAATTATAAAATGGGCAGCGAAAGAACAAATTTCTTTCTTTAGTCACTTTTATGAAACAGAACCCAAGGCAAATGTGCTGCGTCGGGAGAATTCTTTTTCAGTGAAATTCCAATTTTGTGTCCATCGATTTAATTAAACATTATTTTGTACTTCACTCAGAAGAAACATGTTATTAAAACACAAAGAATTCTTCTTTGCAATTTTTTATTAACTTAATGACATCCAAAATAACCAATTGAAAATGTCAGTACAAGTTTTAGACACTAGTTTTGCTTGCTATTGAAAACTTGCCATTTATCAAGGTCAATAGGCTGTTGACTTTTTCAGAGGATACCATAACATTTCAGAGAATACCATAACATTTCAAAATTTCTTGTGTAAACAGACTTGTATTCGATTCAGAGCATAGAAACATTTTGTATTCTAATGAGATGCAACTTGTTAAAATCAATAGCTTGCAATTTGCTGTGTTATAGTACTGTACAAGCCTATCCATGCCGTTCAAGCATATGTTGTGTATTACATTTCGCATCTTTGACTATTCAGTGAGAGACAAAAATCAATAGGTAATTCAATTGCGCAAGAAGAAAATAATTTTCTGCTGGGAGCCAGGGAATTACAGTATTTTAGAAAAACGACGCGGCAGCTCAATGCTGCAATTTATTGATTCAGCCAAGGTTGATATGAAACTGCTAACCAGCAGATGTCATTTACATTTGTTGCACTTGGACGTCTGCATATCACCGTCGGTAACAGCAACAGGTAAGCTATTTTTCAGGTGTGTAAACAGGTTAAATCCTTTGATGCTCTGTACCCTCCTCATAAGTGACTTTTAAGTGGATTTGTAGACTTCAGCTTATCTGTGTAAGAGCGTGGTGAGGTGTCTTAAAGTACAACTGGTGATGTTAGGAATGTAAAGTCCCTCACTATATGATCCACGTTTTATTTGAGCGATTTACTGTCCCTTACCAAGGCTGAGGTACAACAACAGGTCAGCCCATTACCCCTCCACACACACCCCTCCCCTTCCAAAACATTCTGAAAGTCTACACATGTTTTCACTGCCTAATCATTGTATGTTCAGATACCTATAAACTAATGAAGTGGAAAGAAAATCACCAGTCAGTAAATCAATTATGTCTTAATTTCCATTACAATTTACACTGAACAATCAAAGTCACACTTTTGTCACTTTTTCTTGCTGAAAAACATCCTGCAATGTTTGTGCTTTCACAATAGAATTGTGTCAGTCAGAGGTTACATAGTCTTTTTCAACACATGTAGCACCTCTGTAGTTTGTCATTACACAACTGAGTCAGTGTGGTGAACTTTGTCTATTATACTCTCTGAGTGAGTGGGTTACCCTTGTTTTGCTTGACAAGTCCTCATGAATGGCCATAGGAGGGGATTGCTTATGTGTGGTTTATTGTAAGCTCTGAAGTATGATGTAATAACACCAGAGGCATAAGTGCCAGACAGTTGGGGTTTGGGGCTTTCAAGAGTTAGGACTGTGGATTGTCTAACCCATCATGAGATGTGTGTGACCTAAGCTGTGTGCATGTGACCATTTCCCTCTTTCTAGTGGCAAGCTGAATTCCCATCAAACTTTAATAGCGTGTCTCTTGAGATTCAGTAACCTTGCTAAAATTGCACATCCTGGCTGTGGGTTGTTAATAATTGATGGCTTTAGAATGATGATTGTACCCTCATTTTAGCTGTGCTTATAGCATGAAGTAGCCAGTGACAGTTACTGTCAGAGGGACTATGGCCACTTATGGATACGAACGCAATACTTTAAATGGAGACACAGGCATGGCGATGGAAGACTATGGATCTATGAGAGCTGATGAGAAGTACAGATTTATTCAAGGAGATGAGCTGGTGAGAATTCAACTCTTAGTCTGTGTTTTAATTGTGACATTCCATGTCATATGTGTGAGGTTCAAGCCCTGGTGGTGATATCGTCCGTGCATGCAGTTGTCCACTTCGTAATTAAATGTGCATTATATAGTTCAGACATATGCACTCATGGCGGGCACAATTAATGGAGTTGTCCTGGCGGCAACATTGATGTTAATCCTCAAGAGTTAACACTTTTTATGCACTAATTTTGCTGAGGCCCTGAACTCACTTCACAAGGTTTACAGGTTAATTAATAAGATGCTGGTACCCCGTTTTTTTAATTGAACTATAAAAAGTGCAGAAATTGAAATCAGCAAATGCTCGGGCACAATTTCCGCTCACAGCTTATTAGAGTTTGAAATTACTGTGAAGGGAAGATGAAACGTAAACATCATCTGAAACACTGCGTATTATGTTGCAGTTTGCAATAAAGGTTAACCCCGAACTGAGTGGAATGCGCACTCATTTATCTGTCCACAGGTGCATTGTGGGTGCATTATGCCATCATCCCTATCTGCACGTCCTTTTGGTGTCCTGCAGACTTCGCTGTTGTGTCTCCAATAACCCTATAAGCTATTAGTCTGCAGGACCTTACTGGCTTGTTGGTGCATTTAGTCGATTACCTACAACCTTCTAGCTTTTAACTCTGTAACGGTTTATATTTTCTTTTTATACTGCTATTAATTGGATCACACTACACGTGTTTTTAGCATGGTCCATGAAAAAAGAAGGGTGAATTCCTTGCAAAACTACAGTATCGATCATGTGACCAAATTTTTGTGACATACATGTGCATAAGGAAATTTCAAAAAAACTGTTAATAATTAAATTATGATTTTGTTATCGTTTGATACCACTTTTGATTTTTTTCTTAGAAATAATAAAAGTTCTATTTTGATTATCCTCATGTTTTTGTTCCTGTCTCTTTAATGGCCTAAATTGGCATAGTAGTTCATACTTGGTACGTTCATGTCTGGCAATTTTCGAACAGGTCTTATTACTGTGGTGCCTTCTGTTTTTTGTCTGTGGCTCAAGTTCCATGATAGATCGTCGTGAAATTTGACATTGTTCCTATTGCGGATAGCACAACTGACTTGGATTTGGGACAAATCGGACCTGGAGTCACTCGGTGCCAGTTCTGTTTTCTTTGCGTTTGCCTTGATATCAACCAAATTCCTTGATGGATTTGGCAGATAAGTTACTATGACATAGATGAGAGCACATGCCCTTTTGAGATGGATTTGACCTATGTTGCGCCCACTGTGTTGTTTTTTGTCCTTTGTTATCTGCCTTCATACCTTCTAAACTTCTTGAAGGATCATGGAGAAAGGTGGCAGGTGTGTTTTAGGGAGGAGAACATTTGTGACTTGCATTGCATCCCCCCCTGAGGCTGTCCTTGTCCAATTGTAAAGCTGCATTTCACCCAGTTTTAAATGGCCAAAAACAAATATTAAATTAGGCTTTTTGCTCTGCTAAAATCGATCTTATAAGGCTCCTTATCCTAATAGGATTCCGTTTCATAATAACTTGAGTCACAGGCAAGTGTACATGTGCCACTTTTGAAGTCGCGATTTTAGAGTTGACAAACTGTAATAAACGTTGAAGAATTTTCTCGAATCACTGACAGTTTTGATGCTCTTGCCCTTGTTGATAATAGAAATAGAATCCCACCATGGTAAGGAACGTTACGAGGCTGATTTTATAAGAGTAAAATGCATGTCAATTTTTGTTTGTTAACCATTGGAGCAGATTGAAATACGGCTTTAAAATGACTTACTATGATATATGTTTTCATCATGTAACGTTTGTTCGGTTGAATTCATTTCTAAATCAAATTAATGTATTTTTGCCAAAAAAATCTGGTTTGAGGCCCATTGGGTTGTTTTCAAAGGCGGAGTTTTATTTTTCAATAACATGTAGGATTTTGCAGAGTTGTTTCTGGGAGCTTTTTTATTTTTCGCTGTCATTATATTGTTTTGAACAAAGCTTCTCCTGATTTTCTGTCTGAAGTCCTATTAGGTTATAGTAATCTGTGCATTTGCTAGCTAAGGTATTAATTATTGATTAACAGTTACCAGAAATTTCCCTTTAGGCAAGATATTCAACAATGTAATGCCCTTATTGTAAAATCCACTGTCTCACCAGCTTTCAGAAATATTCTTGGATTTTTAATAAATATGAGAGACTCAAATTCCTGCATCTCAAACTCTTTGGTCTTTATTTGTGGAGGTAGAAAAATGCATGATATGATTAACTTAGTTTCCAAAATGGGGGGCCACTAACACAGTTCTGAGTTCAATGAAAGAAGACTATTTCATGGCACCTCACACAAATGCAATGCAACCTACAATGCAACAGTAAAACTTTTTTCCACCTCAGAATGACAAATTCCATGCTATTTTGGCAGTAGTGTACAAATCATGCGAAAACATTTAAATTTCATCCTTGGAGTTTTTTCGACATCATCAAGTACACAGACCAAGTGGAAGAATTGTAAAACCCATAAAACGTTGTTTGCTATTGATGCTGTTTATTGAACCATGACATCTGTGGAGTGTGCAAATTTTTTTATATGTATATGTAAAATTCTGATGAGGTTGCATGCTTTCTCTTTTTGCATAATTCAAGTCTTCAGGTCTGTTGTATTTATAGACTGTCTGATGTTTTAAGAACAATCGCTAACATGCATCTGTTGACTTACACTTGAATATGTTTACCATATTTCTGTATATCCACAACCAACATGGTGTAGTATCGAGTCAATATTCAGCGCATTATTAACAGTCAGGCTGGGTTACTCAAAATTCACTCATCAGAGAGCAATAGATCTTAAAATCAATGGAGCCCTGAAACTAAATATATATGTGATTCAACTGCTTGTCCATTTGCATGGCAGTTAATGGAGAATAATGACTGTTCACACTCCACAATCTAATGGTATATTCAAAAGATTCCAAGTCTTCAGTTCTTAGATTCTGTTTTATTTAAAATTGCAATGCTGTTTTTCATTATTTCGTGTTCTTTTGTCCATTTTTTCATGCATTTCTGTGTTATGTTATGTTAGCACACCAGAAACATGTGATGTAAGTACTGAGTTAGCCTTTAGCAACTACTCTATAAATCTTCAATGTGCATTAAAATAATTTAGAAAAATACAACTGCTCAGTTTTTCATTGACTCATTACATGGCGACATGGTATGTATATTACCGTACGTGTGGTTTATGATAGGTGTATAGAGCACACTACGAGAAAATGAAGAATTCAATTTTACAGTACAGACATGACCAGTGAGCACACAACATAGTGCAAGTGACTGCCTCCTAGACTCCATATATCCTCTGCTGCAACTTGGTTTGGATAAATACAACTTGAGCAGATGTTGTTTTGTTTTACACTAAAATTGTCATACAGTGTTGAAGTCATGAGGTTGAACGATTCTGCATATTCCATTTTGTAAACAGATTATTGTGTATAGAGTAACAAGTTCAATATTTTCATTTTGTTGAAAAAGTGTAATTTTTGGTGACGTCGAATTTTGAGATAGAGGAAAATGCGTATTAAAACATACAGGTTGAGATGTCCCAATTGAAAGCAGTAATCAGCAAAACAAAACCATCACTTATGACCGATTTTTAAAGTATTTTTTCTGGTAAAAATTGGACCAACTCTTCACGAAGAAGTCTACTTCGGAAGCCAAACAATTTTGGAAAATCACCAGTTTAAATTGTGTGGACCAATATTTTATTGCCTGGCAGTAGTCCCTAATGCAGTAATTGTTCCGATTCACATATTAAATACTCAGTATTTGTGATACAGAGGGTAATAATAGTCGTCTCCCAGTTTTTGTACAAATTCATTGATGAAGCGCCATGATCCATGAGACGAACACTCACTGTTTTCAACGGTTTTCTGGTTTTGGTTGGGAGTGTCGCATTTCGTCAGCCATGTAACATGAATGGAAATTAAGCTGTAGCCCCAGCATTCATTATTTGTTCAGCTAATCAAAAGCAAAATACCTGATAAAAGAAAATGGGATAATTTTTCCTGTTACGCTCTCATCAGATAACGCATTACTTTAAAAAAAACTTGTCACGCGTGGACTTTCAAAAAGATTTTGGTGTTTTGATAAAGATAAGGTATATTTTTCTTAGCTAATGGTTCGGTGATTTTTTGTTGGGTGACTACAGGATGGTTTTTTTATGAGTGGCATATTAGATATTGTTAATAAATAGTTTTGTTGGTGGTGACGTCCTTATGAAGCAGTCGCTCTTACAGAAATGACATGTTTTTAGTGCTCTCTGCCGTTGTTTGAGATCACGCAAAGAGGAGATTGTCTCAAGGGAAGTGTAGATGTCTTGCTGTTCTACAACCATGAATGTGACAGGATACCTAAACGGAAACTAAGCTATGCAGGAGGTGTTTCATGCATGAAGTGAAAATGTGCACTGCCTATGCGGCTGAGCACACATCACAGACTTGAAGTTAATATCTTACAACGTTGCATGCTTATGTGCAAGTTATGTGCGGTTACAAGACCAAACATTGAATTATTCATTGCATGTTATATGCTGTGGCTAATGGCTTACAAACGTATCCTTTCCTTTCTGGTTCATAAGCACCATCAGTTTTCATCTGCTATTGGTTGTAGTGTAGAGTGATTTTGTCTGACATTTGTTTCTCTTGGTACACACAAAAGTTGTGTGAAATAATTTCTTTAGTATTTTGTTCTCTCTGTTGGGATATCCTGGCAGCAGCTCCTAATTGTTCACAGAAGTTGTTGAGGTTATTTATATGTGCTATGTAACTGAGAAGCACTCCATGTTTGAACAGATGCAGTCTATCTCCTGCATCTGTAGCAGGTTGTCACCCACCTTTACAATTTCACGTCTCCTCTGGGGTATCAGTGTATGCTACTTCTTATCTATATTATTTATCATTTGTTATGATATGTGACCTTATATCTCGGTATATAAAGGACCTTATCGACAAGTTTGTGTATTTAGCCACATATTGGCCAAACTACATATTTTATTTAGGTAAAAAGTATGTATTTTCTAAAAGAAGACCGATAAAATTTTTGACTTTTTAACTATCTATCATCAATTGGGTCACATGACTTGTTTTATTTAGTAAAATTTACCAAAGAAGAAAGGTACATTCATTGATACCATAACAGTATTAACTAGACCAAATTTTATTAGGTGTAGGTATGAGTGCTCATGAAGATGAAACCTCAAAAATGCTGTTTCATTTTTCTAAATACATAATTATTTCGTTTTATGCAATTTTTGATTTATTTTGTATAAATAACAAAGTCCTATGTTTTGATAACACCGCATGCAAAAAAACAGTTCATAACAGCACTGTTGAGAACAGTGCATTAAACAAAGTATCTGAAGATTCATTGAATCCCCAAAGCTATATCTGAGCTGTGTGATGTTCCGAATTTCGCCAATTTTTTCTGGGGTTCTGTATAACTTTTAATTCACAGCAGTGATGTCCGTTTATTGGTTTAATGGATACTGTCAATACCATGTCTCTGTCTAAATGGGGAAAATGCCCTAAGGAAGTTGTGACAGAAAGCATAAGCCTGATGTGATGATCTTGTTTATGTATAGGTGGCTCAACTCTTTTATTTTGAAACTATGACATTTAGCCTACACGCCCACCACAAGGAGTACCAGAGGAAAACAGTTTACATTAAACTTAATTTGAAGGTCCAGTGACCAGGGCCAGTGACCAATATTATTTTGCGCAAAAATGTATCATATTCATTGCACCATATCTTAAATGTCAATTGTCATATAGTGTTTGATTTTACTTTATTTCTGTTTCTGTTGACAGTTGATCCATTCTTGTTGTTTTATTTACCTATTTATATTTACTCCCTCTGAAATACAATAAAGAGTAATCGAGCGAGGTTTTCTGACTGTCCAGAGTTACCCGCCTGCCAACCCCCAAAGGGTCCATCACAACAATATAATGTTCATGGCATTAAAAACACCTGACATTCGTACAGTACTTATAGGTTGAATATTAGCAATCATCAAAATTGCTGTTTTTATAAAGAAGTTAGTGGGTGATTGTGTGATTGTGGTCAGAATAGTGTACTGTAAATTATTTGTTATTAAGAAAAAAATATTCAATGAACTGTGGAATGTCGATGCACCATACATTATGAATAATCTGACTTATTGATTTTCTTGTAAAAGTATTGCAACTACTGTAGATATTAATTTTGAACAGATTACTGTGTTTAAGGTTATGGAGGACCTTATTGACTAATGTTGCCATGCATTCAACCAGCTATTTAGAAGACTATAGAATTTAATTTGGTAAAAGTATAGATTTTCTGAAAGTAGAAAATTTGATGATTTTTTTAGTTTTTGCCAATCTGCCAATATGACCATGTCTTGTTAATAACTTTATCAAAAAATATTGATAGCAGTTACAGCATGAATAACATCACCAAGTTTCTTTTGATATAAAAGTTTTAGATAAAATCTCAAAATCGCAGTTAAGGTTCCATGAAATGTTTTTGTTTTATGCATATTTTGAATTTGTCATAAAAATCATAATTTTGATTGCCCTCATGCTCAAGTGAATTGTTGCAAAAAGATTTCTTAATAGTTTATGGAGGTCCGTAAGGCTGAGGGCACAAAGCATATAGCGCGAGAAAGGTCCATGATATGAATCCACTAATCCGTCTATTTCTGAGATACAGCATCCTAAAATTAGCCATGTAGCTATGTACAATGTTACTTGTGATCTATGTCATGTGCATGTACTTGTCTGTTGATGTTCAAAATGCTGGGACAGTTCATTTGTTCACACCTGTTACCAAATACTAAAAATCTATTGAAATGATCTGCTCACCAGCCAAGGGTTTATACAGGTAACCATATAATTATGTGAAAAGGTGTAGTGTTTTCTGTGGAAAGGACTGTGATGCATGAAAATGACATACATCTTGTGAATATATTGTATTCAAGACCTATCAATGCAGTGTGCCACTAGCCCTAACCTAAACCTTTGTTAGAAGCTGCATTTTGAGATTGGGATGTATTCGCGTTACATTGTGGACTCAGTTTTATGTGCCCACAAAAAGTATCCTCACATATCATAGTCAGCATCTGGTCCCTCTGTCTGTTGTTGAGTTTTGCTGAAACAACTTGACAAGTTTTGCAGAAACTCAACTCAGTGTGAAGAGGACGGTTGTCGATGATTTTCCGACTTCAGTTACTGTGGCGCCTCTTAGTGTCAGTTTTTTGTGCCCTTAGCTGTATCTCCTAAGCCCTCTGGAGGATCTTTATTAAATTTAGTAAGTGTATTTATATGAAGTTGACAACGGAAGACAGAAATTTTCGTACGGATCCGACAAATGCTTTGCCCCCTAGTGTTTCGGTTTGTTTCTCTAAAGTTCCTTGATGGATTTTAATGATATGCAAAAAGCTTTCTGTTAAAAAACAGTAGCACTTATCCGTTTTGCACCATCCGTTGGCCATTTTTATGATACTAGTAAACACCCTGGAAGCACACCATTTGCAGTGCATTCATGGGCGCATTTCAACGCTCTGCGCTACTCTTGTAGTTTTTATCAGAACTTTAATTACTTGTTCATTCATTTGTCAGAACAGGTTGGCTGATTTTGATGGAGATTGACACAAAGATTTATGATGGGCATGTGTTGGCGCTATGCTATTTCAGGAAGATTCGTCTACTGTAGCATCCCCTGTTGGCCATTTGTGTTTCACAAGATATTGGTTTTCCGTTAATTATTGTAACAGTTTGACAACAGAGTTTGACGATGAAACTCAACACTGCTCATGGTTGGGTTGCACTGGCACCAGTTGATAATAAGATCAAATGGACTGCTGTAGCTCCCTCTCTTGGGCTTCTTAAATATTAATAATTTTGTACTTGTTGATTCATTAATGTGAATATGGCGGATTTTTTATGGACGTCGACTGAGAGGTGTATGACTGGAATGCCGCAGCACCACTCAGTTTTCAGCTTTGATATCATGAGGGTCCAATTAGTGTACTTATATTGCGCAATACTAATAAACTACCCTTATAAGCAACCCTTTCAACTGGTTGCTCATGCTTTTATTCATGTTCTTTGATCTGATGACCTTTTACCCGGAGCTACATGCGGATTCTGCCACAATATGGCTATAACATGTAAAATTTTATTTTCTCATTTTTTCATGAAAGATGACGGTAAGGAATTAACGCTTTCTCATGTTCAAGTTCCGTATTATCGCCACTACCAGACAATGTTTTGAAATGATATGGGCATTCAAAACATTGTTGGCCGTCCTTTAATACTCAGAAAAGTGCAATTTTATTTATAAGATTTTCTGTATTTTGAGTAAGATGAAAATGAGAATAGAGTGATGTTGACAAATTCAAAAGTTGCATTATGATAGTATATGTGGACTTGCTATGCATGTTTCAAGCTTGCAGCTAATTATAAGTACTGATAATATGGATGAATTTTCTTGCAAATTATCTAACTTGAGCTTTATGCCATGTTCTTGATCCATAATTCTGACTTAATGAGTTTGAATAAAAGGTGAATCCTGGTCTGCTAGGGGTGAGCCTCATAAAATTGCTCAAGTTTAGAGATCGTGCTTAATAATTACGTACTGTATGTCATTCTTAACAACCCATCTCAGGTAATAGGCAGGACCTTTGTTTACCTTGAGTACCTGGCCAATATTTTGAGCTGCTTGTAGGAAGCCCTATACACTCATTAGGTTGTCAAGATCTGGTGTGTTTCACAAGAGTGTTTGTTTTGTTTTGTTTTGTTGTGTGACCTGAACAGTTCTTCTGTTTAGTTTGTGAGACCAAGATGTTTACTGTGTTTGCTCAACACAGTTGTCCCATGGTCCTACTGTTTGCACAGTGTTTGTTTGTGGAGAGTAATGGCTGAATAAGGTTGTCCTCTACTGTTACTGATTTATCTTGGGAGGTTCTTCGGTCTCATGTATCTTACCTTGCCTATTCTCTTGGCATTCAAGACTTGAAAGTTTGCTCTAAAGATGGAGTCCAAGGAAGGTCGAAGTCTAAAGTCTGACCACCAACAGCAGCCGTTGTTTGGTCCTGAGGATGGTCGCAAAAGCCGTGACTCTGTCCAGACTAGAGAAACTGTTGATAGTCCTGGTGCATTTGGTGGACTTCATCGTCAGTATAGTGACTATGAATTCCGTGCCAGACAAAACTTCAAGACAATACAGAAAATGCATGATAGACATATTCAGAGTGTTGGCTTTGACTCGAGTCTTTCACAGAGTCGAAGTCCAGGCAAACGAAGTGCAAGTTCCGGTTATGACTCTAGGTCATCTAGTCAAAGCAGTCAAAATTATGATTACGGTTATTCGAACAGTGTTTTACCTGGCCGGAGTTATCATGGAAGTGATTATAATAGGAGAGGAGAGCCACAGTATGAAGGTGTATACAATGAACGTACGATTCTTCTTAAACCAGTGAGAGGTACTAGGCGGAAAGTGACTTGGGAAGACGATCAAGTGGTAATGATGTGGACGATATCTTGACCTTTATAAATGTGAAATGTTACATCTTAATGGTTTAGGTAGGCTTAACGGGATACTAAACCCGGTTTGAACCGCTTCTCGTTCTGTCACCTGTGTCAGTCTTGTATGAAAGTAAGAATCAACTAAAGAATCTCCCTGTGTCACAGATTGCATATCATTGTTATTGGTGGGTGTTCTTTTGCCACAGGTGCCATGTACTTCACTCGTCAAAGTGTTGGTCACGCTTGCCCATTCAACAGACTTTGAAAGGAGTTTTCAAATTTTCCTCCAAACTTGTGGGTTGTAGGGGGTTACAGAGCATTATTCTGTATCGGATAATCGGCTAGAAGTCATTTTTAATCTGTTACTAGTTCAAAACCCGGTTTGGTATCCTTTTAATTTCTTATTCATATATTTTTTGGGTTTGTCTACGTTTTTTGTTCTCATGGAGGATTTGAGATGAGCTGATGATGTGTTAAGCGTAGAAAAGGTTTGTTAAGAGCAATACATGAAGGGACTAGGGAGTTTAGTTGTTTTGATACCAATCAATGAAAAACTATTATTTTAAGTTCAATTGGTTAATAATTTGCTATTAACGTGACAGTAATATCAAAGAAAAAGAGATTTGTATTTGAGATTTAAATCCTGGTGGCCTGTAGGCGGTTGTATGATGTGAGTGTTGTCATCATTTCAGAGTCCCTCCTATCCTAGCCTCAATGATGGTAAAGTTCGTTACGACATGGTGGACAACAAAGCACTCTACTTTAATGATGGAAAAAAGAAAGTGGGTAAGAATATTCTGTATCATGATGAATGTGAAGAGGATTGAATCCTTGTTGTGGAACTAAGTGCATGGTATAGTTATGTAAAAATTCGATCTCCAATTTGGGATGGTCTCTAAAATTTGGGACAGTGATGTTTTATTAGAAATTATACTATGTACTCTTGGGAATGTATCCTAGTACAGAGAAGCAGTGATGAGAATGTTATTCATGTGAAACGTGACTAAGATGGAATCCTTGTTGTGGAACTAAGTGCGTACAACCTTAGAAATATATTCTATGGACGAGTTGTGGTGAGAATATAAAAAATTAGGTGAAACTTTGACTAGGATTGAATTTTTGATATGGAACTTAATGTGCATGTTACGTGTATATGGTAGGCAGTATATTCTTTGTAGGCAAGTAGTGTTTTTGTCAGTGCAAGCCTTGGAATTAGAAATTCCATATTGGCAGTTGTTTACATTTAGGTAGTTTAACCATTGAGATATAAAATGTAAGAAGACATTGCTCAAGTACGAGACGGCTTGGATAAAGTAGAAAAACACGTCCAAGTATGTTCTAACTGAAAAGAATAATTTCATAAAACCACTTTTAGGTGATGATGTAGTGGACTATTTACACTAAAGTTCAACCTTACTCTAACCTCTGGAAAGATTTCTCCCCCAACCAGGTTTCAAACCCGGACCTTGTGCTAACCATGAAGACGCTCTAGTCCACTGAGTCATTGGGGGCCACCAATTGAATACAGATGTTCAATCAAACTTCGTAGTGGGCATCTCGCCCTTGGACACACATTTCCTCTCCAATTCAAGATTCATATATTTTTAGATTAACTGTCTTGTTTTTCAGTATTCTTTGAATGTATAAATTTATTCCTCTGAAATTGATTTCACTATGAGATATCATAGAATGATTGTTGAACTTCTGTTGATGACGTACGCGGTTCTTATTCTCTAGATTTTGTTCTGGTGTATGAGGAGAGCACAGACAAGAAGCCGTCTCCCACAGCCGAGGGGGGCAAACTAAAGTCGAAGCCAACCTCAGAGCTCACGTCGGAAGAGAAGACTCAGAAATGGCGGACAAAGTACATGCGCAACTTGAAGAGAATCGGGCTAGATGTTGAAGAGGTGAGTTGGCACTATCTAACTGCAAACCTGTTCCTGTGGTATTGTTTGAGTTCAGTCTGCCAGTTGCCCTATTGCAAGTTAAGGTATAACCTCAATAAATTCGGACAAAACTAATCGCCATTTCATTTTCCAAAGGCTTCTAGCATTGCCACGTGTTCCCATAAATTCTCAAATTAATGTTGTCTGGAGCTGTGAAACAGCTTGAACATTGAAAAACTTCCATTTGGTGCTACGTATGAGAAAATTAATTTTCACTTGTCTACCGTACTTTGAACTAAATTGGTGAGATTTTGCCATTCACCACACAAAGGCAAGGTAATAAAGAAGTCATTACTTGTGGCAAGATGACAATTTTCTATTTTCTGATTTTCATTTTTATTGTTAAAAAATTGCAAGCAGTCCCTTCAATGTTCCGTTTGGCAGATCTGTGTGTGATTTGGTACTGTGTCTTTCTCCATTAGCCATTTTCAGTACCCATGTCCATTGAAATAATTATTGTTCCTGTCCAATTTTGACCCAATGTCCACAAAACTAGAATTGACTTTCAGGATTGGAATTTTCCTCTTTTAAGAGTATTTCCACTTTTTTGGTTTCGTTTTCCTTTTACATAGACCAGTTTTCTCTTTTTTGTCTCTTTTTCATCATTTTTCACATTATTCATACAAAAACGTTTATCTCAGTTAAATTTTACAACACAAAAACATTTCTGTCATATAAGCCTGTTTGTGTAATGATACATCTCCTGGAAAGTTTTCCTCTCTTTTTTCGTCATTGGTCATTCCGAGCCTGCATGAACCATGGCAAATGAATGTTGATAAAGAATAACTTATGTCACATGCGTGTGTTGATTGATGGCATCTAATAATTATAATGCTCCTGTTAACTTGCTATTAGAACTCATGACATCAAGTGAATGTTTAGGACTAGGAGCTATCGTAATCAATTGTCCTTAGAGTGCTATTTGATTTGTCTGTAAATATGTATGCCAGTGAGTTATGAATGTTGAGAGAGAGAGAAGGAGAGGGAGAGAACAGCTTATTTAATCAGATACAAATATACAATACAAATATACAATATGAAAGAATGAATATGAAAGTGTGTACATACAAACAAGAATATAATGATGCCTACTATCATGTGTGTACATATTTCTTAATAATTGGCATACTTTGTATAATCTGATTTGGTTACCAACAAAGGTATAAACCGCTAGTGCCTGGTGACCAATGATAACTATTTCATATACATACAAGATGCTTACAGGAAAAAATGTATTTATTTAGAATACTGACAGTCACAATTCCAAACGGAAAGCATTTGTGATGGTCAATAGCAGCACAGAACCTCTATACATTCGAAAATACAATTTATGACATGGCAGTTTTCACCGTAGTTGTTTATAGTACATTTTTAAAGTAGAGAGAAAAACCTAATAAGGAATCAGTTATTGTTTTGAGCATTAAATAAGTCTATCAAATGTCCTCATACTTGCTTAATATGTGTTTTGTAATGTAAGATGTGCTACTGAAGACTACAGTCACGGCTTCTTCCCATTCTAACTTCGTCAGAGTCCTCTCACATGTTCAGAATGTCACGCACTCTTGTATTGGCAGCCCGTAGTCTTTGTAAAAAGGAAGAAAGCATGGACACGCTAACACACAACAATTAAGATTTATTCCTGGATCTTGTATCGGACACAGAGGAAAGAAATTGAAAACAACTGGCACAGAAATTCTGGAAAGATGTGAAAAACTTGCAAACTGATATTTGATGTGTGTTAGCATGCTATTCACTTGTCAGTTATGGCATTTTGAATTTTTCTACTATGCCGGCTGGCTGTGAATATCATGTATTGACACGTTCAAACATCCTCAAACTGGTAATATTGTTGGAATTGAGAATGCTGACTTGTAGTTTTGTAGAAAATTATTCTTGGTATTAAATGACTAATGCTCAAATACCCTAAAAATGTACGGGAGCTGGTTGGAAAAATTTGATATTGTGATATTATTAAGTGCTGTCATCAGGGCGTCTGTTGGTGGCAGAATCAGTAAGCCCTATCCATCATCTGTCATTGGTTTTAATGAACTCAGAACCGGTGAAATCAATAAGCCATGTGTGTGTGTGTATGCTTTGATAAGACCTATTGTGCTACCCCTACTGTTGTTCTAACTCTTCAAGCGCGGTACATGTTCCTGGTCACCAGCATGAAACCCCCATTAAAATCAAAATAACTAAGTGAATTCGTTAGCTGGAAGTGGAGTACCATGAAATGTCGCCAATCTCGGCCACAATATGGTGGCATGTGAAAGTTTTTTGTGATGTGTGTAGCGCCAAATTAGGTGATTTTCCATGATCAAGTTTTGTACGCTACCCACCACCAGATAATGTTTTGAAAATAATGAGCATTCGCAACAACGTTGGAACCTCTTGAAAATGAAAAAGGGGTATTTTTGGTAATTATTTTAGTGATTTGAGGAGAAATTTCTACCAGCAGGTTGTGAAGGTCATTTAAGAGCATTATGCGCAAACCAATCGAACACAAAACTGTTGTTTTTATAAATAACAAACGGAATGTCGTTGCATGATGAATTTTTAGCATTGTAACCTTCTGCAATTAATCCAAGTGCAGTAGATTATGGAGTATTCTGCAGTGTGCTTGTCATTGTACAAAATGGAACTAAGGGTCATTGACCTTGTATTGAGTTAACATGTAGGTGTTGTTGGTTATCATTTTTCAGAATTTTGTCATTTTTACCATTGGTGAAATCACAATACCAGCAGACATTTTGCATTATGTCCGTGACTCATTTTACAAAATGCAGTTGTGCCCGATTTTTCTCCATATCAATTACCTGGCATGCAGAATTTCTAAATACGTTACGAAACAAAAATCTGCTATTTCCTGATATTCTGAGTTGATGATGAGATAGCGCTCTTGTAGAGATAATTGATATTAGCTTGGCTGTCCTACCTCGCATTAACCTTAATCAGTAGCAGGGAAATTATTGAGACGTGCATCAATTTAAATAATATATTGTTGATAAGTGCGGATGTCTGCCTAGTGGTTCGTAATGCCTGCAGATGGCCTGAACATTCAAAAGATACGTTGCCAGGGACTGAAATATAAGATAGTGCCACGTCGAAATAATTTTGATTTTTTCTGAAAAGTCGTGGAATTTTTCAGGAAAATTTGTTCTACCTATAGATAGAATTTTGTACATTCCCAAGTAGTGTATTTAACATCTGTTTGTTTTCTAATTTATAGAATTAGGTGTTCACTGTCGTAACTTTTCAAAAACAGGTATGACTTGATAGTTATGAAAATGAGGATCTTGGTGCTGAAATGTAAACATGTTTGATTCTTGTCCATACTTCTTTTTTTGATTGAAATATCACCTTTTGTTATTTTTTCTTTAAAAAATCAGTCTGTTAAAGGACAGAAATAATCTTTTTTTAAAAAAATGTGTAGGTCTTGTATTCATAATTGCGAAATGCACATTATGTATATTAAATGGATGAATAAAAATGAGGCACACCTAATCAAACAGAATCAACTTCTGATAAGTTTCAATTTTGAAATTGAAGTTAGCAATGAACATTATTTTTTGCATTTCATTGTTTCGTTAATTGTTCTTAAATTATGGTCAAAAACTAAACCTGTAAGTGAAGAGAGTGGCGGAAACTGAAGAATCTCAGTGTCCAACATCGCAGTCAAGTCTTTTATGCACATTATATATCATATATTACATAATTAATTATGTGAATGCATTCTGCTGTCGCTGCCGTCTGTCTGCTGCTGTACATGAAACAGTGGTCATGAAATTTCGCAGACATGTTCCTATCATCGATGGGACGACACAACCGAATGTTCGGATGGATTCAACAACCTGTGTGATGTGTGCCACCTAGTGGCAATTTTATTTTTTTCACGTTTGCCACTGGCAGTATCTTCAGGTTTACTCTGCAATATTGTATGTATTACAGGACATTGTTCAGAGTGACAAGAAGATGACCTACTACGTCAAACTGTCTGCTCACTGGGATATACTGTGTGCCTACGCTGAGGATCTGAAGTTCAGGGCTCCACTACAGGTAGGGCGAGTGAGAGAGGATAAGGGAGACGAGGAGAGACAGATCAAACACTGGCTGAATATTCACAATTGACTGTTAATCACATGCTAGTGAATTGCATATGTTGTGGAGGGGTGAAATTCTTCTTGGATTATTTTCAGGAACTGGAAATCACGAGGAATTGACAGTTGATGTATAATCCTTGTCATTTAATAGCGAAATTTTCAAAAATGAATGACATTGTGTAGGTGTTATGCGGTTTGAGTGTGCTTTCCCTGGCAACTAACATTAGTTTCACTGTGTGGAAAAATTATGATTGATTTGTTCAAGCCGATTTTGCAGTTGGTGGTGTAGACTGTAGCCTTAATAGTTCTCATTTTACAAAAAAATGTAGCTTCTGATCCCTTAATGAAGGAAAGGCCGATTAGACCAGTAGAGCTGTCATAAATGGGAATAAGGTAGATGGAAACGTACACGTAGCACCATTTTCAATTTTGATATCAGACATTAAGCTTTGTCAAGTGATGATGAGACTGCCACAATTGTTGGTTCTTTTTATGGTTGCTGTTACTTCATTTCTTACGCATATCATATTTAATATGAAATTAAAAATTGTATTTCTAAACTCAGTGTCTGTGGCTTTCTAAAGTCACAGACATCCGTTGTTGTAAACTAATATTTTTTCACTTTCAGATTCTTTGAATGAAACATACATTGACTGACATCTGTATGGATTTTTGTAATGAATATTACCATATTTTTTGTGTTACAAGTATTAAGATATTTTTTCCACAGTGTTTTCTTATGGGAATAAACTGGATCAATTTAAATGCCCCCTCAGCGATTACCACGCCCCCAATGGTCATTATTTGTGTTTTTAATTGTGAGTTGCTGAATGCCAGCGAGACTAGTCACTCAAGCAAACCTCTTGAGACAGATTGAACTTTTTAGAAAAACGTTTGGCTAAATAAGGTAACGATAATTTCTTGGGAAGGTTGCATGTTATCGGTAATCTGGTGGCCAGGAATAGAAAGAGGGAAATTCTTAACATTATCCTTTCGGAGACTGTCTCTTTGATGATTAAGAAAAGATTTTTGGTGACTTGTATTTAGCAAGAATATAGACTGACTTGTGTATCCTCTGTGTCATTTCGCGATTTGTCATGTTATTTTCTCAGCCAATAGTAAGGGATGATGGCGAAGGGTTGGTGAGTGCATGGTAGATGATTGACAGGCTGAGCATTTTCTCTCCTTAGGCAGAATTCTGGATATTGCGGTGGTTGGACTACGGTAGTTTGCACCCTAGCAATGTTTGTTAGTGAGCCACTAACATTTAGTCAATGAATATAGCTATGTAAGAAAAGGAAAAAAAAACTACGCTTGAGTGCAGTATGAAAGGACGTTTCGATGTTAATCATATTCAGATGAGTGATATTAGCGTGTCCAAGTGTGAGTGTATACTCCCTGTAGCCCCTGATGGTGCTTTCCCATTGGTTCTCTGAAGTTTTGCCGAAACTTCGCTTACTATTTTTTGCTTACTACTAGACAGTGATATCAAAGTTATTCAGTCAACATCAGACGGCGCAATTCTTTCGTACTCTCATTCGAGTATTGAGTAGTGCCAGTTTCGAGGCTAACTGAAAATTGTTCTCCGGCCATTTACCAGACATGTTTATGAAAATGATCAACGTCATTCATCATCAGCTGTGTATTATTTTATTTATTTACATCCATTGAGAGCACGTTGGTGACACTACATTTAAAAACACATTTAGCAGTATATCACATTGCCTCTCACATGATCCTATATCGTTGCCACGATCTCTACCAATAACTTTGCTGCAGTTTCGCTCCTACCTTCCCCACTATACTGAAGTTTCGATGAGTACCGAACTAAGCTTCGCTTTCAAATCCTGCTATTTTCAGCGAAGATTCACTTGCAGATTAACTACCAGAGTTAACCTTTCCCACTTACCACAAATTTGTTAAAAGCGAAGTTTTGCCTCCAGTGGGAAAGCACTGTGAGTTCGATTCACAGTCAAAATAGTGTTATGCATGGTAACAGAATTTCCCCTTCTGTTATGATATTTTGTTTTCTGTCAATTATTGTACCTGATGATATTTGATTAATTTCAAAACGTCATTTTCGTGTTGCACTTAAGCATCATTTTTGTTTTCCACTTCTTACTTCAAATTTGGCAAAAGAATTCTCTGAATGTAGCTATAGAAAACCAAATTTATTGTTAATATTAGTATTTAGTTGGAGATTAGGTTGAAGACATTTTTACGTAGTTGTCTTCACAGTGAGAGGATTTCCTGCTGCAGAACCTGCTATTTAGATAGACGTTTAGACTCATCTAATGCGTTGAGTATCGGTCATTATCAGTTTAATGTGTGTGTTCCTAATTTGAAATTAGACAAAGCTTATGTTTGTGCTTGTATTTGCACTGATACCGCGAGTGTTTGTCAATCCATCATTTTCGGTATAATTATTTGGTTGTTTTGTTATCGTATTTTTGCCCCTGGTTACTTATCTAACTGACGTATGCGTAGTTGTGCATTGTTCTAATTCACCTCCTGCCCCCTCCAGCAACATCCTAACCCTGCCAGTAACTGGTCCAGTCGACTCCTCGAGAAGATGCATGTACCCAATATGATGGCTAACGAGGTGCCAAACAATCCACCTGATTACTACACCTGCCAGTTCAAGACATCCAAGTTAGCCAAGTACGTAGGCTGTAATAGTTGAATTCAGGGCTTGGAATTTCCCTCTTTTAAAAGGATTTCCTCTTTCTTAGTTTTGATTTCCTCTTATTTGATTTCCAGTTTCCTTATTTCACCTCTGTTTTTATAATTATTTTGACTTTTTTTAATATGTAAAAATATTTCAGTTAAATTTTACAACACAAAAATTATTTCACACAAGCTTATTTGTGGAATGACACATCACGTGGAAAATTTTCCTCTTTTTTGTCATTAGTCATTCCAAGCCCTGTGAATTACTGTGTGATGTTTAATAAGTATTTGTCTGTAAGCTTGAGTACGGAAAAAATTCTCCAATTTGGAACGGTCAAAAATTAATTTTTTTGCTCAAGGTAAGACCTTGTACCAAGTTTTAGAAGTTAGTAAACAATATTGACTGTCCCAAAATCAAGAATTGCGATCAACGACAAACCATCCGTCTCCTCAATGGTACACAATATTAGGACCCATGAAAACGTCGCATTGCCAGCTATTTTTGATGATTTTATGAAGTCTATATTAAGAGTCTGTCGATACAAAAATGCAATGTCCAAAATGATTCAATCTTCAGAATCAAAAAAAATCAATTTGACTACAATTTCTATGTCCCAAATTTTAGAGACTGGCCAAACTGGAGAATATTTAACATAATTTTACCAAGCTTGCATAATATCTATCAGCCAACTTGCCAGTGTGTGTCGGTCAATCAATAGCTCTGTCCATTCTCTGAAAATACTGCACAATCAGTGCTGGCATTTACCTTTGCCTGTGACCGCCCATTAAATTCATTTGCCTGTGACCGCCCATTAAATTCATTTGGTGAATTTTTAAAATCAATTGACACGCCCTTTGTCTGATTTGCGCCAATTCTGTAATTTCAAATGACTGTCAGTGACAATCACGTGTGCGCACAACATACCTGTTTAAGGGTATATTGTGTGCAGGCAATACACTTGAAAGTGCTTGCACTTACATCGTCTTTATCTCATCTTTACTTAAAGGTTCCTAGGAAGTGATGATCATGCTAGATACTTTTCTGATACTCAAAGAAGCCGAGTTTTATGGGAGATTTTATCCACCACGGCATATGGAAAACGTAAACGAGCTGAGATTGGAATTGAGCGCCTCCTGGAGGAAAATGTATTCCAAGCAGCCTTCCCGTTACATGATGTAAGTTGAAATATCATTAAAGTGAGCACTTTCAGAGCTCCGAAACCTGTAGCTCTGAACTTGGATAAAGCAAATTTCAACATGCCAAAAATGATGTACTTAAATACTCATTACAGACATAGTTTCATAGCAAACGTACTATTTATTTCAGGGCCCTTATGAAAAACCTAAGAACTATGCATCGTTAGAAAGCCTGAACCCTCGTCAAATATTGCGTGAGTACTGGGCACGCTGGGGCATGTGGTACAAGTACCAGCCTCTTGACCATATAAGGGAGTACTTTGGTGAGAAGATTGGCATCTACTTCGCCTGGCTGGGCTTCTACACTGCGTGGCTCCTCCCTGCCTCTGTTGTGGGTGTTCTTGTCTTCGTATATGGATTGGCCACCATGTTTCAGGACACACCAGCGTAAGTTGGAGACAAATTGACATATTCTGTTAATTCCCAGGGTATTTGAAAATATGGATTATGAAATGAAGTAGGTCAGCATTGTGTGATGAGTTAAGGTCATATCAGTATTTCATAAAAATGAATTTTTGGTGTGTACCAGTGAGATTGCTTGGAATATCCTGTTGATTGCTCTGTCTTTACTAAAAACAAATTAATTTGGTCCGTCTTTGTCATAGCAACATTTTCTTGTGCTTTTTTCATCTGTGATCTGAATATCACATTACATGCACATCTAGTTACCATAGATAGAGTTTTCCCTGTTGGCTAGAGAACAAATCAATGATCTACAGGCACTCAGGTTGCAAGTCTAACCCATTGTAATAAACAGTGGTAGTTATTATTAAGTGAACGTTGATGATGTATGTTGTAAACACAACATTACACATGGTAGGTACACCACTGCATTATTGGGTTTATAGCCAATGGACCTCACTTGATTACTCTTGTGTTATTACAATGTAGTTTCCAAACTGAACCAGCCAGACTTTGCGAAGTTTGGACAAATTTCTTGCCAGAATTTATTTGGCAATTTGTTTATTCGAACTGTTGTCAACATTAGCCGGTCATAGTGAGAGAGTTTTAATTTACGTTAAATCATTGAATCTAGCTGCTTATTGTTGATTTATGGAATAATGGACTTGCTAAGTAAAATAAGTCCAACTTCAACAACATGTATGGAGCAACAACGTCGAGATTTTTTTTGTCACTTTTGGGTAGAATTGAAAGGGGTTCTAGTTGATAAGAAATTTATTCACAGTTTCACGGCAAAACTTGAATTTTGACGTCATCCTTAATTGCGTAAATTACGGTTGAAAGTCTCCAGTTTAGGACATAATTTTCTCAACAAATATATTTTTCCAAGAATATTTACTTTGCTCTTGGCATGGTTTGTATCATGTAGCTGTTACCAAGAAACAACATTTCGTAAACTTTTGAGCATTTGCAAAAATGTGGTAATCGTTTGATCAATAGAAATGTGACACTTTTAGCTGTTATTATTATCCCAAATTGAGAAATTTTACGAGTACTGTAGTTTGTTTTGTGTTTCAGTAATGAAGTTTGTGATAGTGGCGGCGCATTTCTGATGTGTCCTTTGTGTGATGAAAAGGTCGGATGCCAGTACTGGAACTTGTCAGACGTCTGCATCTACACTCGCATTAGCTACTTGTTTGATCATGCTGGCNTTACTTAAAGGTTCCTAGGAAGTGATGATCATGCTAGATACTTTTCTGATACTCAAAGAAGCCGAGTTTTATGGGAGATTTTATCCACCACGGCATATGGAAAACGTAAACGAGCTGAGATTGGAATTGAGCGCCTCCTGGAGGAAAATGTATTCCAAGCAGCCTTCCCGTTACATGATGTAAGTTGAAATATCATTAAAGTGAGCACTTTCAGAGCTCCGAAACCTGTAGCTCTGAACTTGGATAAAGCAAATTTCAACATGCCAAAAATGATGTACTTAAATACTCATTACAGACATAGTTTCATAGCAAACGTACTATTTATTTCAGGGCCCTTATGAAAAACCTAAAAACTATGCATCGTTAGAAAGCCTGAACCCTCGTCAAATATTGCGTGAGTACTGGGCACGCTGGGGCATGTGGTACAAGTACCAGCCTCTTGACCATATAAGGGAGTACTTTGGTGAGAAGATTGGCATCTACTTCGCCTGGCTGGGCTTCTACACTGCGTGGCTCCTCCCCGCCTCTGTTGTGGGTGTTCTTGTCTTCGTATATGGATTGGCCACCATGTTTCAGGACACACCAGCGTAAGTTGGAGATGAATTGGCATATTCTGTAATTCCCAGGATATTTGAAAATATGGATTATGAAATGAAGTAGGTCAGCATTGTATGATGAGTTAAGGTCATATCAGTATTGCATAAAAATGAATTTTTGGTGTGTACCAGATTGCTTGGAATATCCTGTTGATTGCTCTGTCTTTACTAAAAACGAATTTGGTCCGTCTTTGTCATATATTTTATTGTTCTTGTTTCATCTGTGACCTGAATATCACATTACATATACTTCTACTTACTACAACGGTAGAGTTTTCCCTGTTGGCTTGAGAACAAATCAATGATCTACAGGCTCTCAGGTTGCAAGTCTAACCCATTGAAATAAACAGTTGTAGTTATTAAGTGAACGTTGATGATGTATGTTGTAAGCACAACATTACACATGCTTGGTACACCACTGCATTATTGGGTTTATAACCAATGGACCTCACTTGATTACTCTTGTGTTATTACAATGTAGTTTCCAAACTGAACCAGGCAGACTTTGCGAAGTTTGGACAAATTTCTTGCCAGAATTTATTTGGCAATTTTTTTTTTCGAACTGTTGTCGACATTAGCCGGTCATAGTGAGAGAGTTTTAATTTACGTTAAATCATTGAATCTAGCTGCTTATTGTTGATTTATGGAATTATAATGGACTTGCAAAGTAAAATAAGCCCAACTTCAACAACATGTATGGAGCAACAACGTCGAGATTTTTTTTGTCACTTTTGGGTAGAATTGAAACGGGTTCTAGTTGATAAGAAATTTATTCACAGTTTCACGGCAAAACTTGAATTTCGACGTCATCCTTAATTGCGTAAATTACGGTTGAAAGTCTCCAGTTTAGGACATAATTTTCTCAATAATTTTTCCAAGAATATTTACTTTGCTCTTGGCATGGTTTGCATCATGTAGCTGTTACCAAGAAACAACATTTCGTAAACTTTTGAGCATTTGCAAAAATGTAGTAATCGTTTGATCACTAGAAATGTGACACTTTTAGCTGGTATTTGTATCCCAAATTGAGAAGTTTTACGAGTACTGTAGTTTGTTATGTGTTTCAGTAATGAAGTTTGTGACAGTGGTGGCGCGTTTCTGATGTGTCCTTTGTGTGATGAAAAGGTCGGATGCCAGTACTGGAACTTGTCAGACGTCTGCATCTACACTCGCATTAGCTACTTGTTTGATCACGCTGGCACGGTGTTCTTCGCTGTCTTTATGGCCTTCTGGGGTAAGACTATCTGCACTGGTAGCGCAGTTTAGAATTTGACTGTTGGTATAACCTGCATTTTGACCTGAAGCAAGACTATTTTCTGTCTTGTGCCTTTTAATTTGAACTCTATTCATAGCTTTGAATTTGTTTGGCAAATAATGTTGATTTAATGATTTTGTTTATCACTGAATAAAATTAAAGTTGTAATAATGTGTTGCTGGGATGGAGATGTGCTGACGCAGCTTCTAAATTGTCTTCCAGTCAAAATTGGTATTCGACAGTCAGATCTTTGCACGTTTTTTCGAAAGACCTAGAAAATGTTTTTTTTTTTTAATTCTCACCAGTTCCAGACAAATATTGCGAAAAGTGCTCTTTTTCATTTTTCAATGGTTTATAACACTTTGAATATTGACAGTGCCTCATGACATTGGAGGTAGCTACAGTATAGAAATTGAACTTGGCAAAGCATTATTGCTAACATCTTTTATGGATAAAATGTGACCAATAACATTATTGCTCTTGTTCGCCATATTGTATCCTCAGTTGGTCAGATCCGTTTATTTCTGGAAATAATTTTAAAGAAAACAGCTTTCTAAAAGCATTAGATGAAACAAAATCAGGGGATGCTGGTGGACATTTAACTATTTCTCCAAGAGCAGAGTTAAATGTGAACAGTAGGAAGATCAGAGTCATTAAACATTGTTGCTGGTTTTAGCCGTTACGTTCCTGGAGTACTGGAAGAGGAAAAATGCCAGTCTGACGCATCACTGGGACTGTATGGACTTTGAAGAGGAGGAGGTAACTAACACTAGAGGGCACGGCTTTATGCTGGTGGCATCAGTGTGAAAATCTCGAAAAACGCTTATTAATACTTAAACTTAGTCGTCTCAATTTTTCTCCAGATAAGAGTTTGGTTTCTTCCTTGTGCAGGCATATTGCTGTTATCTCTGTACGGCTGCCTGCCGGCTGTCTGGCATCTATTCAGCATTTATTGCCATATCTCCAAAACCCTTTGATGGATGTTCATGAAATTTTGCAGATGTCATGTTTCTATTATGGATTGGATGGCACGCATACGTTTTCCATCAGATTTGATTATCTCTGTGCCTCCTAGTTGCAACTGTGTAATGTTTGCATTTGTATCTGACGAGTTCCGTGGTAGTTCTTCATGAAATTTGAAACCAATTTCTAATCAACAGCATGGGTGCATTTAATAGATTTTTTGAATTTGTTTAACTTTTGCAGGAACGACCACGACCGGAATTTTGTGCGCTGGCCCCAACGTTTGAAAAAAATCCTATAACTGGAATTAGAGAACCACACTTTCCGCAGAAAGACAGAATACCCAGAATCCTTTCTGGCATGGCTGCCATTTCGATAATGGTTAGTTCGGCGCAGGGTAAACTGTCATATAGAGTAGACCAGCATGTTCACAGCAAGTGTGCAGTCATGTGATGAAACGAGTATGGCTACTGCTACTACCCACATGCCAAGTAAAACAAGTTGTTTATGCAACCAAAAAAAATGGAAAATATTGATCACAGTCCTCTGTGCTGGTGTGCTTTTATGAGTGCACAGCATCATGATGCAGTTGTCTGGATAATTTTTACGGAAAATGTAACTAAGCTACTGGAATTCACATAAAACTTGAACGTAATGCTTTGGAAATTATTTGCAGTAATCCTCGACAATGGTCAGTATTAATAACAAACTTTTTGGCTAGTTCTCTAAGTGCACTCAGTTTTCTTCCAATTTCCTTCACTGCTAAATTTTTTAAAATGGCTGATCTCTGCTAGTTGACCATTGACCTTTTCACATTTAGAGAATTGTGGGATACACATGTTCCTCGCCTCTTGTTGGCTGCAAATAAAAGGTAAAGTCTTGATAATTTATTACTGAACAAAAGTGTTTGCCAAAAATGGTCTTTTTCATTTTTATAGCTTCAAATTCTATCATTGTTACGAAATTTCCACAATTTTTCAGAATCACTGTCTGATGGTAGCTATTGTTTAAATCTTTAAAAATGATAAAGTCTTTATTTGGTGCTATTTATCTTTTATGAAACAATGAGAATATCAAAGTAAATATTCTCTTGTCGGCCATATCATGTCGTAGATTGGTGTGATTTTACCGTAGTTGTACATTCTCCGGTTTGATTGGTTGGTTTCATTCTGCTTGTCTGACCGATATCCCACAATCCATTGCAGATAATCCTCGTCCTCATATTCATCGTTGCTGTCATACTCTATCGCGTGCTCATAGCCATCCCACTGTTTCAAAACCAATTTTTCCGGCCACGCGCGATGTTGATAGCTAGCCTCACATCAGCATGTGTCAACTTGATCTTCATCATGGTGCTAGGGAGAGTCTACGAAAAATTGGCGCTTAAACTGACACAGTGGGGTACGTACTCAATGTTGATCTTGTTGATTTGTGCTGAGTGATATATTTATCAATAACCATGTAACTATGAGTCAAACTGTGTGTAATTTGAATCTAACCAAATCGAGATTTTAGGCAAAATCATAGTTCGAGTACATGTATAAACTAAGACGATTGTGTCGTTAAATTTTGTTCGAGTTAAGCGAAGAATCGAATTACTTGTGTTCAATTTTTACGAAATTTAATTCACTACATTCATTTTGGGTCACTGAAGAAGTCCAAAATATACTTTTGCCTTATAAGTTGACTTCTGTTTTATTTCTGGGTAGTGGTTGATTACTTTCAGTTGTTTTTACCTTCACTTTTCCTAAACTGCCTATTCGATTGCTACCACAATACACAAATCTTTGCAGCATCTACGCGAACGATTTGTTTAAAAGCAGTCTAAATTGCTTAAAAGGATACCAAACCTGGTTTTGATCTTATAATAGAATACTAAAAACAACTTTCCCATCTAATTCTCTGAAACGAAATAATGCTCTCTAACCCTTGACAACCCGCAAAAGTTTGAAGGAAAATTTGAAAACTCCTTTTAATGTCTACTAAACAAGCAAGCGTGACCTACACGTCTTAGCAAATTACATGGCAACTGTAAGAAAAGACCACCCACCAAGGACCGTAATGTCCAACCTGTGACATAGGAAGTATGAGTTTTTACTTGACTTCTGCCTTTAACTTGGAAGATTGACGCCAATGATGAATTAGCAGGTGACAGAACGAGGATAGGTGGAAATCATCAAAACTGGGCTTAGTGTCCCTTTAATAGTGTCTTTAGACTGCACCTGTTTGAACGAATAAGTTTCTTGCTAGCATTTGAAAAGTCCTGCTAATGTTCTTGAACAAGTATGTTAGTTTCAAGTCCCTTTTGTGCATGACACTCTTGTCAACTACATGTACCTAATTTGAATTCCTTTTTGAAAAAACGGAACTCCAATTGGGTTATATTAACGTGAATGAATGCCTGCAACAAATTTTTGTTAATTAATGAAATCGTTGAAAATTTAACAGCGAAACCCGTCATGTCGTTTCAGAAATGCATCGTACCCAGACGGAGTTTGAAGACCAGCTGACTTTCAAGGTGTTCATATTTCAGTTCGTTAACTTCTACTCATCCATCTTTTATATTGGATTCTTTAAGGGGAAGTAAGTCCCGATATTTACAAGTTACACGAGCATGCTACATTCTGTAATCACAAGATTTCCGCGAAACATACGTCACGAGAATGCATTTGGCTTACGAATTAGAAATTGTAGCGTTTTTTTTCTTCCAATTCAACTTCTATAAACTCTATCATTGTAGCATTTTTACTCCAGTAATTCAACTTGTTATTGTTGTTAATAAGAATTAAACTTTGTTTATGAGTGAAAATTTTATTGTCTTGTCCGATAATTTGTTCGCCACATTTACTATCTTTTGTTTAGTTTGTATAATTTATGGGTAGCCCCAGGGTCAACCGGCTGTAAAGTCCTTCACAGGGCCTATCCTAATTCGCTAAGTACTGGATTTTTAGTTTTGTATTTTATATGACATGAAGTGAAAAAGACGCTACTACTACACACTACTACTGAGCACTACTACTATTTCCATAGACTCATTGTAGTGGTTTTGACCAATAAGTCAACTTCTGAATCAATAGACTTGCAGGCGTCTCATCGCAGGACTAGCCATTTTGCTAGTGTACGTGACATCCCTGGTTTACTTGGCAAAGCATTCACTTTTGACTCAACACCTTATTTTGCATGGTCTTGCGTGTTCTTTATCAACTTAATGTAAGAAATTTGCTTTCCGTAATACATCCCCAGTCACGATTTTACAAGAATTTGAATATGATTGTGGAAGACTCTAGCATTGTTTCCATATTGTTGTTGTTCTTATGGATTGGATTGATTTTTTAATTTATTTTGAAATAAGAATCAAATCATGAAACAACATTGCCACGTTGTAAGCTTGACTTTGTATGATCGTCCTTGTTCAGCACATTCTCTTAAATGTGCATAACCGCAAGAAAGTTTTAATGACCTCTTCTGGGGAACATTGGTAATAATCTATTAAGATGATGTAATCAATATACTGTATTTATAAGCAACATTATGCAAAAAATTGACTCTGCCTTAAACCAATAATGATAGCTGTTCCCTATTGCAAACCCTTAGGTTATGAAAAATCAAGTAGTAGTTAAGTAAGTATGTGACATTTTGTTCACTAATCAATTCTGTAACTTTATTTCAGGTTTGTTGGTTACCCAGGCAACTACAATCACATATTTGGTCTTCGCAATGAACAAGTGAGTTTGATCTCATTGAAAAAATCAACTGTTTTTGAAATTATAGTCACTGTGATTGTGTTCCTCTCTCAGGTGTTTGGTCCTACTGCAAATTGAACCATTTTTGGACAAAAAGAATTGCCAAAATTAGACTTCTTCATGGGCTTTTAATGTTGTTAGGAATGCCCACAATTTTCCAGAATCATTGTCTGATAGCAGCTGTGGTATTGATGTCTAAAAATTATATAGCATTTATTTAGTCCTACTTTGGCAAAAAGTGAAAAAATAAAACATCA
>NMRA01000140.1:511232-546392 GCA_002633005.1 Phoronis australis | reverse complement strand
GACTTTAGGATGATTCTGACTACCGGTATGCCTCTAGTGGCAATTTAAGTATTTCACATTGACCTCTGTATTTTCATAGGTCTTCAGGTGTATACTTTGTGTTACTTCTTGACTATGAAGGAAAAGTTCCAAGTAGAAATTTGTTTCTGGCATTCTAATGCTGTGCTAATCTCGTATGTTGGTAAATTTGTTTTTAATTATATGTTTCTGTGGTGCTTTAAGCAAGTGATGCATAGGATGTGCTTGTATTATGAAGATCACTCACATTTTGAAACCTAGCCTATTGAGGAGACAATGACCATGCCTTTCCATTTTGCAAAGTACAACATACCGGTACTACATATATGCCCTCTACTGGCCACTTTATGGTACCACTAAACAACCCTAGAAGGATACCGTATACGGTGCAATTGTGGGCGCATTTCAATGCTCTGCGTTGCTCTTGTTTAATTTATTTTGAAATAAGAATCAAATCATGAAACAACATTGCCACGTTGTAAGCTTGACTTTGTATGATCGTCCTTGTTCAGCACATTCTCTTAAATGTGCACAACCGCAAGAAAGTTTTAATTACCCCTTCTGGGGAACATTGGTAATAATCTATTAAGATGATGTAATCAATATACTGTATTTATAAGCAACATTATGCAAAAAATTGACTCTGGCTTAAACCAATTAATGATAGCTGTTCCCTGTTGCAAACCCTTATGTTATGAAAAATCAAGTAGTAGTTAAGTAAGTATGTGAAATTTTGTTCAGGTTTTAATCAATTCTGTAACTTTATTTCAGGTTTGTTGGTTACCCAGGCAACTACAATCACATATTTGGTCTTCGCAATGAACAAGTGAGTTTGATCTCATTTAAAAAATCAATCAACTGTTTTTGAAATTGTAGTCACTGTGATTGTGTTTCTCTCTCAGGTGTTTGGTCCTACTGTAAATTGAACCAATTTCGGACAAAAAGATTTGCCAAAATTAGACTTTTTCATGGGCTTTTAATGTTGTTAGGAATGGCCACAATTTTCCAGAATCATTGTCTGATAGCAGCTGTGGTATTGATGTCTAAAAATCATATAGCATTTGTTTAGTCCTACTTTGGCAAAAAGTGAAAAAATAAAACATCACTTGTCAGCCATATTGTGCCCTAAATTATTGAGCTATCCCATAGTGGTCTTCACTTCTAACTTTGTATTCTTAACCATTTCAGTGCAGCAACGGTGGCTGTTTGATTGAGCTGGCTCAGCAGTTGGCCATAATCATGGTTGGAAAACAGATCATTAATAACATGCAGGAGTTAATTATACCGTAAGTCTGTCAACTGTCTTATTGATTGAATTATTATAACACATCATGAAATACACGCGTCGCCAAATCTTATTAAGCTTTATTGCATGATGAATTATCTCAGTGTTAGAAACTAAGAGGAGGTAGTCAAATAAATTGTTTTGCAAAACTCTTATTTTCATTGAACTATTTACACTGCTTTTTGCGGTCTTTTAAGTTTCATTCTGTTACTCCTCAGATTAATAAAGTTTAGTTTTGTTTTATTTGTTGTGTAAACACACTTCAGAGGTAAATGAACTGCTAAAAATTCTGATACTTTTGTATTGCATTATAATTGGTGGACCCAAGTTTGGCGAATGAGACATTAAACCAAATTCTTGGTATGTCGTACTTTGAATTGAATCGTGTATAAAAATCCTTGAAGCTGCATGACCTTGTATTCTCTTACAACAGTCTAGAAGAGTTCAACTGATTTTCCCAGGAAAGTCTGAAATATTGGCAATTTGATGTGATGACCTCAACGTGTTTGTGGACAAAATTTGAAACTTTGTAAAAACTTTCTCCAGTTTCAATTTCGAATTACTCAAAACCAATTATCAAAAATTGTTAAAGACAAGGATTAGCAACTTTAAGATGAATGTGGGTATTACTGTTTTGTGATTTTGATTTTCAGAAAATTAAAAACATGGGTTCATCAAAAAATGATGGGTAAAAGAAAAACAACGGAGAAGACCAGGTGGGAGGAAGATTATGAGCTCATTGAAAATGAAGGATTATTTCAGGAATATTTGGAAATGGGTAAAGTTTTGAACTGCCTTTCTTTACGCAACTAATACATTCACTTAAAGTTGTAATACCGTATTTGGGGTGAATTTGTATAGTTTTCATAAATCCCTTGGTCCCACGGTCAGTCTTCTGGCATATGTTCGTGGTGTTCAGTTCAAATGGCACAAAAGGCAGGAATAAGTTTTGATAATGGTACACATCGGGTGAGTAGGGAAATGTTGTAAATTACTGCCTCAACATGATGTCACTAGTTACTGGTGTGAGGCTGGCTATCTGAGATACTTGGAAGCAGGAAGAAGCTTGAAGGTACCATTACCATTGGATGACATTAGGCCAATAGAGTCTTTATGGTTTGCCCGTTAAGTCCGTTTTAATCCGTTAATTTAGAGTTATTAAAAAAGATAATTTGTGTGTCACAAATGTGGTTTAAGCCAAAAAAGCATGTCATGGTTCTGGTCTGTGGTGTTTTTGGAAACCGTGTCATTGTTTAGGTATTTTTAGTTGCTCATTCTTTCAAAAAAGAAAATCCCCAGAGATGAGCAAAAATGATGCTGGATTTTTATTCATTGGTGGGCAAATCAAATCATGGCTTTTAAAACCTTGCTTACCCTTGCTCACGTGCCTTTATGCAGCATTTTGAAAAATCACTGGCGGGCATATTTTTTGCTTTTTTTTAGTCAGTGTTTGAGTAGAGGTCTCAACATGAGGAACCCAGTCCAGGTGAAAATTGACCGTCAGATGATGACCATCCGTGGGTTGGAATTAGCTAATTAGAACACAATAGCCCATTGAATTCAGTCCTGCTGCTTAGGCTGCTTGGTCACCTAGTATGTAATCCTACATGACACATAATTTTGTCATAAAACTATAGGTGCCTGTTGACTGTTGGTAGCTGAGCCAAATGGCTATCTGTTGTGTTGGCAGAGAACGGGGTAATTGAAACTTGCGTTTCAGTTCACAAATGTAATTGGGTTTTGGCTTGAATTTTCACCTGTACTTAGGTCCATCATGAGCTTGCTCAGGGTACAGACTAGAACTAACTATGCTTTTTGGAGCCTTATTGGCAAAATTCTAATTAGATATGTTGGTGACGCCCTGGCATAGTGCAATTCTTGCTAGGTTGAACAAGGATTAAACATGAATATCCAGCTAACCATAGAGAATGAGGCTGGAATGTGACGGCCAAAAAGTATGCCAAATAAATACAAAGCCACTTGAAAAATGTCTTCATCTCTCTTCATGACATTTTAAGGAACAGTGAGAAACTAGAACCAAGTGTGGCTGTTTGAACTGAGGTTGTAATAAACATTTTGTGTGTAACAAATACTCCAAGTTATAGAAATGGTACTCGTGCAATAACTTCTGATTAAATCTGACTAATAAATGCCTCAAATGTTGACTAAACAAAGAATTAATCTATAATAAGCACCGACTAGTTAATAAGTTTTAAGACCTTTTCACACTGTGGCAAGTTGAATATTTTGACTTAATTTGGAATCTTTGCAAAAAATTGAGTCTTAAAATATATCGAGTTCTAAACAAGACTGTTTTCTATGAATTGAAAAATTGTTATACCGTGGTCAGAATGAAGCTCATAGTTTTTGGCTTAATATACCACTCCGCAATTATTTTATCTTTGAAGCCATAGGTCTGCAGATGTAGCGCTTAAGGATATCCCAAACCTTATTAACAAAAACTGGTTTTACAATATTTCACGTCTCTAGCAAAATACCTTATTATCATTCTCAGGGAACTTCAAATACAAAATAAAATTATATACAGTGAAGTGAGAAAAAAGGTTTAGCAGAACCACCTTTGGGAGAGGTTATATTTACCGAAAACGAGTTTTCACCGAATAATTAACCGAAGACTTTGAGATTTTCACTTGTCCCAGTTTTCTCAGCGTCAGCAAATCGAATTTAAAACTTAGGAACACGAGTTTTCGAAAACGACCTGGTGGAATTCGCTGAAACTTTCCAAACTTAATATTTATTTGTCAGTCTGAAAAACGCTGTTAGGATTTTAGATAAAAAGGCCTAGTTTTAGCGTAATGTAACAGAGATGATGACGACTTCCATTTTTTTACAAAAATTCCTTATGTTTTGCAATTTGATTTGTCATAGAAACCAAACGAAAAGACTAATTGAAAATTCCTAACACCGTTTTTGAGGTAACTGGTGAAGTTTTCAAGTGAAAGTTTTCACAAAAATGGAATACAAAACATATTTTATATTCCTTGGTCTTTTTTCTTTCAGAAAATAAATACTTTTACTAGTTGACACAGCTTAGTTTTTTTGATATACGAGTTAGAATGGAGGCCAATAAATAAGATTGGAGATAATCTTTAGTTAATATAACTTTTGATAAATTTTTGTAATTGTTCATTTCAGTGCTTCAGTTCGGCTTCATCACCATTTTTGTGGCTGCTTTTCCACTGGCCCCATTTTTTGCCCTACTAAACAACTGGATTGAGATTCGATTAGACTCATCAAAATTTGTAACAGAGACGAGGCGACCAGTGGCTGACAGGGCTCAAGATATTGGTGTGTGGTTTTCCATTTTGGACTCGCTCGCTCAACTGGCGGTCATCAGTAATGTGAGTGGAGATGAGAGTGACTTCTTATTTGGATTATGCTTTACTCTTCAATTAAAGTCTGACTTGTTTTTGGTGTCTGTTTAGTATAATATACATATGTGCAGCATTTTGCTCTTGCTGGTAAATTTCTTAATTTATTAACTAATATTTTTCTGGCTTTGGAAAGTTTCTGCGGAGCATGTCACTGGTTTATTTCCAATTAACAGGCATTGCTTTCATTTTATATAGAGATGGTTCACAGTATGTAGACAATGTTAGTACTGCCACTAGGTAGTAAGTAGTATTTTACAATAGATGTCACTGGGCGTTACAATACAGCAGTATGTGAAGTTTATATCATCAAGTAAGGCAACTCAGTTTGTTGTCTGTAATAACTCTTAATGAATTGTTGGTCCAGTCAGCTGAGAAGGTTGTAACTGATGTTTAAGTTTGACTTTTTCATGTTCTGAATACTTAACAAGCACATTCACAAGCACATTGATGAAGTTTGTGCCAATTAAAATGTTAGTTCCAACCGTCTTGGCCAAGACTGGACTTAATACCTCTGAAAGAACTTGCCCTTATTTTGCCCTGCTTTTTCAGGCGTTCCTGATTGCGTTCACGTCGGAATTCCTTCCTCGGCTGTTATATCAGTACCAGTTTAACTGGAATCTCGTGGGTTATACCAACTTTACACTGGCCTACTCACCGCCGGGCACACTGACACATGAGTGCAGGTAAGTTGTGGGAGACCAGGTGCTAAGATAGAGGCAAATAACAACCCTTGAAGGGGACACAGTAAACAAGTGGGTGTACTGTGTTAGGGGCATGGGGCGTACTAAAACTAATTTTGGAACGTACCCATTTAACTTATTTTAGGTTTCACTTTTCACTTACGCACCAGCAGCCCCACTCATTTTGTCACTGTGCCAAGTCTCACCATGGTTCCAAGTCACTTCCTATTTGGCTATGTATGAGTTTCATATTGAGTGCGTATTGGATATCCCTCCAAGTAACAGATTTTAGGAGTAGTTAAATGACAATATTGACGTGATTTTAAGATCAAGAGATTATTTTACAAAAAAAATAAAATGTTAATACAACAATTGAATAGATTACTGGAAGTAAACACATTTTTAGGTTTTGCCCTAAATTTTCACAGGCATTCTATTGAAAGGATATTTTACACTCTGTGTCCAAGCCCAAGCCATCGAAATGCCTTGTAAATATTTTGCCTTGTAAATATGAAAGTCAATTTTGAGATGAATTTATTTCTTTATTCTGGTTTACTAAGAGGTGTATTGTATTATTGTTTACTAAGAGGTGTATTGTATTATTGTTCGTTTTCCAGGTATCAAGATTTCCGAGACAAAGAGGGCAACCTGACCCTATTCTACTGGCATTTACTTGCACTCAGACTTGCATTTGTTATTTGTTTTGAGGTACGATGCTCAGTTAAATGCATGAAATTCCGAGTTTGCTTCCACCCTAAATTTTCACGAGCTCACGTTTTTAAAATTTAGTATTTTTTAAAACTAATTGTAGATTTATTGAAATCGGTAGTGAACATAATTCTTTACTCTGTAATAGTTGGTGTGAATTTGTGTGTACCGCAGTTTTCTGCTGAGAAGTCAGGGTTGCACATTCAGAAAATGTAGGTATAGGAACCAAAAGTCAAATCCAAGTTTATTAGGAAGTGATGAATATACACTCAGGTGTATTAATACTGTAACTGCCGCGCAAATTGAAACCAACAGTTATTACGCATCATTGTAGATGGGTGATTGTGGTAGTTTATTGTTTAAAATTTACAGGTGTGGTGTCCATTTCCTGTGAAACAGCGGGGAAAGTTTTAGGGTTAAACCATGCAGCTTTTACGCCCTGGGGCTATCTGTGGAAAATTCACTTTGTATGCATCCGTTGGGTATATAGTAAAGATGTGCCTATCTGCAGTAAACGCTGGTATTATATTCTGGCTTTATTATGCTGTAGTCACAACCCCTAACTGGTATGGCAGGCATTCCATACATGCAAAACATTTGCAGTAAGAAATCTTATCTAACAGAAACGGTGAATTCTAATTCTATCCCATAATTCAACATTCCAACCTCACCGACCAAACACATCAGTGGCCGCCACTTTACTAGGATGTGCTAGTAAGATCTCGAGCAAACTCGCAAAGCACTCACTTTCTGATTTTTTTATTTTATCATGTGGCACAAATGCTTTTCCAAGCTCAAGATTTGTACCATGACTGCCACCAGATAAAGTTTTGAAAAATTGTTGGCGTTCCCAACAATGTTAGAAGCGTTTGAAAAATGATAAACAGGTATTTTTCATAATTATCTTTGTTTGAAATTTATGAGATTTTACCGTAACTGTGTTTGTGTCTTGTTTTAGCATGTTGTGTTCTTCATTTGTCGCCTCATTGATGTACTTGTGCCGGACGTTCCCGAGTCTCTGGAGCTTAAGATCAAACGTGAGAGATACCTGGCTAAACAGGCTCTGGCCGACACAGAGACTGTCATGTTGGTAAGTTACAGTGATGTACGTAGTGACTGTATGAATATACCCTGTTGCAACTAGTTATGAATGAGAAAGTGTGTTTGCTTGTAAATCGATGTATGTTATGACTCATTCAGTATGAGTGTAATATGCAGAAAATTATAAGTGTCGTTACTGAACTTACTTGAGATGAAAGGGCAATATTTCGCCAGCATCTGCTGGCTTTTTCAAGCCTGTGCAACCTCTGGTGGATTCGGTCAGAGTTGAGAAAATCGGTGGGAAACTTTAGTCAAAATGTTGTCCCTACTAAAGTTTCCCGTCAATTTTCTCAAGTTCGACCGAATCCACCAGTGGTCGCACTGGCTTGAAAAAACCAGCAGTCTTGGCGAGATGTTGTCCTTTCATCCCAAGTAAGTTCAGTAACAACTCATAATTTATTTTCTGCATATGTGTTTGCTTGTATGTGCTATACGGCCATTGACACTTAACTGTCCCCTAACTGACTAAAACACTATATGGTGACATTTGTTTTAACTGATTTTACCTTGATAGCCATGAAATATTTTTAAGCCATCTCCACGATAGTTGTTGCCGTTTGTGAAAAAACTTACCAATCACAGGATGCAGAATCTACGAACTTGTTTGACCAAGTAAACAAAGTGAGTGAGTGATGATGGCTAGAGCAGGAGAAATATACCAATCTAATTGTAATAAGAAATCAGAGAAATAAGCATATTAAGTGGTCAAATGAAAAACAAATATTGACCATTTCCTCGAGGCATCTTGAGTATAGCCTACAGCAACATTACTCCATTCAGTACTTTCACTTGGTCTGTACAACCAGACATTACCCCAGGTATTCCCCATCTTGGTGACAAAGTATAAGCTCACTTCACCATCAGAGCAGCTAGAATGACTCATCGTTACAGCTTTGTGGGGAAGCAGTAGTTTGTGTTATTACTTCGGCACTATATTTTAGAATAATGGAAATATAATGTGTTTGGTGCCTAATGGTGCATATGTATTGGTGTGCATGTGTGTGTGTGTGTGTGTGTGTGTGGTGTGTCCTGTTGTGTCATGGTTACAACGGAGTGAACTCAACCAGCTTCACTGGTCAGGGGACCTCTTTTGTCTGGTACTTGTCATGAAGGATGTGGTTAGCAACCCCCCCCCCCACCCCCCATCTACATGTGGCCTGGTTGAGTACAATTAAACTTGGAAACAAAAACAGCTGTTCAAGCGTAACAACATTGCATGATGTTACCTTTGTCTGTGTTCTTCCAGTTGGCGCGTGGTATTGAAGACGATGACGATGCTGATGGTGCTGTCAAATTGACCGTGCCCTAGACCTGTAGTTGTTGACTAGCGAGGGCTGGGCCGGCGCCACATGCGCCATCTTGTGGTGGAGGAGATGGTGTGTCTGTTTCAACTTAGTAACTACATTTCTCACAGTGTAACTTGGTTCTGCTGCACAACCAATTTGAAAATGTTCGTAAGTGCTTGTAGCGTACTGTAGATATCTCATGACGTTGATGTTCTCGTCAAAGTCAACAAAAATTCAAAAAGGGCCCTTGTTACGAATGGAAGCAGGCAACTTTGGCCTAAAATACTCCTCGATTGTGACACCGTCCACAGCATTCTTACTCAGATTATTAGTTCTTTAAGTCACCTGCTTTAGGCCCAGTCAGTGTGACTGGGCCTAAAGCAGGTTTTCAACTTATTCTCCATTGTATTACTGTAACAGTTAATTCTCATTTCACTTTAATTTGAACGTAACTTTGACAAATGTATGGAATATGCGGAAGTTCATCAAGAGCGAACTGTTGTTACTTTTAATCAATGGCGGGTTGCTTTGGCAGCAGTATAAACCATTAGTCTGAGCCTGTTAAATGCAATAGCTTAATTTGAGCACCCAATTGCCATCTTATGTAAAAAAGTTAGTTATGAAAAATATCATTTAGCAATGGATTTCATTTATGAAAATCACTGTATTTATACCTAGTGCACAGGACACAGAGTGGTCTGATCACAGAATAGCCTCACTTAGCAGTGATCTTCAGTTAAAATATTGTTTTATTGCAACTGTTGTGTTCAAGTACCATGGTCATGTGCTTGATTGTCATCGGATAGTGCTTGCTGACAAATATGGTTAATATATTAATTAGATGTGGTCAAGTGGTGGGCATTCGTTGTTATTTTGTAAAACACAAACAAAAGTTTCCAATCACATTATTGATCTTTCTATGAACCATTCAAAGCAGGCTGCCATTCTTATGTTGCCATTCTGTGATTACCCAGCTCATCTCCATTGAGCTACTGAGAACATGCCAGAGGTGTTCAGCACTAGCGAAAGGGTAGGTAACTTTACCGCCGAGGGCGAATGGAATAGTCTATAGGTATCCATCATACATGGAATCTTTTTGCACACTATGTCATCTGTGATGTAATTTGAAGACCACTCATCAATTTCGTGTTGTTTCAATTCACGTTGGTGATACGGAGTGCTATTAAGTAAGATTCAAGAATGGAAAGTTGATTTGTACCCGATGTTCATACTTAGGCACTTGAAATGGGTTTTCATTTAGTGTTGTTTGAGTGTGGTTAGGTTTTGTTTAATTTATTTCATATCTCCTGATGGGTAAGCTATCAACTGACAATTAGAAATCAAAGAGTTACAATAACTGTAATTACTACTATGAAGAAAATTTTCTAAAAAAGATTTAGAAGTTTATGGTTTAACACAACTGCACCTGGTGGTATCTTTTCTTTCCAACTCTTCCACCAAAACATGGCACGTATATGTGCAATTGATAATTTAAAAGAAACACATTCGCGTCACTTTTTTGCATTTTAATAAATAGTACATTTGAGCTCTCTTAGTTGGACATTACCAGTTAGTAAATGTAATTTCCATCGTAGTCTTATTTCAAATCACAGCACTTTCCCAATTTTCAACCAGGGCAAGTGTGCAATTGTGTGCCTACAATACGGGTTATCTATGGCTACGACTTTTGCCAAGATTTACTATGAAAGTTTTCAGTCATCCAGTTGGGTCATAGTATAAGAAACAATAAATCTATTACTGGACTTACGGTATGTAGAGATGGCTACGTTGCGTCCTCCTCTCGAGGACTTCATCAGGCCACATGATGTCCTCGAGAGGAGGTCGCAACGTAGCCATCTCTACATACTGTAAGTCCAGTAATAGATTTATTGATGCTTATACTATGCAAAGATTTGTGGACGTTCTATTCAAATGCAAATACCATTGAGCTACAAGTTAATGTGAAAAAACAACTTGCAAATGGGCATGCATGTAAAGGCAACTGAAGAAAAGTTGCTAGTTTTCCATTAAAATTTGACAAGTCATTTAACTGGTCAAAACTACAATTTACACATAAGTTGCCACATGCATAAGTTGAGATATCTTATAGCTCGTTTCGCAAAACTAGGACCAGAGGGGAAGTAACACCTATCACAAGTTTGTAAAATTTAGTCAAGTTCAAAGTTGTTAGTATCCTACAAGATTTCAAGCAATTTATGATTAATTTACTGTTTGTGAAGAATCTTGGTTTGATATGTTGGTAATAGGTGATGTCAAAAATCACTTTGGTGACGGTAGATTTATGAAATCATTTAATACCAAGAGAATTTATTTTGTCATATTTTTGCATTCCCACTAGTTTAGGGCTGTTCCAGTAAAATCTGTATGGGAGGGGGGAAGGCACCTTTTTTTGCACACACCACCCATATTTTTCATTTATTTGATCTTCAGCCTACCACCAGTAATTTTTTATGAGTTTGAAATGCAACCACCCGTAATTTTTTTTTTGTTCTTGTGGTTGACTGCACAGGCGCTTGAGTTTATCTGTTCCTCCATCACCACTAACGTCATTCATTACTAAGAAAACATGTTTCTTATATATGGTTATTAGCCAGCAAGAAATTCGAGCACCTCTGGTTAAATGGTGTTATGGGCATGCCGATGAGATCGGAGGGAGTGAAAAAGTCGGAGCTTTTTGCAAGTTGCATTTTTGTTTCAGTTTTTGATTCTGTGCGGATTGTTTACAAAATTTACTAAAATTACCCACCATCAAACATTTATGACCCAATGAAACAACGACCTGTAAATTTTTATTTTTTTTTGAAGTACGACCACCAGCCATTTTGAATTTAAATCAAACGCAACCACCCATAATTTTTTATTTCAGTTGCCTTCCCCCCCCTCCCACACAGATTTTGCTGGAACAGCCCTTAGGATGATTACTTTGTTAGTTTCACTATTGGGGTTTCTGTGTGAATTTATCATGTCGGTCAACTTGAGGATAGAATACAGTATACAAATCTTATTTATATTTTACATTATTTCTAGTCATTGATATTGTAGTCATTCTCTTTGTTGCAAATCATGAATTACACCTGTGGTTATTGGTCTCTGTTTATAAAAATCAAGGTTGAAGTTTCAAATTTCCTGCGTGTTTGGTGTAGTGAGTATGTGACTGAACTCTCATTTGCGGTTAAATTCTTTGCGATTGTTTGCAGATGGAAATTTTTACTTCCGTTGTCTTGGAACAAAAACATTGAACTGATTAACATGTTTAATCGTTGGTAAAATATATAAACTAAAATTAATCATATCACAGCATAGTCTTCATTAAAGAGTTGAACCATGCACACACTTCATTCCCAATGCACTGAGTCCACCAGGGTAAGTTTAACGTATAGTGTGGGAACTGTTTCACAAACAGCAACTTAAGACTGGAGTTTCAATTTCTGTATGAAGCTGTCTCCTCTTTATTGCTTACTGCACGGTTGCAAGAATCTCACGAAAACGCGAGTCTGCAAGATATTGCCATGCACGAGATCACATGTTGTCTGGCTAGACTTGCGAGTGTCTTGGGTTGAAGGATTACAACCTAGTTTTGCCATTAAGAATTAGCGCATCACAGGTTAGGAATAATCGATACACATTGTCCAAGTAATCTGCAATTATGAGTAATTTTAAGTGATTCCACTTTGCTGAAGTGAGTAAGAGTTATTTTTGGAAACAGTTATGTTGCAATCCATAAAGAAACTTCATGAAACAGAACCTTGGTCCTGAATAACTTGAGCACTGATTATGACAAATCCGACTGATCAGAAACAAGAAGATATGACCACATTTCCTTTGCAAGATGACATGATATTCGGGGGTCCAATAAATTTCCACGAGTCACTGATAACAGCCTTCTTGTAGATTCAACCAATGCAAGTTCTAAAACAACAGATTATCTACAAGTTGTAAACTAATAGAACACTGCTCACATGCACCGGGAGTAGAGAGTGCTATAAACAGTTGACGTGCAACCACCTTCCACAGAATGGCGCTTCCTTATAGTATGCTGTGTGCGTTGAAAGCCACTGGATTCAGTTTTCAGTTATTTTACTTAAAAAAAACAGCACACACTTTACCAAAAACTTTAAATAATGCTCTCAGCAAGCATCAAAACCTTGTCATTGTCAATTCAAGGTTGTTTAGCTCTGGCTTGAAATGTTCAAAATGTCACTGGTTGGGGTTCACTCCAGACTGAGAACAGACAGACCCTAACAAGGACTAGGCAATTAGCATGTAACATAATAATGGAATTAAATTTTATTCCATCTAAATTTGGTCTTCAATAAAACATCTTAAAAACAAGTCCTGTAATTAAAAATTCTACGCAAACAGAATTAATTCTAAGAAATCAAAACAGTAGACTGAATCAAATGAATGTAATCATCAATAAATAACACAGACTGAAAATAGACAATTCTGGAAGACACAAGGTAACTTACTGCATTGCACTAGCCTCACTGGGCTTTGGCACAGATATCAAATTACTAATAATGGACGCATAGTAAGTACCAAATACTGCGCGATTGTGAGAGACAAGACGTAAAAACTGTCCGCTAATAGCAGAGAGTTCACCAGAGCTGGCTCCAAGTCCAGGAGGTATCTGTAACTGAGGCGTGTTGGGTCGCCAACTCATCATATCCCTGAGAAAACCATATACGCGGCGCCCTGAAACAGAACACATATTCCTTGAAGGGGAGAAAGGGCATCACTGCCATCGAAGTTCCACGAACAAGCAACCTCACTTGCATCATTGTTACTGGGGTGGAGTGGGGTTGACCTATGGTGTGGCTCAGTAAACGATTCGGCTGAACACAAGATGACCTTGCAAATTGCAACCACTGATAAGATCAAGCCTGTCTGAGAACGATACCAGAAACAACACAAAAACTCAGAAAAATTGAAAAACATTGCCTGATAGCACAAAAAATCAGTATTAAGGGTCTTTCAACAAAAAATCCATCCAAAATTCGTAATTTTCTGACATTTATGTGATAAGTTCTGTGTGACCTAATCATTCAAGCAGGTCAATCTTTTCTGTAGCAGTTCTCTCAGCACTGAAACCACAAGTCCTAAAATGCCTGGCCTTGAGGGATGTTGTTCATGGTGGATTACAGTATAGTAATTACTCAAAAGAAAAAGTCAATCCCCGTGCTGTAAACATCCCTTTTAACATATATCATATCATTTCTCAACATTTAAGGTCTTGGTCCACATGTTACATAAAATTTACAGGATAATGCTGAGCAGCTTTTCCCTGAGAGCAGTGGCGTGAAATACAAATTTCATTAAATTGTTCTGAGCAATAGGCTCCGACATTTTCATTAGCTTTACAAATTTATGTTTATTTGGTTCACGCCAGCACCACTCGGGTATAAATGCAATTCTCAGAGAACAGTACTTCTTACAAACACATATGAAATGGTATTCATCTTCAATAAGGGACACACACAGAAACAACACACACGGTATTTTTGGTCCATAAGAGCATGTCTACCTTTCTCAATCATCAAGTTATGGTTGGAGCAACGTAATTTAGACATAGCTGCTAAAAAGATATATGGAATATCGTGCAACAGATAGGATTCCATTTCAAATTCAATTTTAAATGAGGAATATGACGTATTTAAGTTTTGAGCTATTCTCCACAGCAAAGCTTCAGTCTTGTAAAACAATCTTTAATTCGTTTCTCAAAATTGACAAGAAAAGATGCTTCGCAGCCAACTCCCTGATTGTACCATACCAATCCAAAACCATATCCTAGCAGCAAATTCCTAACAGATGAAGCCCAATTTTTCCTACCAGCCTCATCCAATGTGACAAGCTTGTCATAGACCGATTTTGGATTTCGATATGCTAGCATTTTTAACAATTTAAACCAACACTTGATCAATTTAACAAACAGCTTTACATAAACTGGACACCTTCCCAGTTCTCCTAGGACGGCATGATTTGGACAGTTACTTCCAACACCCAGAAGTTGCTTACAGAATTTCAATTGGACGCACTTGATACTAGAATACTCTTTAAAGCCTCAAGTCTCACTATCATAGCTAATGATTGGGTATACCATTTTATCAAAAATCTCAAGTGCAATTTTCGGTGAAAGCTGTCCACATTTTGACTGAAAGCGTTTAATTGAAAAAATTGCTTTCTGTGCATAGTGAGACAAAGTTTCCGTAGCTTGCGTCCAAACTAACTTAGGTGTAAGGCAAATACCTAGGTACTTATATGATGAGACGACATCAACTTTGTCATTTCTAAAATGCCATTTTTCGTATTTTCTCAATAGTTCACCTTTTCTAAATACCATTATAATTTTAATTTTGTAAGGTTGACTTTCATACCCCAATCCTGACAGTATTCGTGCAGATGTTCATTAGTTGCTGTAGTTGAAATGCTGTCTATGCACAACCAACCATATCATCAGCATATAGCAACATACAAAATTGAGGCACAATCCCATTTTACGTAAATTCCGTTATTTAAAGATTCTTTTGAGTAATCAACAAACTCGTTCAAATACCAATATTATTACTGAAAAAGTCAGTTAAGCCACGCTCTGAGCATTGAATACATACTTTTCATCAATTTTAAAACACTACCATGAATTCCTATTTTTTGTAGCCTATTCCAAAAAAATTGATGTGAAATGCTGTCAAAAGCCCAAGAAAAATCCACGTTTATAGCATAAAATCTGCCCCTGCGCTTACACCCTTTTTAATGAGATAAGGTTTCAATTAAAAGTTAAACTGTGCATTTCTGAATTCTCAAAATTAGTGAAGAAATAGCAATTTTGTCAACAAAAACCCAAGCCTAGAGCTAACACCCTCCCTAACTTGAGTTATTCCAGTTTTTAGTTTATAATTTCAGCTTGACCTAATTAGTGCTCAAGTTATACAAAACGAGGCTGAACCATGGGGTTATGAAGTAGTGCAATAATCAAATCATTTAGTGACAATATTAACCCAAAGTTTGTGTATAAAATAGACTATAAGAATTAGTGATATCATATTTTTCATATGCTGTAGATAGCAGCTGTGAGTTCAATATTACAAACTTATTATTAGGTGGAAACTTACTGATAATCTGGTGGACAGGGTGCCCCCTGTTGACCACCTCAGTCAGCTGTATGCCTAGTGACTCCACCTGGTGGTCAGATAACACAGGGAAGCCATGTTGCTGAAGACATTCGTTCAACGTCTTCTTCACACGTTCATGGACGCCCTGCATGGCAGTTTCCAGTTCACTATAAACACAAGACAGCACTTGAGGGATGTCTGTGTACTTTGATAGCAGTCACTTCCCCAGGCAAGCTCTCATGTACGTTAAGATTTTCATACACATGACCATTGAGGTCTTCCAATGTTTTTAATGTCATAGGAACAGCCCACTTTAAGAACAAGAGGTTGAGAAATCCAGGATCACAAGCCAGTTTCAGAAATTCGTTTTATTCTCAGTTTTGCAAAAAATGACAAATCAACAAGCATTTTTTTGTTTTTCAAACCCCGTTTATGAGTGACATTTGAATTGTGTGCTACAATTGTGCACACATGAAGTTGGACAACTGTTGACCAATACATCAATGGACAATATGAAAGCAACAAGTTGAAGACCAAGCCAAAACTGTTTCAAGTCTGGGATTAAATTCTACACACCGAAAAGTGATCAACAAACTGTTTAAAAACAAAAATTTGTAGCCAACTTTGGAAAAGACTACATATCAGTGCTCTGATGTGTAACTTATCAATCAATTAAAACACTTCTGGAAAAACACTGTAATACTTCTTCCGCCTGGCTCCTGCTGAAAACTGCATGCATCGCCCTCTACTGGTGTTCCTAAACAACTGGACCGTGTGCCTGACAACTTAAATCTGACACATTAGTATGCCCAATCAGTTAGGGATTCTTGGCTTTCACCCACACAACTTCTACGACACCCTGCTCAACCCAAGAACTATCTCTGCCCAGAGTGTTCACATCCACTGCCTCAAAAGCATGTCGCCATGGCACAAACATCAATCCACTGTTATTATTATCAATTTTTGGCCATAATAGAATCAAAAAAACGGACAATCGCCGCAAGAAATGAAAAAGCTTATATTAATTTGCTGTTTTGTCTTTTCATTACTTCCTGTCGTTGTTGCACTCATTTCTGAATCACTTCATGGATGTAACCGGACTCGGATGTCAACACATGATGTCTGATTGCTTGTATCCTGAAGATGTCTAATGAATAGACGAATTGTTGAATCAATATGAACTTTTTCATTTGTGCGGCGAATGTCTGTTTTTTATCACTCTATTGACATCAACGTGCTCAGGTTTGTTCTTGGCATGATCTAAACTACTCCCAAGAATGTTAGCTGGCTTGTTTCGAAGTTTCTGCATTCATAATTAAAACATCGAGTCCTTCATCTAGTTGAAAACTAATATCCATTGAACATCAATACTCTTGAAGAGTACTTAACCCAAGACTGAATCTTAGTTGAAGCTAAAGACAAAAAACAAAAATTAGAGCTCTTAAAAACAAGACAGTGTAGTTATTACGACAACTATTAGTGTAATTTTAATTCAATACCTCAACAGGTGTACTTTACCTTTTCTTCACCCCTTCCAGAATGGCAGTTAGTTCAGTTTTCAATTTGTCTTTGAACCCTTCAATGCCGCTGATGGGCTGCCCTGCTATGTTGTAGATAATTAATAAAGCTGACGAGATGAGAACATTTAACTCCGTCTTTAGTTGCAACAAGAAAAATCTCTCTTGGTCCATAAGAAGTGTCTGAAATAATCAAGTGTGGAGTAAACTCACTTGTGTATCCAATCACTCGAAATTACTCTGAAGTTAAAGAAATTCTGCTTGAAACAGGGACATATTTTTTTCACATCATTCCAAAAGTCTGAGGATGCAGGTGTGAAGTTACACATTTTTGCGTTTAACTTGAGTAAACAATTAATGCTTCCTATGCACAGCAGAAGTCCATAACAGTATTTGGTATTACATGTTATAACCAGGGTCAATACAAATTTTTCCTATCAATCAATTTTTCATTGCCGATAACTCAGCATGAAGACTATAGAGAAACAAAACATCTTCTGTGAGATACACCAAATAACATTATTTTAACAAGGTAGCAGAAATATGTGCAGATTTTTTGCCATTACTATTTTGTCGTCTGCTTTTCTATAGTCACTTTTACATGAGAGACAGTTGTCACCGTGTCAGTTGTCACAGCGCGACTTGCTCCAGTTTAGTCGCATTTACACGACATTAGATCGCAAATTGAATCACCACAAGACATTTAAACGAAAACTGTCTGCGCATGCTCGCATAAACAATAGCGAATGTCCAAACAACATGGAATGCCAGCTGATCACCCCAATTTACCCCATTGCTAAAGCGCATTGAAAGATGATCCCTTTCCACCCTGCCCCAGTTGTGTTTAGACGCGTAGTTGAAACTGGAGCAACTGATCGAGTACCACTCACTCTACTTCTCAAACCAGTGTCAAAAACTGTCTGCCACAGTCACATGTTCCATGTCAGTCATGTTTACACACAAACATATACTCAATCAGGTGTTCTGTTAACTGCACCATGTCAGTTGTCCCTCGTGTAAATGTGGCTTACGGTTGTCATCACCTGACATACATGCAGGCCAATCTGGGAAATACTGGTTCATATTGTGTAACGGCTCTGCATTGTCCTGCTGCATTGTTGGGCTGGCAATTTGCTGAGTTTGCAAAGTTGCTAAATAATCTTACAGCAACAGCACAAATAAGATGAGGAACTCACTTCAGGGAACACATTATTTTCATCCCAATCCAGAACTTGCAGATAAGCTTCATTCAATATGGTAATTGGAGTTTTCTCCCTCGCTTTATCGACTGATCGGAGCAACCAGGCTTTGGTAAACTCTAGGCCATCAACACCCATGGCTAGAAAAGAAAATTACACCAATTACTTCATATGGCAATGTTTGAAAATACTCACTGAGCTTAGACTAAAATCTTTGAACAAATTCCAATGGGAGATGATAATTACAGCTCCACAAAATTAGTTTTTCTATTATGTGAACAGGTTCAGTCAAAGTGAAAGTTGCTACCAAAATAATGAAAGCAGCAAGTAAACTGATACCTTTGAAGATTGTGGTTTCTACTGAAGCAGAATTTGCAAGTTTTATGTGAAAAAATTCATGTTTGAGGAAAATACGACAATCTCTGTGAAATAGTTTATATTAAGAGATAATGAGTATAAACACCTGGTTAGTAATACTATTTCTGAGCAAATAAGATTCTGTTCTCATCAAGGATTTTGAAACATATAGTTTCGCGGGTCTTCACATCAAATCCAAAGGGGGTAATAAAGCAAATTTTTCTCAACCAAGACTATAAACCTTTTGGTAAGTTGTCATCAGTTATAACTTGGAGAGTTGCATGACTAAGATCAGGCTTCACAAAGAACTACTTTCACTAATGCATGTCAATTTCAAAGGACCTATTATGAGTGAACGACACAAATGATTTACAACCGAAAAATTCTAAGCCACTATGCAGACTAAGCATCCCCTCCAAGCCTAAAATGGTAATGCTGGTAGCTACTAGTAGTTACTTTGCATGTAGAGAATTATTGCATCTTCTCATGCAAGAATAGCAAACATTTTCTGAAATGAAAGGTTCAGCTTTTAACAAAAGCCACAACTTACATTCCCGAGATTCTAGAAAGGCTTGAAATTTCTTTTTCTCATACTCTACCGACTGCTGCTGAATATATGGCCGTATTTGTTGAATGGTAAAGTTGGCCATGTCCATCTTCATAACATCCAACATTTCAAATATGGCCCTGAAAACACGAATTAACGTTGAGTGCCAGACCATGCATTACTTTTTACATGACACGGATGACCACGTGTTTGTGTGTGGGTGGGTGGGTGGTTGTGCGTGTGTGCGCGCGTCTCCTATTTGTTACACACTAAAAATGCCATAAATGACCTCCATCCTGAATCAAATAGACGGGTGCATCCGATTCACTCTGCAGGAGTATGCCGGATCAGTAGAGTCAACGATCCACAATACTTGATTGGTTTCCGATGACAACTTTCAGCTCACAAACCAATCAGAAGGGTTAGCTCCACAACATTTTTAAAATGACGTGCACATGTTCTACGATCTCACAAAATCACGTTTTGAGAAAGAGTGGCGTTAAATACTATGCATCAGCAAAAAGGTTACATCACCCCAGACACGCCTTAGAAATAACTTCAACCTACTGATACAATGGTACAATGTCATGAACAGTCTTCAGTTCGGCCACTTGTTCATCTCTCGCAGGAGCACACAGACTCTCCATGACTGAGATAACAAAGCCTGCGTAGTACTGGATGTCGAAGGCATCGTTTTCCACTTTCTGACGGATAAGATCCATGTCAAATACTTCAAGGATCTGAGCTCGTAGCCGCTGATGTTGTGGCAACAGTATCGACAAAACAATCTGAAGATAAAAATATGCAAGTTCAATAGAGAGCCTGTCTTCTGAACTATTCATAAACATAATAAACATAATAATCAGGTGTGTTGAAACTGCATCCTTCAAAGTCACTAATTTTGACTGTCAAAATTGTTTATAAATTATGATTTATGACTAATACATTACTGTGTTCTTGCATCAAAATGATATTCATTCTTCTCTAAAAAGGTCAAGGACATTTGCTTGATGATATCGGCTCGTGTGTAGAAAATGGCTTTGAAGTGCACATGAGTTTAAATCATATTTCTCAAATCAACTTCTGAACATGGGTTGCCAAACTTATTTGCTTCCAAGTGAGTTCAATATAAAGCACGCAAGTTGCCATGATGGTCTCTTCAAAACCCAAAAGAAACACTCTATATGATATATAACATGCTGTGTTGCATTTTCATACTTTTTTACCCTGAAGATGACTCAAGAACAAAAATGTTAAGAAACGGACGAGTACAACGTGTAAGATGCAGAGACTGTGTGGCATCGCCATCTATTGAGAATAACTACAGACCATAAGGCTTTAAACTGAATAAAAGGGTCCAGTTTATATTTACAGAGACTGTATAAAAGGGGTTCACTTTATAAATATCAACGGAGTATGAGAATGGTCATCTGGTGCTGAATGTATATGCCACATAGCATATTTTTACACAGCCATTGATGCTTCAGTTCTCCGATTGTCTAAAACGCGGTGCGATAACATCTGCCGTACCATAATACTAAATAGTTTATATGACACAATCTTGAGAGAACAGGAGAATACAGTAGCAGTGGGTACATATCGTTGACCTGGATGTGGAATATTGCTTTCGAAGGTCTCAGGCAACATTGCTCGCCCTCGGTCCTTATAACCCAATATCACCCTCGGTCCTTATAACCCGATATCACCCTTGGTCCTTATAACCCGATATCACCCTCGGGACTAATCCATATTTTGTATAATTCAAAAGCCGAGTTATAAACACACCTCCTTGATTTCCTCCAACAGTACAAGAGCGTGTGAGTAATCTGGTGGATCTTGACTCAACTTCTCCTGAAGACTGTCCCAGAAGGCTTTTCTCATCACATCCCCAACTTGCTTCTCTATACTGCAAAGACTTTACTTTCTGACATTTGCGCTGGCATTTTTATTTACTTTACAGACAGCAACAAGAAACGCTGTGTAAACTGTAGAGCCTTTGCAGGTCTTCATTTATTTATAACTTTTTTAGACAAGTCTGGGTGTCCTCCTCAATGAATAAACGTTGGATAGCACAAAGAGAAATGTAAGATTACAACTGTGATAGAGTTATGTATACAACAACAAATGCAAATTAAATGAATAATACAACAACATTATAAAATAAATTACTAAAAATTACAAAATAAGTGAAATAATCAAATCTATAACAAGCAACTGTAAACAACTAACGCACATTTACAATAAAACGCATTTAAAACAGAGAGCTAAGTCATTTAAAAAACAAATAGTAAAACTGAAAGACATACAAAGTTAACATATAACGAAAAAAGGGACTTTCACTATTATATCAGCAGTGTCCAATGATTACCTCGACTCAGCTGGTTGTACTTTTTCCAACTTGAAGTCAGCATCAACAGCAATTTGATGTGCTAGAGTCATATTGGTCACTCCGTCCGCTGACGACATCAACTGATCGAAGGAGACAAATCGTGGTGGAGACGCTAAAGAGAAGAAACACTGAACACTCATTTAATTTAAAGAACTATTGTTGCAACAATTGGGCAACAAGTTGCCGAAGTTATTACTAAAGAAAGCCATCGAATCAAAATTGGTTCCACGACAGTAAAACTGATTCCACTGTTACTATTGCTAAAAAAATTAAAGTTCTCATGAGCCAATGTCTGCCTTGCCACTACTCAGAGACAACGGCACTCAAACTGATTCAGAACCAAACTTTGAATCGGAAACGGTTTGCAATCAATCAAAAACTCTACATAAATTTAAAGTACAGTATAGTAACGATCACCTGATAAGTAATTCATTTACAATGTCAAAATATCCAATGATAAAACTCATATTGAACTAGTAACTATCTACAGTCAGGAGAATAAGTCGGTCATTGTTCTCTAGAGGCATCTAATTGAATCGTCTCTAGGTAAGTGATTACTTCTTATTCCAATACAATGTACAGTAAAACATGCATTTGAATAACACAAACCACAAACTACCGATTTCCAAAACCTTTTGGTCTACTTACAACAACTTCTGTACCAATTATATTGACACAATGTTTTGATCAGTGTCTACAGCATTATGATCAGGAATCTTTAGCCTTAAATGTTTCACCAAAAGTAGAAATGACCGAGTGAAACATCCTGCCAATTTAAATAGGCCGAAGGAGGGTGTAAACAGACTTAAAGACTTAAGAAATGATGTTGCTACGTCACCATCTCAAAGTGGTTTTAGAAAGTCACAGACAATTAATTAACTTTAATTTGCCACCAAGACACTTGCAAAATTCCCAGGTCGCCAAGCGAGTTTTGAGGTAGAAAACTTCAATGGCAAGAGCCGAAAATGAAACGAGATATCTGAAGTGACAATCCAGCAAATTTCCATCAGGGCAGACACCTATATAACAATTATCTTGCGTGAGACCAAAGACTATAGTACATGGACCGCCAACTCTGCATACTTTCAATTGACGAAACCTGTGCTCTTTCGCACAATGCTACGTAATTATTCACTAGCGACACCTGGCCAAATTATCTGGTATTATTTCCAGCAAGTACGTCGTTTGCTAATCATGGTCGGCTGTTGTGTGGTCGGGGTGGTAGTAGCATTGCTGAAAGTACTCGCGATACAAACAGTTCTACTGTTTAAGATTTTGAACTGTGTTTCAATGCCAAAATCATTATTTTGTTTTCATCAGTAAAATAGACGCGAGAATTTGCCCATCACAATACACTAACCAGATAACTTAGGAGAGTGGCGCCACCTCTAGGATAGAATGGAAGAAAACGTCAGAGTTGCGAATCTGCTGTCTATATTCTATGGTGAGACTACTATCCCCTTCTCAGACGCAACATGTGGCAGACAACCGCAATTGGGCACTTCTGATTTTTACTGAACTATTAAGACTTCTATTCGCTCATTTCATGTACACAGTATTTTGCGAGTGTGGTTAGATTTGGAGTAGCGACTTCATGGAGACCCAGGATTTACCAGGTCGCCAAACAAAATCTGAGGTCACATTGACAATCTCAAGGTCTCCAAACTGAGATCTGCTGAGTAAATTATATGTGTTCACATAAATCCACAGACAATGGAAACCTATAATAGGTCTGCTATTTGTGATCTTATGTTATGAAGCTCAATAATACCTACCAGCTACCATAAAACCAGGTGGAAATCTAGGTGAGTTAGTGGGTGATTTCTCAGGAGTTCCAGGTGGTGTATTCTTCTCAGCCATTCTTAAACAATAAAGCTACAATATCAGTGTTTTATTTCCATTTAAGCATGTTCACCAAACCCAAACTCAGTGTATGATGATGGTTTGAGCTGAAGACTGTGTTTGAGTTTAAAGTATTTGTAAAGACACCTTCAGACTTCACTTTGAGATACTACACAAGAAAGGGGCATATGGTAAAACAGGTTTTAACCTGTAGGCACAGCTAACTTGTTCAAAAGCTTACAGCATACATGAAGAAACATATACTTTTCAGGTGAGCGAAGAAAAGAATCTCCCAAGTCCCCAACAAATTTCACCCTCCACTAATCGTCACCAAATTCACCCCTGGCACCCACCCTTGTCTCAAGTGCTTGTTACAAAGTTTCGCCCAGTGAGAAGGAAATCCACCCCTCAATCCCCTGGTCACCAGCACAATTTCAAGGACTGTCACTAACGTCACTGTGCGACATAAGAAAGATCAAATGATTGAGGATATTTCCTAGGAGGGGAAATTTTTGTCACTTTAAGATAAGTTTGAGGGAGGCTATACAGATGCAAGCCTTAATTTCAATATGCAGCTGGCACACCACATGTTATCATTGTTGGTCTAGTTTATTGTCACTCCCTGTAACTGACTGTGTCTGTGTTTCATCACTTGTTGCTGGGCCTTGCTAGGTGGCCACTATATTCTCTCTCATTCTTCTGATGATGGTGTTTAAATAAATGACACCGAAACACGTCAAGCCGTTTTAAAACCGTTATTGTTTTCATTAATAAATCCAGCTACCTGAACCATGAATCTTATGACAGGGCACCATCTGTCTAACATGACTTACTTCGCTATATTCCCCTTTACAGCCCGAGAGTTCACTTCAAGTGTAGGTCAACAGTGAGTCAGACTTTCTTAGTCGTCTTCAGAGTTTGACTTGGTCGAAAGTCAAAAGCGCACTGTCACTGACACTGGTAAATGCAGTCGTTAATTCGTAATACAGACAATTTAAAAAATACTTTGTATCAAAATAACCAAATAAACCTCTTCCGTTTCAGGTCAGCTGCTAATCCTCAACAGGTTGAAAATCTGCAGCTGGAGCGAAATTCACACCAAGAATCCCGCATTTCTGAGCGAATTGTCCGCCATCTTTGTTATTGTATTTTTCGCCACCTGGCGGACGATGGTGAACAGGAGTGCACGTCAATGATCAGTAACGGGGCCGGTCTCGCATGCAGTATCTATTCTGAGCTCGAACAGTGTGTATGCAAGACAATAGCAAAGGTCTATGTGTTCTTAACTCATATTGGTGTGGTATGAGTTTTAACTTTTATCCCGCAACTATTAAGTGGGACCTTAAAATCAGATTTTTCTCTTAAGGTTATGTAGAAAGGCCCTATAAAATGTCCAAATTCGGTTGACTTCGAAGCATCATGTCTACGAGATGGCTCAGTGAAGGATTCATATCGTGAAACACGCTGATACGAATCAAGTTTTGCCGGGTCAGCACAGTTCTCGAAAACGGCCATTAGGAATTGATTTTGAAATTTTCCGCTCATTTGCATGATCATCGGCGGCTGCGGCAAACTGAAGGCCTACGACGTTTATAATTTCTATAAAAAAGTCTTTTGAGCCGCATAAAACGAAATTATATTTTAGAAACTTAACCCAGTAACAGTGTTTCACCTTGCATGCAGTTCCAGGGTCTCCAAGTCTATCGAAGGCTAAAATTTGTTCTAGAGTTTTGTCAAGGCCCGTCTGTTTGGTGAATACTCCTGCTATAGCAAACTCCTTGGTAAACTAATTTGGCCATAAATACGCGTAATGGGGATTATTGAACGAGCTCCTCCAATTAAAAAACACGTGTGGGGACTCTTTCTGAAGAAGGATCGACAAAATACGTGGCATACTTGGTACGGGACAGACGTATATGGGAAATGGAACAATACGTCAATTTGGGTCCTTCCCAAGGATCGATGAACTAGTGCTTCAATTTTATCGGAGGCGTCGTCGGACTGCTTTTATTGAAACTAAGCTGCCAATAAAATGAAATATAGCTTGTATTTCAAGTTCAGCCGGAACCGGTGTTTTTTGACTCAAGGTGGCTAAAGGCTATACGAGCATATTGCAATGGATGCTTGACTTTCGGTTAAGAAAACAGTCGTTGTTTTTATTGTAACATCCCTGATAAAGAAAAGTCAACGAAAATTAAGAAGTAGGTAGTTACAAACCATCGCCGGAATTTTTCAATCTCATACACAGATGCTGTCTTACAGCAATTATTCTATGTAGCTTTTATGTTCAATTTTAGAGCTCACTCATGTTAGGTGCCATTGTTGTCGGAAAAAGTGGGGTGCTTTGCAAGGACGGCCACGTTTGTACACAGTTCACCACATGATCAGTATTTCACTTAGTTTTCATACAAAGGAAATACAAGTTTTCAAATTATTTTAGTCAAATCCTTAACATTTCTATAATTGCTAAGTATTTGTTGTCACCATTCACACATGCACTTGCTGATCGGCGAAGTCGAGATCTAAAAGATAAAATTCATTTTGCGTTTTTTTTTTCATGAGATCAGTTACATTTTCAGACAAGGGCCTACCAGCAGTACTGTGTGAACATGCGCAATGAGTCATCAAATCAAGTAGAGGAATTATTATCAGCGAAAAATGATAAACGGTAACTATATTGACTTTTCTAAAAAAAAGCTGAAAGCTGAGGTCAGGATCTACACAAGGCTCAGACAATTGGTTGTTTCAAAGGATTGGGCTGCAAGGGTAGTGACAAGGCTACAGGTACATAATTATTTTATCAATGGCTAAACGGCACATTTTAGTACAACCAAGGAGTGCAGTACAATAGGAGGTCCCACTCCGACATCTTGCTATTCGCTACAATGGTTATAGGTCGAAAAACTGCCGCCTTAAAAAGGCGGCAGAATAAGCAAAAAAATAACCGATTCGGAACCATGTAAACACTAGTAAATTCATACTTTAATGACTTTCGACGTGCAATAGAAACAATGTTGAAATGGGTAAATTACGTATATTTAACAGTCAATTATAATAAAATGAGAAATGTGTTATTGCAATTTAAAAAGTGTAATTAATGGCTGACAGTAAGATTTTCGGCTTTCCTTTTCTTAAACTCCTTTCAAAAGCCAAATGGTTTTGGTTTATGTTTGAGTTTTTAATAAGGCAAATTACCGTTCCTAGTTACTATATCCAAATGGACTACAAATGTTAAAATGGTAATTGTAAGTCAATTTTCAGTGGCGGATTTTGAGGGACCTAAAATCTCCCAGATACCATTTGGTAGTTCGGGGTGCGAATTTCTGACTAGCAGGGGGGGTTAGGGGGCGAATGCACAATTCATAGGCCTTGAATAAACCCCGTTTACCGTTTTTAGTAATAAGGTCCACAAACCCTAAAATTCGAGACCCTGCATCTTTAAACGGTTTAGGCTGACCCCGCGCTTGTGGCGACTTTATGGTTATTCCTGTGCCCTGGCCTCCCCTAACTCAAAATCCTGGATCCTCCCCTGATTTTGACGTCTTTGTTAACAGTGCCGGTTTCATTGTAATCTTTTGTGACGTTTCTCCTGCTGCCGGGCTGCCCCGGACTGAATTTGAAAGATCTTGGCCAAAAGTTCATCGATATTAGCGAAAAATACGCTAATGTTTAGATTTTTACTTTTATATGTCGTCGAAAAGGGCGAAATTGCAAACGCAAAAGTCATATTTCTTCAGGCAGCTCTTATCATCAAACCATTGGCTTCACGGGCAAAGATGTAATCTACCGATCATGAAAAGTCAAATTCATGGTTTAATCTGATTTCTGTTATCAAAACAACTCCACAGCATTCACGTACTGGTGACAAAAAATCATTATGAAGCACTGTTTTCTCTGTGTACTTGATATTTGATGACAAAACTGCATTTCACTGTTCGGTTTTCATAGTGCATAATGTATCGTAAAAGTCGACTTGTTTACCTACCTTGATTTTCCGTAGATAAACCCACCTGATTAAACGCCCATGGGCGTTTATTCGGAAAATTATGCCAAATACACGCCCATGGGCTCTTATTTGGTGTTTAAAATTGTGTTGTCAAGTGTCTAGACAGTGGGGCGTTTATTTGGAAAATTTCCTCTTAAAAGCCCACGTAGCGTCAACTTTTTGTCACAAATTAAGTTTTGTGGAGCATTTATCAATTATAAAAAGGAACAAGGTGTTGGCGAACTATGCATTTATTAACATAAAATTTAAAAATAGATGCAATTTTAAGTGAAAAATATCAAAGTCAGCAAAACTATGACTTTCCGTTTACACGCCTCCTTTTTCAAATAAACGCACGTGCGCAAGTGCTAGTTTAACTCCACGCGAAACAGCTCGCTGGTTCCCTGCGTGTATATAACACGCAAGTATCATAGGGAACCAGGCGCTTTATCACTGATTGATGTAACCTCGGCAGTCATTGGTTGGCTGTGCAACAAAGAAAGAAAATGACAGACTATAGGGATTTTAGCCTTGTCATGCAAGTGGCGTAACAGTGACTATTTCGTGTCTGCAGCAATGTTTAGTAGCCGCGTGCTTGAAGCACATACATGTACAAAAAACAATACATCTGGCCGATTTAACTGGTGTCAGTTGTTCATGACATACTGTGTGCACTTTGAGGACATCAACGTAAACAAAAGTTAGCGACAATAGAAAGATGCATTCTGAAAAGGCGCGACCACGATTTTCTGGGATTCACAATTCTTGAACATGAATTAAGCACCGATTTGTCTGTACAAGAGACCACATCTACACTTCCTCCATCAGTCATTCATTCTACTTTGTTTGCGCAAAGAATTCGACCAGCCAATCAGAAACGCCGGTGTAAAAAAATTTCCCGAGGAAAATCAAATGTTACCTGCGTGCTCGCTACCACCTAGCGGCACGCAGGGAACCAGCGATGCAAAACAGTAGACTCCTGTGTATTCCCTTCCAGTTAATAATTTATGCACAGTTCTTGGTTCTGAGTTTAATTTTTATACTCGAAATTGAACTTGAACTAATTTCTTACACTTTCAGTTCCTCTTTCTTTGTTACAAACTCGACACAAAAGTTCATGATACTACGATCTACTTTACGGGATGATTGTCCAATCCTAGTTTGCATTTGCTGTCCCCTAATTAACGCTATAAGTTCCAGTCTAAACTCGAAATTTCGAGCTTTGTTCTCTAAGTCTAGGATGACTCGAGTTTGTAGCTCGAATCTAAGGGTCATCACGTGCGAACATCAACTGGAGAGAAACTAAACTTTTTACAGCGACCAATGTTACTTGAACACCCAGCCCACTGGGCTTGTTAGTCATAAAGAACAGCATTACACATACAATTTGATATGAAGCTCACAACTGTTTAAGAAATTAACTGAACAGAAAATTCAGTTGTCTAATAAAATCACCTTCTATGAAATTAAACAGAAAGTGTCAAACACGAACTGGATTCCCTGTACAAGGGTCAAACCCCGGACCCATATTAATTGAGCGTTACTGTTGTTCATAGTTTACACTAGTACGAAATTAAAAGTCAGTGAAACACTACACACATTTCTCAAACCCTCTCTTACTTGTTAGGTCAAACTGATGAAGTAGAGTCCCGAGAGACATCATGATGTACGACATTTGCATAAATCCAGAGGTAATTAATACATATATAAATGTACATGTCAGCTGTACTTTCAAGAGCGTTGGCAAACATAAACATAAACCACACTGATTCATTTTCCCTATATAGAGCTGGCACAGACGAAATAGAACAAGTTATCAATGAAGGGAAGAATATACAATTGGGAATCATCCCAGCATACCATAACAAGCTGTTTGGTTCAACACTGGCCTGTCAAACGAAGGTTGTTGATACAAAGTTCGTCCATTTCCTTGTAACGTGACGTCGTGGGGAAAATGACGAAATTTATGGAATGGGCGTGTTCCAAACAACAATGTTTCTAATATCCAGGGTCTTAAGAAGCGAGGGTGGGGGTTGGGCCGGGGGTCACGTCCCCCCAAAAAAACAGAACTTGCAGGCGTCAGGGTGGCAACCGACAAAGGCGTGGGGCCAGGGACAGTCGAGAAAATAGGCTGCGAAACACAGAGATGATAGAAAATTCAATAGAACATTTGACAACTCAATATCAGTACATGGTTTACCCTTTGAGGGCCCTGGTGGCAAGGATACTATTGTGAGGGTCTCCGTTTTTGCGACATAGATAGTCTAAATGCACTAGAAAACATGCACTTAATCATTCATACATGTATTTCAAAAAATCGAGAAAATTTGTAAAGCGAAACTTTTGCGGTGTGTATTAATTCACTGGATTTTAAAATTCAACAAGACAATTTTGCAGCAAAACTACATTTTTCCAGAGACCCATCTCTGGCAAGGGACAGCGGAGACAACTGCCGCTATATTTTTTCGTTTTTGTTTTCTCGAAATTGTATATCTTTTGAGAAAATTTGATGACTTGACAGATAGCATCAATTGCAGTGCATTCCTGATTTTTGAAAACTAATATTAGATCTTTTCATATTTAAGGGCGCAGCCCTTGAAGGGAGCCATTGATGACATTCAAGTTGGAACCCTTTTCGTGTTTTTATTTACAAATTCCTAAGGGGCCACTCACGAAGAGAGGGCCCAATTTTGGAATCGATTACATCTACTTTCATATTTTTGTGAAATTGTACAACCGGATTTCGTGTTGAGGATGGTCACTTCTTCCAGGGTCACACGACAATAGAATGAACTGTAACTCTTTTCCGAGTTTAATGATGTTCATTCCTTCATCTTAAGGTGCCCCACTTCCGATGGGACCCTCTCTTGGTGGGGCGGTGTGGGGAAATTTTCCCTTTGACCATCTGGACATCTAAATATGACACTGCCAAGTATATACTAGGGCAAGCTGAGATTTCAAATTCATCAAAAACCACAGATCATTTGTGCACAGCAGTATCAAGACAACCTACCCAAACAACCAAAGAGAGTAAAAACTACAATAGGATTGACCGCTATCGAAAGGGTGAAATTTTGACGAACATGAAAACCACCATTTGTGAATTACACAAGAGGACTATTTCCGATGGTTTGTTATAAAATAAAGTTACTTTTCCCCATATTACAACAAGAATAGAACTTCTTTTGAAATTGTTACTGTGAGTTATTTGTAAGGAATTCGCACATATGGAAAAGACTGTGGAGACTACGATATGTGATCGAACGGGGTACTCAAAGTATTCGAAACCGTAAACAAAGATTTCAGCGGTTTTTTTGAGTTCAAGTTTAAGTTTTGAATCGTTAAAGGTACCTCTGAAAAACACACCTTATTACGAATGTCCCCATCTCCCATGTACCCCCGGTTACATGTCAAAAATCTGAGAGCATGCCTGCGGAAATTGCTTACAACGTTCGGCTTTAAAAAACAAATTCGTTGGTTTCTGATTTACATGTTTATGTAGCTACGAAAATCCACAGATTCGGAGATGTTTTTTTGACAACTAGGAGCTTATCTTGTTACAACTGATAAGGTTTTTGTGAATATAGTTGCAGCCTGAAGTTAATCCGATCCCCAAATGGTGCAGAGCTCTTAAACGATTTTTGCCTATCTAAAGTAACTATCAAAGACATCAGACGAATTTCGGACAGTTCTCAAAAATATACTCACAATTCAAATGACAATAAATATATTGATTTTCGACTTAGGTACAAGATTTGTCGTTTAAATTCACAAACTGGAAATCAAAAAGGGATTACGTCATTTAAGTCAAGGTAAACGCATTGCTCATGCAATCGGTTGTTGGTTTCTGATTAACATGTTTATGTATATACGAAAATGGACTGATTGACAGATGATTTTTTATAATTAAAATCTAGTCTTCTAAGAAATTAAATGTATGATGCTTCACTGACGTTAGTTGTAGGCTGACCAGTGGCGGATTTAGAAGGGCCAAGGGGCCATGCCCCCCCCCCTAAAACTCTCCCAGATTCCATTCGGCAGTTCGGGGGTGGTAATGTCTGGGCCATCGGTGTAGTAACCTGTTACACTCCAGCATAGTCAAAGGAAAGGCTAGAACCGATCCTCTGTTGGTATACGAATCTTATCACAGCCATGTTGTTACTCAATGTCTACTCAAATGGGGCCAGAGAGCTGATGGTTTATCTGGATGGTCAATAACCAATCACATCAGTAGATTGTCATTGTAAGTCAACACTGCTGTCTCTCATGTCTCTGCCTTGACTTCTTCCTTAGACAATTCTGTCTCAAGGAGAAGTTGACATAATTCTTTGCACCAGGTCACCATAATTGTGCACGGTACCTGCGCTCGTGTAGTAGTTTTTAAAGTAAACCGAGCAACGTGGAAATTATTTTCGACTAGAATACAATAGCGCCTATATGTACGTTGTCTTAATTTCCACATTTTGAACGTAAGTCCATTCATAAATAAACAATAAACGGCTAGGCGCTATAACGGCAACCTAAACTACGTGAAGTGCCAAACATTTCTGGCAAGAAGTTTATTCAAAGTTTAGCAGCTGAAGGAGTTCTTTTGAAGTTTGTATTGAAGTTTCCTGTATGTGGAGCACCTGTCTAATAATGTCGGGAAAGTGCTACTCGAAGCTGCGCACAGCTGTCAACAATTGGATGACAAAACTGCAGTACAACTATAATTAAAATCCCTTGATCACACCTCCCTGGGTGCGCGCATGAGAAATCATAGTTATGAGTTTTCCCTGAATTAATAATAGTGCCCATCCTAGCCTACAGAACAGATTAAACGCACGACACTTCATTGTTGACAGTCTTTATTCCGTTACGTTCATACCATTGGAACAAAATTTTACTCTCAACTGAACATAGATAAAGTAACTGACCTAGCGACATAATTAAAAGGCACACGATATTTCGAAACATGTTTGTTTCATGCTCAAGTGAAGATAAACTGACGTAGTAATGCCACCACAGAGCATAAGCTGTATGACACACACAGTGAGACACGGCGGTTGTGAAATACTGCAAAGAATGACTAATGAAGGGGGTAACAGAAAAGTCACACAAACAACTGTAACGTGCGGCGCGACCTTGTTTGCTTCTCATTCAAAACAGGCTTCTCGAAAGCAATTAAAAGGGACTCTAACACTTTCAATCGAAGCATATCGTGCTCCACGTACCGAATTGACGTGTTTTCCACAATTTCTTGACGGGTGATTTTACGTTCGTGACATTGCAGAAAATGATCTTAGATGGCGCCATTTTGAAGATGCGAAGATAACCGACGGGAAAGACTGCAAACCGTTTGACCAATGTAACATTGTTTGACGTTTGAACGAAGACATTCGCTCATAGGGAATACAAACTCATAAACAACACTACACTGTGCAACGGGGCGGAATTTCGCTTTAGAAATTTTATTTTTGTGCAACGGGGCGGACTTTCGCTTTAGAAATGTTATTTTTGTGCAACGGGGCGGACTTTAGCTTTAGAAATGTTTATTTCAGACTGGTTTTTCGTGAACAAACTTTTGATTAACACGTCAAAAGATAAATTAATGATCTTCCACTACCCCCAAAAGAAAATTGAAAAATGTATTATTCCCACCATTTATATAAATAGCAAAACAATATGTCATGTGAACAGTTTTCCTTTCTTTGGTATTACTGTTGACAAAAACCTCTCATGGTCCCCCCACATTAACCTCATCTCAGACAAACTTAACAATCTCGGTGGACTCTTATACAAATTGAAATCTTATCTTCCTCTTCCAGCTCTCAAGTTAATATATAATTCACTTGTCCTCCCACATTTAAACCATGGCATTGCAACTTGGGGTTTTGGCAACACTAAGAAACTCCAGACAGCTCACTGAGAATCCTTCGGAGTATATCAAATTCCAGTTATAATACTCACGTTCTGCCCATATGTAAGGAATTTCGCCTCCCTCTACTTCAAGACATCTTTAAAATCTCAACTGCAAAATTTTACTACAAATTCCTCAATAATCAGCTTCCTAAGTATTTTTACACTAACAACTTCTCGCATTAAAACTCCTACATACCTGAATCAATACTCAGCTGCTATTCCGACAATACAACCCAAAATTTTAATTCCTCCGTCCAACAAATTGTCATCAAGAGCCTGTATTTGAGATTCCTCGACTTATAAACAACGACGACATACCAGTCTCTGCTCTAAATGTAATAAAAACACATTCTTTGCAAACATTCTCCAGGTTTTTAACCAATTTTGTTATTAGCCGGCAACTACGATTCAGTTTGTCGCATTTCCAATTGCTTCATATGTATCTAATTGTATTCTCAAAATCTCCTGAGCTGGTTTCTGGCATGTCGGTCGTTTTCAGCACTAATTCACTTTTCTTAAGTATTCCTACTGATTTTTGCATTATCATTTATTCATTTTGTACAGAGGACCTTCTTATTAGCGGTCAATAACCTTTAGAAGGCCTCCTAATTGAAATCAAATTTTAATCATTGTATTATTATTCATTGCAAGAAAAGCCTTCCATATAGCCTTGCCCTAAGAATTCGACGCATTTGTTCAGAAGAAACCTCCTTTAATAATCGTTTAAAAGAACTCAAGTACTGTCTAGTTCAACGTCATTTTCCCTTACATCTTATACACAAACAGTTTGACAAAATCCGTTCAATCACACGAAATGAATCTTTAAGAATTAAAACTAAAGGCAATACTACTAATAGAATACCATTCATAACTATGTTCAATCCATGTTTAAACGGAATTAGCCACGTCTTCAGAAAACACCTTTCCACGCTGCATATTTCCCCTCAAATGAAAAACCTATTTCCTCATCCACCTATAATTTCTTGGAGAAAATGTAAAAATCTAAAAAATTATTTAGTTAAAGCTAATATCGACAATATACACCTAACTGACAAACCTATTGGCAACACACATTGTAACAAAACTAGGTGTAAAATGTGTAACTTTATCAACGATAGCACTTTTTTCCAGTCTTCCCAAACCAATGAAAACTTTGAAATAAAACATTATTCTGATTGCACCACCAACAATATTACTTACCTTATAACTTGTAAAAAATGTTCTATCCAATACGTAGAACAAACTCAACATAATCTACAAAGTCGGTTTCGTAATCATAGATTTAACATAATACATAAAAACATTTCTGATACTATAGGTAATCATTTCAATTCCAAAAACCATAATATTCAAGATCTTTCTGTACAAACAATAGAAAAACTCCAACACCCCAGTACTCCTCACAGACTCAATGAAAGAGAACAATATTGTATAGACAAGCTCAATACAATAGAACCTCATGGATTGAGCTTAAAAACTTCTTAAAATATATCATTGAATTTTTTACGCAAAAATGTATCATATTCATTACACCATATCTTAAATGTCAATTGTCATATAGTGTTTGATTTTACTTTATTTCTTTTTCTGTTGACAAAGGACGTTATTACATCCGAAAATTTCAGTTGATCCATTTTTGTTGTTTTATTTACCTATTTATACATTTCGTGAAACAATAGTATCCTTGGGAGGATCTCGATCGCCTTATTTAGTTTCAGATTTATTTTCTACATTATTATATTGTAATGTAAATAAAAGTGTTTTCTTTCTCTCACTCCCTCCCCACTCCCTCCCTCCCTCCCCACTCCCTCCCTCCCTCC
>NMRA01000140.1:382782-511215 GCA_002633005.1 Phoronis australis | reverse complement strand
CGGTTATGTATGCATCTTCAAAATGGCGCCATCCAAGATCATTTTCTGCAATGTCATGAACGTAAAATCACCCGTCAAGAAATTGTGGAAAATACGTCAATTCGGTACGTGAAGCACGATATGCTTCGATTGAAAGTATTGGAGTCCCTTTTAATTGCATTCGAGAAGCCTGTTTTGAATGAGCAGCAAACAGGGTCGCGCCGCACGTTACACTTGTTTGCGTGACTTTCCCGTTACCCCCGTTCATTAGTCATTCTTGGTAGTATTTCATACCCACCGTGTCTCACTGAGTGTGTCATCAGCTTATGCTCTGTGGTGGCATTACTGCGTCATTTTATCTTCACTTGAGAATGAAACAAGTATGTTTCGAAATATCGTGTGCCTTTTAATGATGTCGCTAGGTTAGTTAATGTATCTATGTTCAGTTGAGAGTATAGTTTTGTTCCGAAGGTATGAACGTAACGGAATAAAGACTGTCAACAATGAAAAGTGTCGTGCGTTTAATTTATTCTGTATATCCGAAAACTTGCTCCCGAAGTACAGCCAATCCTAGTCTACGTATATGTAACCTGCACGAATTACGCGTAATCTATACATATACCCCTAATCACGATGAGGCAGTGTGGCTTCCTCTACTCAATGTTGTGTGTTCAAGTCACACGGGACACACTGCTTGTCGCTTGAGTCAAGCTCCTCAGCTCTGTTTCAACTAATAGAGCATACAGATGGTCCAAGGTGATCAGTGCTGTGGGCCTCCCTGAGCAACATGCGTAGGTCTGGTACAACAATTAAACTAGTTATTGAGATGTTAGGAGGATATCTTATCCCAGTATTTAGCTATTCCTTATTTTTCATATAATGGAATCACAGAAATTATAATTCCGCATTTCCCATAAATTTAACATTTCGTCGGCCAAAATTGATGAATTTTCCTTGTCTCAGTTCAACGTGATCTTTGACCTCTAATTTGACCTTGACTTTGACCTTGCATCCAAAAGAATTATGTCAGAAATGGAGTCTACGTCCCAAAAACATTGGAAACCATAAATTGCAAGATCCTACAAGGTATCATGTTCAGAGTGTGGAAATTAGGCGCCATCTTGAATTATAAAATATGCTCAAAGTTGCACAAAGTGCAACAAAGTTAATTTTATTCTCCTAATCACATATAATAAATTTCCAAAAGAAAACTTTACAGTAAACAATACTGCAGCGTCACCTTTTTGGCAATTATACTAACAGTAATTTTAAATATTTAAATAAATCAAATTAAACTCATAGCTCAGTAACTTGGAGATGTTGTCTTTGCACTTCCTTGATGTTTTTAGTTTGCAGTGGTACTGCACCATCTTCAAAACTGAATCATTTGCTTGCCATTCCCGCTCACATTACAAAGGGACTGGCCACGTCATGACTGACGCCATCCACGTTAAAAATAAGGCATAGCCATGCAGTAAGCCAGCACACAATCTCATTGATCAACGTGGACTGAGGTTTAACTCCAGACGCTGAAGTCACACTTTTGGGACAGTCTGTATCATTTTCCCCAGCCACCAGAAACTTGAATACTAGCCGTGTTTCAACAAGGGATATTAAAGCAGCCCCAAAGATATGATATCAGGGATCTCGGGACCTCACCTTTTCAAAAAAATCATTCAAAGGATAAACAATGGAATGAAATTTTCTCGAAACTGGATCACAACGAATCCTGACATTAGAGCCAGGGTAGACAGATAGGTACGAGCTGATCTTCATGTATCAAGTGAATCATAGCTGAGCTGACTAGCGGCTAGCCTAGTTCATCGAATTTCATGTTTTTGCACTGTTGGAACTCAGATACAGTTATCTGAGGCAGCTCCCAGCTTCCGTCAGTGCGCTGCGTGGCCCTATTCCTATTCTGGCCTACTCTCCGTGAAACTTTCTTGGTTTAAGGGTTACTCAAATCTTGATGGCTGCACCCCCGGGCTTGCCCACACCTACGGCGGACGTGAAGGTCGGCACAAATAGGGCGGTATCCGGAGAACGGGGTGGGGGGAGGGGGTTGAGGGGAAAAGGCCAGTTGTAGGCTATAGGAAGGGGGTAGTTTGGTGAAGTGGAATTTTTGCCATCCTACGGCGGGCCTGATATCGCATCACTGTTTGTCAGACTCCACATGTCTAATAGTAAGCTTCTATTCTTGATAAGTTCGTTTCTTTTTCACGATAACTCATTTATTCGTCTAACACAACATTAAGTACATAAATCGCATTCAAACACCATTTACCCTGTGCAGGTACCCCCCTCCCGGCGAGTCATTGAGTATACGCATGCGTGAGTCACAGCTTTACTCAACACAAATAGACTCCCATGGTGTCCTAAGTCCTTGTAGTTTTACCTATCAATGATTATTATGTTTTAGAATATGTTTTTTTTCAAATAATTAATACAAACATTCAAATTTAAATTAGTCATTTTATTTTTATAATGAAAACGCAATATTTCGTAATAAAAAATGTTTGAGTACCTTGTTTTACGTTTAAAAGGGATTCCAAAAAGTGTTTTGTGTTTATCTTAAAGAAGTTCAGGGTAGACAGATGTGATACTGAACACTGGAGTACAACTTTCTGTTTGCAGGTTGTTCACCGTAAAGCAGATGTCATGGAGCCGTTGAGGAAATCTAACAAATCTTTGATGAAAGTTGTGTTGTTTTGCGTTGCCCTGTTGACATTGATTGCCCTTTGCCTGAATTTATATGTAAAATGTGGCTCAAAGTTTACAATGCGACCGATGAGAGGCCAACGGAGTAGCCTGGGTAAGGGGGATCTTTTAGAAATAGCTAAAATGATCCTTGAGGCTCGCGGAGAGGTGATCGTGGGTACCAAGGTTCGGCACATATTAGACACGACTATTCACAAAATAGAAGAATTATTAAGTTCGCGAATCGAACTACCTGACAAAACATATGCAATGCAAGACCGACTTCCGATCGAAGTTTGCCCCGAAATTTACACTGGTTTAACGAAGGGAGGTCATGCCGAAGGTGGAAGGGATAGTAGAGGCCCAGCTTTGGACGAGCAGGGGTGGGAGTTTAGTAAATGTTCAGATGCACAACCTTTGGAAGACCTAGTGAGTCTAGTTGTCAACGGATTGCAACATAGTAAACGTGAACTGATGGCCTTACTGGTTCAGATTCGCAAATACTACCCAAGGTTGAAGATCTTTGTAGCTGCTAAACACGACATTGGTGAACAAAACAATCTGTATGTTTTTAACGATGAAGTTGAAAATGACGGCCATTCTTGGAAAACACTCATCTCAAAAGTGGATACAAAATACACAGGTAGTTCTTCGCGACGTCTATCGATTCACAAACTACACACGTATCGAGAGACTGGTGAGCGTTGCGTTCAGACACGACATTTCAATAGTTGGTGGTTCGAGTGTAGGAATGAACGGACACTGGTGGAAGAACTGCTACCAAATTTACATGAAGCTGTACGAACTGCGTTACGTTCAAGGCTACTATTTATCCAAGGATTCTTGCCTGTACTGTGAGCACATGACTGGTCCATTTCTGGGAAAGACAAGCTATTTGCAAGAACTGATTGGTGAGGTGAAGAAACTTGACAATTTTTTGTTTGAGAATATCTTCATCAATGCAAAAAAGAAAGGAATTATAAGTATGGTCTGTCCTGATACAATGTTTCACGTTGATAGCATCGTCGTGGAAAAAAGGTTCAACAAGCAATACTGGTCGTCTCATGCTCGCTCACATACGTTAACAAAAATTAGTGCATTTGGACAGGTATTTGAATTCAATTGCTCCGAGGTGTCGATAGTATGTCCGGTGAGGCGCAAAGGAATTACAGAAGCTCCCTGTTGCTTGAAACAATTATCCACTTGTATTGAAAAAATCAACCAGCTTGCAAATGATAGACGTGTGATTTTGGAATTGGAATGTGGGACGTTGTTGGGTGTCCTCAAAATGAACGCTGTTCTCCCTTGGGAGTTAGATGCCGACTTGTACTGTCACACTGACAACGTATCAGAAATTTTGAAATGGAATAATGAAATAGGACATCTTGGCTGTGAAATATTAATCCCAAAGAGAACGATGAAAGCATATAACTGGATCGCCGATTTCACAGCTGTCTCCACAATGTCGTCGGTACTATATGTGAAACGCACCGGTTTTAACACAACTCGAGTGTTATTCGAGAACACCTGGTCACAGTCGGCTCCTAGCCCCGGGCTCATGGGAAGGAATAAGTATAGATCCGAAATATACAAGCATGTACCCCATCCAATTCAGGGAGGAACTTACGAATTTGTGAAAGGTTCATTCCCTGCCTGCCCGGAACCTGGTCATCACGCATGTCTTGACCAGTTCTACCCTGATGGCAGTTTGTATTTCGATGAGAACGGTAGCATTGGAAATAAACTAGATGAATGACATCAAAATTCACAAAAGTTTAGGTGCACAAAACTACAATTAAATATTCATCCATATTTTACCGCAATCCTTTCCAATTCTGTCTTCTTGATATATGATGTCATGTCACATGGTGCGAGCAATGTAAAAGGGCCAATTGCCTATTTAGGTAACTGAACGATGGACTGTTCGAAGAAAATGTTTGATTACGGGAGTATATACTCGAGCTGGAAAGTGTTAAAACTATCAAGTACCTGCTAAGGTGTCCCCCTATGCGCAAAAAATACTCATAGCATTATGAGTTTGAAGTTACCCAAAAGAAGTAGTTAGCCAGTACAAGTATCTTGACTTTTTTGTCCTTCCGAAACTCTCGTGACCAAAGGCGACCACTAAACTTTCAAAGCAATGGAGCAAATGAACCGCTGTTGAAACCAACCACATGTATGTTTTGAATTATACGCTAAATTCATTTATCCAACAATTTGTTATGAGGTTGAAATCGGGGGGTTTAAAGAGTATGTCAGCAGAACGTTTTCACGTGAAATTCTGTAAAATGGCGCTTAGTGTGAGCACTTCTTCTTCCAATGCAGCCGTACTAAGTGAATCCGGGCATTATCCACTGTTTACAGAAAACACTTTATCATTTGTATAAAATATTGATACAGAGACCAGGTATGTCCAATATGTGGATGATATGCTGTGTATTCTTGACAGTAACGGTAGATTTCCTAATAACTAGCCAGGCTTCCTCTGTCCATGCGCGCACCCAGCCTTCAATATGGGGTGCTCGAATTCCTAACGCTGTGGACCATTTGGTAACAAAATTGCCGGCGGACTAAAAAAANCCACTTCGAGCCCCCCCCCCCCTGGGTGCGTGCATGCTGTCGGATCACTTTTGTCCAAGTATAGTTTCTATAAAGTGAGGATAAATCATTGTGTAACATGTGAAGTAACTTTCTAAACAATTTTCCCATAGAGCGATTGATTGTTACCTACAAAGTTGGGAAGTTGACATTCACGATTAACATAAACTGTTCTACTTTAAATATTTCAAACTTAAATACTCTTCACAGGAATACTTTTAGTTTAATGTACCTCCTCATTTTATATAAAAATTGTCAAGCTTTCGTTGTGCAAACTACAAATTGGAAGTGCAACCGGTAAGGTTCAGCAAAATAGGTTACTGACTCGGAAGACGAAGTGCAATTTTTGTTGGTGTGTAATCTTCATGCAGACTTGTCACCAGTATATGAATTTAAATATTTTGATAAACATAACACTATCATAAAGACTTTAAAGTTCTTATCTTTAGCCATAGTGGGCAGGAAAAATTGTTTAACTCGACGTTTTGTATTAAACTGTGGTTGTATATCTGTTTGTTATTGTACCTTTTGGGCCTCTAGCCTCGAACACAATGAAATATGCGATGTGTAATAATCCATTCATTTTGTGAATTTCGTTTTTCTAACCAGTGTTTTTTTCTTAAAGCTGTGTCCTCTCACCGGAGGTCAAAAAAAAAACAAAAACTACGACATATATCCCGACTGAATTTTGAAAAATAAACACCTGATTCAGCTTTTAATTAATGGAATTATTTAATTTGGTTAGGCCTCTAATTAAGTATGCCTTTGAATTAAAGGGAATAGCGTATTGTCCACTATCACCAAGGTGTATAGCAGTTTCTGTATAACAGACTTATGGAGTTTTTGAATTCTGATGACAAATTGGTTTAAAAACAAATTGGCTTCCGAAGGGATAGGTCCTTCTCCGACTATGTTTTCACTTTAACTTCAGTTATTCAAAATAGTTGAAATAATAAACAAACAGTACATGCCACCTTTGTGGATATGCTATGCAAAAAGTGTTTGATATTTTAAACAGAAAAATGTTGTTGCACATGTTGATTCAGGTGGAATTATTGGATAATTTTAATCTATTGTATCTGTACGCATACAATACGCCTGTGGGTAAAAGTTTTCAGAAGTATCTCTCAATGAGCATTTAGATTATAAGACAACGGCTGAGGTGCTACCTGACTCCGCGGACCGAGCAATAGGCGCCCTTGCCAGTCAATAGAAGATGTAAGGAAACATGGGTGTCAAAACACTTTTACCAAATACTTTGACTACTGTGTTATCTAAGTCATGGAGTATTGTTCTGGGGTTTTGGGCTAGAAACGTTTCTTTCACAATGTGAAGTGGTTCGTTCTTGTGTCCTTCGGCTTTTCCTCGGAGTACATAAATATGCAACCCATACGGAGACACCGGCAAGGCGACAACACGAGAACACGTTCCGTTTCTAGAATCATTTAATTGTGATGCATGAAAACAGAATTGCAAAACGTTTATTTATTTAATTATGATTACAGCACACGTAAAAATAACTGGTGTTCATTTATTAAAAATATATTATCAGAGAGTTAAAATTCTACTTTCATTTATTTCAAAACATGGCTTTGGACGCGGATAATCCACAGCTATATGTATAACTGTGATCCAAGTTACATATTGACTGCCTGTTGTCCAGCTTGTAGAGGGGAAGTCCGTGTCGTAGGTTTAAAGAAAAAGGTTTTTGACATGGTCTATCATAGCTGTCTCTTGTACAGAACTCTTTTGGGTATGGCTCCAGAGCTGTGGATTGGAGCGTTTCGTTCCCTACCTTACAGAAAGCTCTAAATGAACATGCGTTGATTACCGTTGAAATACACATTTCAAAACTGTCGAATGCAGAACTCCTAAGGGGTCTGTTCTTGAATAATCCTTTTTATTTTTAAATTAATTTTTTGATTAGTGTTTCAAAATGGTTACGTATGCTGATGACAGCGATTTGCTGATCGTACGAAGTTGGCAGTCGAAAATAATCTTAATGCCAACTTGTCTCCTATGTCTCTCAGTGGTTAGAAACAAGACTGACCTAAAATGTAAAAACAACCTTTCCCATCAGAAACCCAAATTTATAACGCCTGATTGATTTGTCGACAAAAACTCCCGGTGTGTTAGTAATATGGAATACATTCATGTACGCCGACGTCAACCAGGTGGGGTGGTTCCAGGTAAAGTGATTTTAGTCAGAAATTTTGTCTTACGCCCTACAAAACTTTTTCTGAAAAGTAATCAAATATTACGTGTGCAAATGTCCAAATTACCTGAAGATACACACATAACTGCAAGTTATCGAGATTTCTATGCATAATTTCCAGACTATGACGCGTTCATAATTACGTGGCTACTGAACCTCTTCAGCAATAACGAAGTAGGAGCGTAGGACCAAATTTCTCTCAACAGGGCCCTGGACAGATATACTACCTTGAAGACTCATGTATCTGAAATTGGACTTCTAAAATATGAAAGAAGTCTTGGATCGTGAATCTCTTGTACGGAACATAGATATGCCACCTCTGTAATATATTGTAATGGTGCATGGGCCTCTTGTAGTATTGGTATTAGAACCAAATTACAGGTAGTGAATAATACGACTGTTCGAACTACCGTCTAAGCAAACAGACATACTAATTAATGCACTTGGCTTTAAACTAACGTTACCCGGGCATGTCTATAGAAATTATCATGTTTTTAGGTATGTACAAATAAGGGACCTGGTTGTCTGTGTGTAACAAAATCAAAGTTAATCAGGTTCACATTATATAAACTAGATCTATGGCCAACGGCAATTTTTTCTCCATAACAGGACTGCTTTTGACATAATATTCATTTTTCTACTCTTGTGCCATGCTACGGAGCAACCCAGATTCTGATGTTCGGCAAAGTGAATCTATAGCTATTTCTTAAATCCCGGTAACACCAGTTTTCAAAATAAATAACTGTTTGGCAGTTAGTCGAACCTTGGTCGCAATAGTGTTTTGTAAAAGTTTATTATGATGTTAATATTGTGCCTAATTGCTCATTATGTCTTTTTGTTTTATGCTTTCACATTTCATTAAATACATTCTTAACAGCCTAATCAACCCATTAAAGAGAATATTTTCTGAATATTCAACAACTTAAAAATCATAATCTGAAACATCGCAGAAGTGATTGTAATCACATGACCACCAAATTGTATTGAAATTCTCATTTTGCTTTAAATTTGAATTTTTGAAAACCTGAAAGAGTAGTACTACGACTTTCAGGGCCGTAGGAAGCGGGGGGGGGCACGGCACCCCCCCAAAAAAAATTCAGGCGTCAGGGTTAAACCGTGACAACCGACGCGTGGCGCTGAGACAGTCGGGAAAAGAAAGACTGCTAAATGCGGATAAGAGAGAAAACTCAAGAGAACATTTTACAACTCTGTATCAGTGCATGGTTTATCTCTTGAGGACCCTGGCCAGGACATTGTTGTTGGGGTCTCCGCTTTTGCAGCACGGGTCGTCTAAATACATTGGAAACGTGCACGTAATGATTCATGCGTATATTTCGAAAAATCGACAAAATTTGTAAAGCGAGGCTTTTGTTTGATTTTTAAATTCAGTAAGTCAATTTTGCGACTGCAAAACCATATTTTTCCAGAGGCCCCTCTTTGGCAAGGGATAACGGTTGCAACTGTCGCTTTTTTTCTCGGAACTGCAACTTGAGAAAAAGTGATGATCTGACAGATATCATCAACTGCTGCACAGATTTTTGAAAATATAGATATTTTCACATAGAGGGGCCCCAAGTCTGAAGGAGGCCATTGATGGCATTCAAGTGACCAACGTTTTTATATTTGTATTGAAAAATTCTGAAGCGTAAGCTCTCGAAGAGAGGATCCAATGTGGAACGAACTGTCACTCTTTTCCAAGCTTAATGATGTATAGCATTTCATTATTAAGGTGTCCCATTTCAGACGGGACCCTCCCTCGGTGGAGCAGTTCGGAAGAATGTCCCTTAGTGCTTCTTTACATGTAAATCCGAAATGCCAAGTATTCACGAGGGAAGTTGTGATTCGAAATTCATCAAAAAAACAAAACGTTCGTGCACAGCACGTATCAAGACATTCGACCCAAACAACAAAAAAATGTGAATAAAATAAAATATGGTTGACCGCCATCGAAAGGAAGTCAGGAATTTTAAAGAACGTGAAGACCGCTGTTTTTTTAATTACACAAAAGAACTATTTTCGATGGTTAGTTATAAAATAATGTTACTGTTTCCCGTAGAATCACAAGAATAGTAGGCCGATCTCTTTCGAAGATGGTTACTATGAGTTGTTTATAAGGAATTCCCACATGTGGAAAACACTGCTGTCGAGGCTACCATTGGGGTGACCGTGTACATGTCGAACGAGTGTACCCAAATACTCGCAATAATAAAACAAATTAAACAAATATTTCAGCGTTTTTTTTGAGGTAAAGTTTAATTCATGAACCATTATAGATACCTCGGAAGATCAAAAATACACCTCACTATGAATGCCCAATTTCCCATATTCCCCAGGTTACCCGTAAAAAGTCTGAGAGCATGCATGCGGAAATTGATTGTTTCTGATTTACATGTTTATGAATCTACGAAAACCGACAGGTGAATAGGTGATTTTTGGTAATTAGAAGCTAATCTTTTAAGAAATGATGACGATTCATGGAATTTAGTTGGAGACTGAATATGCAAAAAACTATAATCCGATCCCCAAATAGCAAAGTGCACTTGGACGCTTTTTGTCTGTCTAAAATAACTCTCAAAAACATTTATGAAATTTGGACACTTCCCAAAAAATTTACTCAAAATTCAAATTACAATAAATGCATTGCTTTTTTACTTCGGTACAAGGTTTGTTGTTTACAGTCACTAACAGGGCATTAAAAAGGAATTAATCCATTAAATCAAGGTAAACGCATTGCTCATGGATTTGATTGTTGGTTTCTGATTTACATGTTTATGTATCTACGAAAGCGGACTGATTGAGAGATGATTTTTTGACAATTAGAAGCTAATCTTGTAAGAAATGACAATACTTCAATGAATTTAAGTGCACGCCGACATTGGGAAAATTCGATCTATCATTTGATCCCCAAATATAAAAGTACACTAAACGATTTCTGTCTGTCTGAAATAAGTCTCAAGGAAATTGATGAATTTCGGACAGCTCAACAATGTATCCTCACAATTCAAATGACAATAAATTGTTTGTTGGCTTAGAAACTAGATTACTGGGTTTAAATTAACAAACCGTAGATCAACTTCCTTGATGTTTTTGGTTTCCAGTAGTATTGCGCAATAAGTTTTTGTTCTTCAAAACTGAAGCGTTTGCTTGCATTATCCGTGCATACTACACACACGGCATGCGTGCATCCAGCATAAAATATAGGGGGCTCGAATTTTTGAGGATGTGGACCTTTTACTTAAGAAAAAAAAAAGAATACGGGGTTCGTCCAGGGCTATGAATTGTGCATACGTCGTATCCAGCCTTTTTAGTGAACTTTTGTCTCGTTTTTCTCAGATTTTTTATTTCCTTTAGGCGGACCTTTTTGCCCACTTTGCCATCGAGCCCCCCCCCCCCGAGCCCCTCAGGTGCGCGCATGCACGGAGCACGTCATGACAGGCACACCCACGATAAAAATAAGGTCTAACCATGCAGTAGGTCTACTTAAAATCTGTTACCCACGGGAACTGAATTTGAACCCCAAACGTTGAAGTGTGTACATTTTTGGGACACAATCTGTATCATTTTCCCCAGCAACCAGAAACTGGACTACCGCCTGTGTTTCATCAAGGGATTCTGAAACGGCCACAAAGGCACTCATACCAGGAACCTCGGGACCTCACCGTTCCAATACTTACTTCAAAGAATCCCAATAATATAATGAAGTTTTCCCAAAAATGGATCATAATAAAAGAAACCTTGACCATCGACCCAGCTATAGTTACTCCAGGCAGCTCCCAGCTACCCGTCAGTGCGCTCGGGGCCTAGACGCATTCTTACCCTCCGTGAATCTTTGTTGATTTGTTGGTTCACGGTTACTCAAATCCTGACGGCTGCATCCCCGGTATTACCTCCACCTATGGCGAATATGGGGGGGGGGGTGGGATTCGGTACAAATATGGCGACAGCCAGAGATCGCGGGGAGGGATGACGGTAGCAAGGGGGTAGGTTGGCAAAGTCAAATTTGTGTCCACCAATAAATTTTTTCCTTCCTACGGACCTGACTTTGTATTTGAACTGTACACTGTTACTGTCATAAATGCAGGAAACTATGACTCGGATTTTCTTGATATGCCCTTAAATAAAAGAGATAATACCAGAATTTTCATTTTTCCATCAATATCTCGGTTGTTTGAAGTGTGTGATACAATTCCCTCAGCCATAGACCGTAAAAATAAGTGGCAAAATTTCACATGAAAGAGAAATGGATAATCAAAACTGTTATAAGAGTCGAAAATCAAAAATGTAGATTAGCCACATACATGAAATCCATAGAAGTCGTCCCAGACAACTTGCACACTTGACGCATAAATAATGGGTTCAAAGAAATGTTAAAAGTAGCGAAGAAAAACAAAGGTACTTTGATTGTAAAAGATGCAAATATTGCATTTTGGAGCAAAAGATTTCATGAAGTATGACAACTACCTTAAATTACATGAAGTTCTGAACAATGAGTCAAGGAGTGAGGTACAATACTTTACAAAATTGTTAATTCAGACAGTTCTGTAGTGCAATGAAGAACAGACAAAATATCAAATCCTTTTCAAAGTTCAATCCAGCCCTAATTGTTTGTACACTTCAAATGTCTGCAGTCTTCGGACACAATGCAGTCCGTCACTTCAATTAAACATAAGGTCCAAAAGACCATTGCCAACAACATATCCGAAGTGCATGGGCCTTCAACTTAGGACAAAACAAATCACCAAGACTGATTTCACATCAGATTCTTTCAAAAGCAGTGGTCCAATCAAACAAAACAATACAATACAGAGGTCGACAGACCACCACCCATGGTTCTTGTCCACTGCCCAGTAACAATTCCTTCGTAACAAAGCCACTCAGAGTCACGGATACCAACTGCAAGCAGTATGAACACAAATTCATCAACGGTGCCTTTTTATTGGTCAAAAGTCACATTTGAGTAACACTACTTTGTTATCCTAGGTGAAGAGGCAGATCTAATATGACTCTAAATAACACCGGAAGCTTCTCTTCGTACCAGTGTCTTCAAGATCTATGACAGTTGTTAATACTGGAAGCTTCTCTTTGTCTGAATGTCTTCTAGAATTTGTTGCAGCTCATCATCCTCATATCGTTCTTCTAAGCTGTAACAAAATTAAGTGAACTTCATTTTCAATTAAAAGAACAAAGAAATGATGACCGAACAGATTTCAACTTAAAAGGCAAGAAACTACTAGCTTGCATTGACCAATGTTTCTCTGTTCATTTTGTGACCTCGCACCACCAGATGGCGCAGTAACTAAAGCCTGACTGACTGATGCTCAACATCAAAAGGTGGAAATATCCTCGCATGCTTTGTACTGAGCATGACGTCTAAAGTTGCGTCTATTACGTCAGAATCTAAGGTCTAATAATTGTGCTGTTCATAATCCTATCGCCATTCCAATTATTCACTTAGATTGGCGCAATGATAGATTGTAGGAGCATTACAACATCGAGTTGTCTACAAACATTTCTGCGACACATAAACTGCTTATGTCGCAAAAGATTTAGATAAAGATTACCATGTTAGCCAAAGTAAGGGATCACAGAGAACCACTTCCCGAATTGTCCAGGGTGGTCCGGCCACTAACTATAATCTAAAGCTTTGGAATATTATTTCTGCCAGAGATCACCTAGCGTTACTCAGCGCCAAAACACTACCTTACCTTGGAATGAGTGCTTTGGCTTCTTCAGCAGTTTCTGGACACAGATTAGCCAACGAGGCCAGTTCAAACTTGTGCAATTTTTTCTGCATCAGTAAACTGCAATGGAAACATACATAATCGATAGAAAAACAAAGTGTTAGCAGATACGAAGGACTTTACTAATGAGAAGAGAATTGCACACCACAGATGAGCTCTAACCTACAAAAACACACAATATTTTGAGAGGTCAAAGCAGAACCGTTCATTGTCGTCTGCATCTTGAATACTGGATACTTGCCAGGAAGAGAATCATTGAACTGGACAAGCTAAACGCTCAGAACAGAAACCAAAATCAACTTTATTTTAAATTTTTTTGTTTCAACTTAGGTGGAAATGTTTATTCATTAAATACAACGGAAATCTGACATCTACTAAGGAGTTACGATAGTCATGATGTTGAGAGATTATTTTCTCATCTGTTATGCATGAGATGGCCATCCTCCCTTTCAATACATCTAACCTGCACAGTAGTCTATGCCACTCCGGGCCAGTCTTACCTGCGAACTGCTGTGATTGTCTCCCTGTTCTTGAACTTGCTGAATCTCTGCGTATAGTTGAGCGTCTTCATAAACACTTCAGACAACTCCTGCTCCTCTTCAGCGCTCTCGTTCTGCTGATTTCTGTTAAGCAGGAAATTGTAAAATCACACGACCATCACAGCTGACTGCACTATTTGGGTCATCACTCTTAGTCCGTGGAAATTTGCTGTCGGTATAAGCCTGGTCACTGCCAACTCATTAATTCTCACAATACATGAGCCTTATTGCCTTCACTGCAGCACCATCTGTCCGGTAATAAAACAGGTTGCACAAACCTTGGTCCATTCCCACTCGTTTTCAATTTTTAAGATAGTACTAACAACTACCCTAGTGTGACAGGGTCTTAAGTAATAGTTCTCACTGTGTAGTGTGTAAAACCAAAATGCATCAGCTTGTTAGTCAGACCGTTTTACATACAACAAAATCTGGGTTTACAATCAGCGACACTATACACAAGCACACACGCACGCATACACATAACGTAGCATGGCATGCAATCATTTGCATGGCCATGCCAACAGAGTTCCAGTATACAAAGTACTGTGAAAAACAAGAGATCTATGCATTAAAAAGCAAATGAGCCCATGCATGACTAAAAAGGGATTACGCCCACCACACAACTGCAGTACCAAAAAGTTTCTGTGGAAATTACCTCACATCAAAACATAACAAGCACTAGATAATGCCCGACTTCTTGACAAATTTTCTAAGGATATTTACTTTAGTGGCAAAAAGTTCCGAGTTACTTAGTTAACAACTACCGTCACTTTCACGAGTACCATACTCAAACTATACACTTCTGGGGCAGGGAACTTATTGTTAATGTTTGCGAGCACTTTTGGCGTCATAGATATAGCGATGAGAAAAATTAAAAGTCGCTGCTGTTCGCCTGCTGAATTTCCCACCAAAGACTTGGAGATTTATTTGAAAATAATTTTGTTTTATTTTCATAAAAAAGGTTAAATGATGTGTACTTTAGTTTACCTGTGTTCCAGTAACATCTGTACTTCGGATATTAACAAGGTCTCAGCGTCTTTGAATTCTGAAAAAAAATATTAAAAAGTTATGTGCAACCTGTTCCCACACAATACAAGTGACAAAGTTCATAAAACAAAATGGCAACAATTATGTCATACATTCAAAAAGGGTATGTTAGCCTACTAATATTTTAGCGAATTATGAATTGATGCATGAATTTTGTAGACAATGAAGACATGCAGAATCCATTCCCAATACTATGCAGTGCATATGTAAGCCTGTGTTACGAAACAGTGGCAAGAACGGGCAACGGAATGCGCAAACAACAAATGGGCAGGAAAAGTCAGATTTAGTTGTGCATGTCAAACGATCTGCAGAGATACCTTAGAAGGAAGGATTGGCCATGGTAATTGCAGCATTTTTGTGACAGGTCTGTCCCCTAGATTAGATATATGGGCCAATGAAAAAGGTATGACTTGGACGTGCATAGTCAGGACTCAACGCTTAGTTTAACATTAAGTCACTGACGCAACATGGCTAAATTTGCAGGTCGCCTAAAGGAAACTGAGGACACCAACACAAGGAAACCCTGCGTGGGAGGTCGTGAAAGTTTTGGCACTTACAGATGAATGCATAGTTGGCACCAGTTGAAAATGAAATTAACAAGATAAGTGGATTGAACAACCCGGAACGTCGCAATATGTCAGCCAGGGCATCCCAACTGCATATAGACAAATGGCACCATCTGATCTTGGCAATATGCCTTGAATTTCACACCCCACTTACAAAAAATTGCAATGGCTAATTTGCTCCAATGCACATACTCAAAACAACCTCGCATCAAGTGAAAATAACATGCATGACATAGGTAAGTGGGAATGTAGGTGATGGCACACCCTAATGTAGCCTGTACGCTGTAAGATTTTCTGCAAATTATGCTTAACCCTGGCTAAATTGTTAAATTACTGTAAATAATATGTACCTTTCAAGTGTACTTGGCCATATTAGAAGGAAGTTGGAGTCTTTAAATCTTTCCACGCAATCAACAAATCTTTCCGAATGATCCTTCCTTCATTTACCAGAATCGAGAACTGAGCCATTTATGCTTTGATTGCAATCAAACTCTTTTTACGAATAGTCTTTCGTTCAGTTTCCCAAATCCGCAACTGGTCATTTTTAACACTGCACGCGCCAGGAGACATGATGTCATACCACCTGGCACGCAGAATTGAAAATGGCCAGTTGCCAATTTGGGCAACTGAACGAAGAACTGCTCAAACAAAAAGTTTGATTACGGGAGTATTTGTTTGAGTCCAAAGGAATTAAAGACAACGACGTCCTCTTATAGCATTCCTCTATACACAAAAGGTACTTAAAACAACGTGACTTTGATTTTTTAATCAGTGTGAGGCCTAATGTGATGAACTCTGAAACTGACAGGTATGTGTCCTCTGACCCTTCAGGTCAGGTTTGTTAGGATTGCCTAATTGCTTGTTACGTTAACCCCTCTTGTGGCTAACTGGNTCACTGTCTCTAGTCGGGTCAGCTAGAGATGGTGGTCACTGTCTCTAGTCGGGTCAGCTAGAGATGGTGGTCACTGTCTCTAGTCGGGTCAGCTAGAGATGGTGGTCACTGTCTCTAGTCGGGTCAGCTAGAGATGGTGGTCACTGTCTCTAGTCGGGTCAGCTGGAGATGGTGGTCACTGTCTCTAGTCGGGTCAGCTAGAGATGGTGGTCACTGTCTATGTCTAGTCTAATTATCTAAATCTATCTTCGCATCTAGCCTTGGTGCAAAGCTATATACTAAATATACAGCTTTGTGCCGATGTGGGTAAAAAATGGCCAAGTAAAATCTGACACAAAATTAATGTCATTACAAACTACACTCTTCCTTGAGTACACTAAATTATTTACCGGTGTTGGAAAAAAATGCCATTCTGTCATTATTCTGTTGCTAAAGTTGTGGAGCAATCTTTTACGTCGGTTTTCAGCACCACAAAATATTGCATCACCTATTGGCCAGTTTCTTCTTTCGTTGATTCTTCATTCAACTGTTCTTCTTCCACGAGGTTGCATACATGTCGCAACAAATGATCGGAAGTCAGTGGCGGATTTGGGGGGCCAAGGGGGCCATGGCCATCCTAAAATTCTACCAGATACCATTTGGGAGTTCAGGTGCGAATTGCTGACTAGAACATGCGCGCAACCAGGGGGGCTCAGGAGGGGGAATAAACAATGTATAGGCCCTGAACAACCCGTTACCATTTTTCTTCTTTTTTATTAGTTAACAGGTCCGCGAACCAAAAATTCAAGACCCTTGCATCCCCACATTTTAAGGTGGACGTGCGCATCTGCCAAAAATCTGGTTATTCCTGTGCCCTGCCCCCCCCCCAACTCAAAATCCTGGATCCGCTCGTGGAAGCGGATTCATTTCATTACAAGTTTTCAGTATTTACTACCAGCAAACCGGATTTCAAAACATTTTCTTTTCTGCTGCCTAGCTGTCATCATCTCCCGAGAAATGTCGCATAGTTGTAGGAAATGGTATGTGCACGTGACACAAGCGTACTGTTTTCAAAACTGCAACACACTTTTCATTGTTACAAAAGGCGGAGAATTACGCATGAAAATGAGGTTTATTAGATTGTTATTCACTTAAACGGTTGTAATGGGCAAGATGAGTTTCGGTTGACTCCCGGTTTTTGCATGCACCTCTGCCGGTCTTTAGCTCTGAATGCTGATACAAGTTTCACGGAAATGTGACGAGAAAAACTACCCGGGCGGTGGGTATTTCACAGTCTGTCAGCGCTGAACACACAGTGGTACCAAACTGTATTTTGAAAATAATCTGTTAATACAGTTAGCTGTATGAAGACTATCGTCACAATACAGCTAGGTATCACTGTGTGTTCAGCGCCAACAGACCTCAAAATTACACACATCCAGGGTAGTTCTGTTCGTCACCTTTCCGTGAATCTTGTATAAACATGTAGAGCTAAAGACCGGACGGGGTGCACGCAAAATCTGGGTTTCAACCGACACTCACCTAGCTACAACTATTTATAACAATGCAACTAACGTCATCTTCTTGCGTACTTCTCCACCTTTAGTAACAATGAAAATTAAGTCGTTGTTTAGAAAACAGGGTGTTCATGTCATGCGCACGCGCCATTTCCTAAATTTTTGCAACAGCTTCAAAGCAGCAAAATTTGTTCTGAAATTCGGTTTGCTGGTATCAAAATTCTAAAAACAGGTAATGAAGTGAGAGCAGTTTCGGTAATTTGTTGTGACGTGCACGCAACCTCGTGAAAGAGCAACAGTTGAGTGAAGAATTGGAAAAAAGTGACCAATAGGTGACGCCGAAAGCCGACGCAGAAGATGGCTGTCCAAAACTTTAGCATCTCAGAATAACGGTAGAACATCAATTTTTCCAACACCATTAAATAATTTAGTTTACTTAAGGAAGAGTGTAGTTTTTAATGACACTTATTTTGTGTCAGATTTTCTCTGGTCATGTTTTTGCCCACATCGGCGCAAAGCTGTATAATTTTAGTGTACAGCTTTGTACCAACCGTCCAAGAGAAGACTAGCTCAAGCTGACTACTTCGTCTTCGTCTTCGCCTTCGGTCTTCCATCACAGAGATGTTCCTAGTCGTGTTTTTACGTTGACCTTCATATGGATGATTAGGTGAAAAATTGCCAAGTATCACTTAAATCAATAAAAGACATGAACAGGAACAAACCTTTCGGAAATTTGAGCTCTGTAGCGTCTTCTTCTTGTTGTTCATTCGGCAAGTTTCCACCGGTAGCCATATTGGAAATAAATATTCTCGTTATGTGGCTCCCTCTTTAGTTTTTGCATACCACATGATTGTCATGTGACTTTGAATACAGAAGACGGCGCCAGTGTTTTGGTAATGTTTTTTGTAGAGGCTGTATAGTAGGAGTCCAAGATGTTGAGAAGTTTAACTAGAACAAACAGTACCCGGCAGTACGGTGCGATCAACGTCGACAAATCTGATACAGACGTAATCACCCCTGGGGTAAGTCAGGTATTCCACGTACGTATCATGACCGCTGCCCTTGGAGTTAGTTACTGTTGCATTGTCAATCAATCATGAATCGGTGATTCACAGTCACAGGCACCTTGTCTTTGGTGCTGTATGTCCAACAGAAAATACAGCCTTGTTTTATTCAAATTTGAATGGGGGGATGTGGAATGTTTTTGCGAAGATCAAAGTAACTGAGAATTGATATTTCTGTATGGGTTAGTCCAATTCAGCATACAGCTGTATTATTGCAGCATCAAACTGTATTGCACTATTACAATACTGAATAGATTAAACAATGGTGGGTTGTTTTTGTAAGCAATCAGGTTCTGGTTGGTTGGAATAGCAGAACTTCAACAATTGCTAGTATTTCAGATGACCCATAAAGAAAACTACAGATGGTTACATCTGATTCCAAAGTGACTACCGTAAATGGTTATGTTATGGTGGGTTGGGAAAATTAACCAAAGTTATGAGTGACGGGAAAAATGCCTTCCCTTCTCATCCAGATTTTGCTGAAACAACACTGCTGAATTATTATAAAAACAGGAAAGGAAAGTATATTACATGTATACTATCAAAAAGATTTGCTACATTGAGTAAATTTAGTTGTAGCTGTTCACCTTCATTGCTGTGGTTCAGTTCATAAGGCACACATTCCAGGTATTCATGTTGATATTGATAAGGCCCTTAAGTCAGTGATTACATAGACAGAGATTATTAATCATATACTGAGGATTCATGGCCATTTCATAATTATGCTTTGTAGATCAGTCTTATCAGTTGAATTATTGTATTAATCCCCTGACAATGAATAGTGGTATTGTGTGGTAGAACTACACTAATACAATAACTACATAGGTATGGGAAATTCTGAGCTAATTAAAACTGTTGATTGTAATTTCAAATTCATTTTAATTTTGATATTCGTTGTGTTGATGTTTCACAACTAACTTTATTCCTATGATGTGCTAATTTGTAATGTTCACCAAACATTCATTATAATGAAATCATGCAAAACAAAATTAAAACATTCGGTAGAACCAGAGTCTGTTTGGCTGGTTCAGTGCATAGTACTCTATTTCTTACTGAGATTTTGAGATGGTTCCACTTTATTTTGAAGAAATTTCATTGAAAGACAAAATTTCAGCAAATAATGAAAACTAGCATCTACAAATCTATTTAATTTAACTCAGCAAAAGTATTCATTTTCTAAAAGTAGAAATTCTGTAAAACTGAATTTGATTGTTGACTTTATGTGGCATTAATTAGGTCAGTAAACTTTAATCTGATGAAAAAAGAAAGTTATATTCATAGCAAAACCAGGGTCGGGTCCAGGATTTTTATTTAGGAGGGGCTAGGACAGAGTATTAGCCAGGTTTTGCCCATCAGACATTCGCACCCCTGAACTGCCACATGGAATGTGGGAAAGTTTTAGGGGGGGGGGGCCATGGCTCCCTTGGCTCCCCTCTAAATCTGCCACTGAAAACAACAGGATCAATAACATGAGCAAATTTCATAAGATATTAATGTTCACAATATAATCCCAAAAACTTTTTCAGTTTTTCAAATTATTGATTCATTTTCATTTTATGCAACTTAATTTTTTTTTTCATAAAAATTATATCAGTCGTATTTTTGGAGCCCCTCATGCCAGAGTGGAATATTTTGAAAACAGTTCCTAAAAGCGTTTTGGAGAACAGTGCATAAGGCAGTGTCTGAAAGTTTCATGTGAACCCAATCAAACATTTTTGAGATGTGATGTTCCAAAACTGGTCTAAATTGGACATTTTCTGGAGGCCTACATAACCTTTAACAGCAAAAATGACTGGTAGGGACTTTAAATCTGTAAAAATTCAAATTACCGAGTGGCTTAGTCATCTCTATGAGTTTCTTGTTTTTCCATTCTCGGTCTCTGACGAGGAATTTATAGCTTCCACCCAATTGTCTAGACAGGAAATCAGAGTCATTTTGTCAATACTTTTGCAGTGTTCTGTAAGTTCGAAATGTGCCTGGTACTGACAGCTCCTATAGAGGGTGTCAATATTATGGGAGGTGCTACTTAGAGTCTGGGTACTGCACTTCGCGGCCAGAGCTAATCTGTTTAAGGTTGCCTTTCCATTTCAATTCCTTACTATGGTGATTGGAACAAAGACGTTGGATATGATAAACTGGAATGAATGTTGTTTTCATGGAAGCTATACCTACAGTAATTCTTCAGTCATTTAGCACACAATGGGGCTGTCACAATTGAAATTCTATTTTGACAAATTTCTCTGCTAAATGGAAGATTAAGGAAATTTTAGTCCATGTTTTGTGCTATGCAGATATCATTGGTTACAGCTGTCAGTAAATTTTCCATTATTTGCAGTAAACTTGCTAACAAGCGTTTGAAAAATGGAAAATGACGGTTTAGGCGATGTTATTTTTGTGGAAAATAAATGAAAAATTACTGTATGTGTCCACCCTTTTTGTGTCGTCTCTCGAAAAGTTTGAGTATTCCTGTCCAGCTGCATTATCCTATCAAACATAGCATGCAACTACCCTCAGGTGTTCCAAGGTGCGTACAATGGAATTATCTCCCTTTAAACAATTTACTAAATAATATCTCTTGATGCATGTTTCAGGGAGGATTCACAGGCCGGCTAGCTCTGGCATTTGGCGCTTGTGTCATAGGAACATCGTTTCAGTTTGGATACAACCTCGGTGTAGTTAATGCACCAGAAGATGTAAGTTATATTCACCAGTTACACACTAAAAAGACAAAAGTAAATATTCTTCATTTTTAACATACATATAGTAAAAATCGCCATTTTTTAAAACTTAATACGATGTTGATACAAAAAGTGATCAAAATTTTACCAAATGACGTAAAATATGAAAAGAATCCTACGTTGACACTCACCGTTTGAGACTGGGAAAACTGATTGGCTTCTTTACCTAAAATTCTGCAGGCATTGACCAAAGACACCATACTAGCTGTTGTATTTTAATATACTTAATTGCATCACTTCAGCCTGCTGATATTATCATTCCTCTGTAAAGTCAGAACCATAGTATTTTCAACTGCAAATTTTTGTTTTTAAAGTTTTTTGGTAGCATATTTGAATAGTTCGTGAAGGATACATGAGGTTTGGTTTTTGAAATTTGAAAGTCGGGCAAGAAACAACTTAAAATGTTTGTATTATGTTCCTCATTAATTCTGCTGGGTGTGCAACATAATTGGGTCAATTACCAAACCAGCAGGCACCAGTTGGATTTTAAGGTAAGGCAAGTGTATTGGGGCAATTCTTGGCCTGCCTTCTTGTTACTTTTCTCTAAGAATGTGTATCACCTTTTGTCTAAGACACGTTTATAACAAATAACACGTTTTGGTCGTGATAGAACGACCCGAAAAACCTCGCCTCATTTTCGGGTTGGTGGAAATTCCTGAGAAAACACAAACCTTTGTTTGGCCAGTAACATGCGATTTCACAATATAGGTCAAGTTCTATTCGCTACTTACACGAATTCGCCATCGTACTTGAAAACGAGGCGTTATGTCCTAACTGCAATGGTTCTGCATGTTTGGAACCCGCATACTTTCACGTCTGCATTGTTAAAATTGATGCTAAAACGAGGCGTTGTGCCTTAAACAACAATCATATTTGCAGCGCCACCAAAGTGTGCAAGAACTGAATTGCCAGAACAGACGTAATTACCATGTTTATTCCCCCTACAACACCGCATGGGTAGTAAACTATTAATTGAAATCGCTGATAAAAGCGTTTCAAGTTTATTGTCCCTGTAACCCCTGAGATGCTATCATGAACATTTCGTGTTATGATTTGCATTGCCTTTTAATTGGTGTAGAGAATTTAACTGGCCCAATTTGATGTAGTTGGCACAAAACAAAAATTGGCATTGGTAAACTTTCTTCAATTTATTCAAAGAGTTAGCATATTTAACAATACATTTAGCTTTTAAAAAACAGAAAATTAAAGTTTTGCATGACAATTATTTTTGTTCGAGTTTGAAGCTAACTTCCTCACTTTACCGGCCACATCATGGTCTCGATCCTGATGTCCCATTTTTTCACTGTTGGCAGCTAAGAATTTCATATGATTTACCTTTTAATCTGTTCTAGCTCATCAAACAATTCATCAATGAGTCACAGCACAATGCCACGGGTGATTGGGTGAACACTGACCTCATGGCCTGGCTGTGGGCTCTTACTGTGGCCATATTTGCCATTGGTGGAATGTTAGGTGGATTGGTGGCTGGCTTTTTGGCTAACAAGTTTGGCAGGTGAGGTTAATGTATCATGGAAATTGTTTTGGTTTGTGCAAGGGAGTTGTGCACTATCATGAGGATTGTTATGGATCATGGCATTTGTTTTATCTCAAGGTCACGATTGTAGCAAAGACGTGGTCTTCCATTCAAGATTAGAAACATTACGCTACACTTAAAAATTCAAAAAGGTATGGGACGTGAAAGCTCATAAAAAATATCTTTTAAACAATTCCTGACAAAAGTAGCATCTTCAACATCTATTACACAGTCATTCACTTTACCCTGTGAAGGAATTACTACGAAATATCATGAAATTCAAGATTTTTTAAGTACACGCGAAGGAAAAACTCTGTAGTGACCACAGAGTTTCTAATCTTCCTCCCACTTCTGATAAATGTGTCACACACTCACACAGTCATTCGACAAACAGTTGACTGACAAGAAGGGTATTAAGCAGATTGTCATGTGTTATTGCACTGCGAATCTGAAGTCAATACCACAGTATGTGACATGCCAGTAAAACAAGAGATTTCCCAAAGAGAATTCCAAGTGAATTTTAGAATGTGTTTGAATACCTTTGTAACTAATTTTAAACACCAATTCTCTCTTAATCATACTGCTGCTTGAGGTCTCCCAACAATGATTGTTTTGTTTTCATTAAATGTCAAGGGTCACATTTTCCATATAAGGGAAATGTGCTCTGTCTGTCTTGCCATGAGGGAGGAAAATCAGCAAAGTGACGAGCAGCTGACAGATTGTTTTTTTTTTTTAAGTTTGAAACTAATTAAACAAGAAATTCTTTGATATCAACATAAATTCAAAATCTTTACGAGCAAACTGTAAAAATATTTGGTGAACAAGTTGAATTCGGTTTCAGTGGCGGAGAATCACTGTGAATAATGCAATTTAGTATGTTTTTCACATTCCTGGCCTCTTTAAAGCCATAACAAAGACACTCTTCTATGAAATACTAAATTCTTAATTTACTGTAAGTTGTAGATAATTGACCCCAACTTTTTCTTTAAACTCTCGGTCATTTTTACTCTTGAGAAGTTCACACTACTCAAGACTAAGCTTATCGATTTGGTCAACATTTGCGCAGAGTATGTTCCCAAGCAATAACAAACTGATCGTTTCTCCGGAAGCCAAGAGTTATCTGCTGACAGAAGCCCCGTGCAAAACAATCTTTTGAAACCACCGTGGGATCTATGAAGAACCCTTTATTATTTTTTGCAATGCAGTAGTCAGCATTTCATGCATGATAAAAGAATGAAATAAATGGAGTTCATCAGTTACTTTTACGGGAAGGATTCGACGCTGCTATGTTAATTGAGTTGAGCTTGGTCTGACGTAATTATCATGGTAAAAAAAATCTTCAATTTGGGACAAAAAGAATTGCTAAATTTGCCAGTGTGTTCAGCAAAGCGAGTGCCAAGAGCTCTCAAGTATAGTTAGAAGATGGAGATCTGTCGTCAAGTCAATGAATTATTTATTCAAAGTTCGTAACATTACTGTTCAAAAGACACGTGAACTTTCAGGAAAGGTACTATGCTTCTCAACAACATACTGATTACGATTGGCGCTGGTCTGGCTATAGCCTCAAAACCGCTGATGTTATTTGAATTACTGGTGGCTGCAAGATTCATCATAGGCGTCAGTTGTGGTAAGCACCCATGGCTTCTTATTGCACCAAGTATCTCACAAACCTTAGGCTCAAAGAGTACCTTAATGTTGAAATGTGTAACTAATGAATGTTACCGTTTTTTCATACCATTCAACCAAAAGCTGTTAAAATGTGTTTTAAGTTGCTTTTTTAATGTGAAATAACTTATTTGTGGTTATTGTGGCCAGCAAACTTGCTGAATGGTAAATTGAACATTTGGGATACTCTTGCTTTTTAAGTCATAAAGTTTGCCTATTGTGGCAGGTATCAGCTCAGGTATTGCACCACTCTACCTGTCGGAGACGGCTCCTTTAAAGATTCGAGGGTTAGCTGGTACCCTCGCTCAGCTTACACTCACGTTTGGCTCTGTGGTATCTCAAATCATTGGTCTACGCTCACTGCTGGGAAAATATGAATATCTCCCTTTACTGTTTGGTGAGTATGGACCAAAATAAAAACAATAATTTGAATATTAAATGGACAAATATTTGTTCAAAGTGATAACCTAATAATTGTTTAGCCAAATGAATTTACCTTTTAAAAATCTTTGCCGTTTGACCTAACTAGAAAGCAAGCCTTCATCGAAAATCTTTGGAAATCAAGTTAAGATCCCAACCTCTGTTCACTATTTACACTTGAGTGCTTACCAAATTAGACACATTTTTTCAAATAATGCTCTCAACATGAAATAAAAGAATAAATAAATACATTTTTAAATGAACTGAAATTGATATTTATTAAGAATTTAACCATACAGTTGTGTTAATTGTCAATGTTTTGAAAACTTAAATGTAGTACCAAAAACATATAAAAATATCAATATGTTTAGGTTAAACTTTTTACAAAGCATTTCTTTTGGTCAAAGAAACTTGTTTAATGTTCTAAATATTTAGTAGATTGTTAAGAAAATGAAAGCCTTTAAGGTTTGACTTTCTGGAGAACATTACATCCTTAGTGTTTCCCTTCTTTTTTCACAAAATATTGCTTACAAGTATGCACGGTCCTCACAATAGTGAGGATAGGATTACCATACTCCCTGAGTATTGTCACAAACTGTGACTCTCTACGTTTTGTATAAAATGGTGCCTGACACTTGAATGTTTTCATTTGAGTGATGGATGTTATGACTTACAATAATTTTGTTTTTAACTTANTTTAAGTACACGCGAAGGAAAAACTCTGTAGTCACCACAGAGTTTCTAATCTTCCTCCCACTTCTGATAAATGTGTCCACACACACGCACAGTCATTCGACAAATAGTTGACTGACAAGAAGGGTATTAAGCAGATTGTCATGTGTTATTGCACTCCGAATCTGAAGTCAATACCACAGTATGTGACATGCCAGTAAAACAAGAGATTTCCCAAAGAGAATTCCAAGTGAATTTTAGAATGTATTTGAATACCTTTGTAACTAATTTTAATAAACATCAATTCTCTCTTAATCAGACTGCTGCTTGAGGTCTCCCAGCAATGATTGTTTTGTTTTCATTAAATGTCAAGGGTCACATTTTCCATATAAGGGAAATGTGCTCTGTCTGTCTTGCCATGAGGGAGGAAAATCAGCAAAGTGACGAGCAGCTGACAGATTGTTTTTTTTTTAAATTTGAAACTAATTAAACAAGAAATTCTTTGATATCAACATAAATTCAAAATCTTTACGAGCAAACTGTAAAAATATTTGGTGAACAAGTTGAATTCGGTTTCAGTGGCGGAGAATCACTGTGAATAATGCAATTTAGTATGTTTTTCACATTCCTGGCCTCTTTAAAGCCATAACAAAGACACTCTTCTATGAAATACTAAATTCTTAATTTACTGTAAGTTGTAGATAATTGACCCCAACTTTTTCTTTAAACTCTCGGTCATTTTTACTCTTGAGAAGTTCACACTACTCAAGACTAAGCTTATCGATTTGGTCAACATTTGCGCAGAGTATGTTCCCAAGCAATAACAAACTGATCGTTTCTCCGGAAGCCAAGAGTTATCTGCTGACAGAAGCCCCGTGCAAAACAATCTTTTGAAACCACCGTGGGATCTATGAAGAACCCTTTATTATTTTTTGCAATGCAGTAGTCAGCATTTCATGCATGATAAAAGAATGAAATAAATGGAGTTCATCAGTTACTTTTACGGGAAGGATTCGACGCTGCTATGTTAATTGAGTTGAGCTTGGCCTGACATAATTATCATAGTAAAAAAATCTTCAATTTGGGACAAAAACAATCGCTAAATTTGCCATATTTCTTCTTAGCCAGAGACTTACTGCATTGTTGCAAGTGCCCAAAAATTTGCCATATATTGTTTGGTAATAACTTATATGCTATACAAATAATGCTAAAAGCAAAGTTAATTTTCCTGAAAAGTTATTTTTGTTGAGAAAACTTTAAAGAAAATAAATTTCATCTGTTCACCATGTTGACTGTGGCTTAATCTTATTATTAAGTAATCACTGTCAGTGATGATTCAGCTGAGGGGAATTAGCTTTCCACTTACAATCGTGGGCCGCACAGCACAGAAAAAAAGTGAGGGCTACAGCCCCCCCCCAGCCCCCATGAGAGAATACTATAAAACTAGTTAGATATTAAGCATTATGTTTCAAGTCTGCAGCTCAGGCCCTTGATGACGTGACTGATCTTCCTGCCCTTGTGGCACCGGAAGTAATGCCTTGTCGTGAATGGGAGGACATTAATTAAGTTCCTGGTCACAGCAGTGGGTAGTTGTACTGTTTAATGTAAATGGCCTCTCTGATCTTGCAGGAGTGCCAGAGTTCCTCCCTGAATAGAACTCTAGTATTGTGGATATTGATAGTGTGGGCAGATGAAACTAAGTGGTCACAATAGCAGTGGGCTTCTCTAGTTTTATGTGTTCAGCAAAGCGAGTGCCAAGAGCACTCAAGTATAGTTAGAAGATGGAGGTCTGTCCTCAAGTCAATGAATTATTTATTCAAAGTTCGTAACATTACTGTTCAAAAGACACGTGAACTTTCAGGAAAGGTACTATGCTTCTCAATAACATACTGATTACGATTGGCGCTGGTCTGGCTATAGCCTCAAAACCACTGATGTTATTTGAATTACTGGTGGCTGCAAGATTCATCATAGGCGTCAGTTGTGGTAAGCGCCCATGGCTTCTTATTGCACCAAGTGTCTCACAAACCTTAAGCTCAAAGAGTACAATATACCTTAATGTTGAAATGTTTAACTAATGAATGTTACCGTTTTTTCATACCATTCAACCAAAAGCTGTTAAAATGTGTTTTAAGTTGCTTTTTTAATGTGAAATAACTTATTTGTGGTTATTATGGCCAGCAAAGTTGCTGAATGATAAATTGAACATTTGGGATACTTTTGCTTTTTTAAGTCATAAAGTTTGGCTATTGTGGCAGGTATCAGCTCAGGTATTGCACCACTCTACCTGTCGGAGACGGCTCCTTTAAAGATTCGAGGGTTAGCTGGTACCCTCGCTCAGCTTACACTCACGTTTGGCTCTGTGGTATCTCAAATCATTGGTCTGCGCTCACTGCTGGGAAAATATGAATATCTCCCTTTATTGTTTGGTAAGTATGGACCAAAGTAAAAACAATAATTTGAATATTAAATGGACAAATATTTGTTCAAAGTGATAACCTAATAATTGTTTAGCCAATTTACCTTTTAAAAATCTTTGCTGTTTGACTTAACTAGAAAGCAAGCCTTCGTCGAAAATCTTTGGAAATCAAGTTAAGATCCCAACCTCTGTTCACTATTTACACTTGAGTGCTTACCAAATTAGACACGTTTTTCCAAATAATGCTCTCAACATGAAATAAAAGAATAAATAAATACATTTTTAAATGAACTGAAATTGATATTTATTAAGAATTTAACCATACAGTTGTGTTAATTGTCAATGTTTTGAAAACTTAAATGTACCAAAATCACACAAAAATATCAATATGTTTAGGTTAAACTTTTTACAAAGCATTTCTTTTGGTCAAAGAAACTTGTTTAATGTTCTAAATATTTAGTAGATTGTTAAGAAAATGAAAGCCTTTAAGGTTTAACTTTCTGAAGAACATTACATCCTTAGTGTTTCCCTTCTTTTTCACAAAATATTGCTTACAAGTATGCACGGTCCTCACTATTGTGAGGATAGGCTTACCATACTCCCTGAGTATTGTCACAAACTGTGACTCTCTACCTTTTGTATAAAATGGTGCCTGACACTTGAATGTTTTCATTTGAGTGATGGATGTTATGACTTACAATAATTTTGTTTTTAACTTAATGTCCTTCACGCTTGTTCATATCTGCCTAAAGTATCTTAGTTTGAGTTTGGTTTGAATTTGACCCAATATCAACGACTCGCAAAACTGTGTTTACTTTCTACAATCAGGTTTGACCCTTGCGCCTGCTGTTCTGCAGTTGATCAGTCTCCCGTTCTGCCCTGAAACACCTCAACATCTGGTCATCAATAAAAACGACGAGGTTGCTGCCAAACAAGGTAGGCGATATGCACTATCTGTCCTGAGGTCTGATAAAACTGGTCACATCAACTGAAGCCTGGTGGTGACATCTCTTTTGAGGTTATTTTTCTTGCGCACAGGAAAATGTGACTAATTAGCTATAAGTTATTTGATATAGTGCATTGGAACATTTAGTGGTTCTAAAGCATGGATTGATTTCAAAACTTTTGCTCCCTTTCTTGAAAGAAAAAACTCCGAATGAAGATAAAAGAGGATAGTGAAACCTCCAGTGTTTTGAGGAACATGTAGTATATTCAGAACTAAACAGTACCCACGAGATAATTAGTTATGCACACAATTTCTTGACAATGGAACAAGAGTTTGTGGTTTGACTATGTATAAAAAATCTGTGTGACTCACACTTATTTTAGTTACTATTCAAAGCACAGTACATTTCATGGTTTTGTCTCACAATTCCTAGTTTGTATGGAATCACTTACTGTATTTTTATAGTGAGTCTCTTTTCATTAATAGTGAGTTATTGTATGTTTATAGTGAGTTACTCTATGTTTATTTTGAGTTCATCTATACTTACAGTGATTTACTGTATGTTCACAATGAATTACTATACATTATTTAATAGTCAGTTATTCTATGTTTACAGTAACTATACATTATTTAATAGTCAGTTATTCTATGTTTACAGTAACTATACATTATTTAGTAGTCAGTTATTCTATGTTCAGTAACTATACATTATTTAGTAGTCAGTTATTCTATGTTTACAGGAACTATACATTATTTAATAGTCAGTTATTCTATGTTTACAGTAACTATACATTATTTAGTAGTCAGTTATTCTATGTTTACAGTAACTATACATTATTTAGTAGTCAGTTATTATATGTTTACAGTAACTATACATTATTTAGTAGTCAGTTATTCTATCTTTACAGTAACTATACATTATTTAGTAGTCAGTTACTCTATGTTTACAGTAACTATACATTATTTAATAGTCAGTTATTCTATCTTTACAATAACTATACATTATTTAGTAATCAGTTATTCTATCTTTACAGTAACTATACATTATTTAGTAATCAGTTATTCTATCTTTACAGTAACTATACATTAGTATTTAGTAGTCAGTTATTCTATGTTTACAGTAACTCTATACATTATTTAGTAGTCAGTTATTCTATGTTCAGTAACTATACATTATTTAGTAATCAGTTATTCTATGTTTACAGGAACTATACATTATTTAATAGTCAGTTATTCTATGTTCAGTAACTATACATTATTTAATAGTCAGTTATTCTATGTTTACAGTAACTATACATTATTTAATAGTCAGTTATTCTATCTTTACAGTAACTATACATTATTTAATAGTCAGTTATTCTATCTTTACAGTAACTATACATTATTTAATAGTCAGTTATTCTATCTTTACAGTAACTATACATTATTTAATAGTCAGTTATTCTATGTTTACAGTCTGTTATGGTACGAGTTACTGTACATTTACTCTATGTTTACAATGAGTTACAGTAAACTGTAAATTGTATTCTTTTTTTCTAGCCTTGATGGTGTTGAGACAAAGTATTGACGTCGACAACGAGCTAGATGGTATTCTACAGGAAAAGCAAGCTATGGAGAGGGCGGCAAAAGTGAGCTCTAACTTGTCATAACTTTGCATGCAGTAAACCCCCCAGTCTACCCCCTGTACTTGTTTCTCTGCCAGTTAGTCTCTAATGCCACCTACTGGCTGTAACTGGGACTCACTTTCTGTCAATCAGCTCAAACTAATGGTAGATCGATGTCTATCGATCTGCATCAAAGGAATGATCACTATACCTTAAGTTTCTAAATGTGACTTGGTTTCTCGTAGCCTTGCTTATTAGATCATCTGTTGTAAGGTTTCTTCAATTTAAAATACAATACAGCAGTACAGGGAAAACTGTTTTATCAAAATTTTGGCAAAAATAAACAGGTAGACAAATTTACTTTGTCGTTTCCAAAGTTTACATTGTACAACAGTCATTACCAGACATTGAAATTTGAGCATTTTTAACAAATAGAGTTAGCTTTTGAAAGTTGGAAAATTGCCGTTTTTGCAAAATTAATTTTGTTCAAATATGTTTTGTAGGAAACTTCACCGTAGCCAATCAAATGATGTTTTACAGTGTTAGTGGATATCACACATGGTGTACACTTCAGTTTTGTGTCTTTAAATGCCTGCCACTTGCACAAACTAGTCTATTGTGAATTATTTTATTGTTCTGTTATTTTTACATTTCTTAAGTTTATATTTTGTCATTTCCAGGTGCGTTTTATTGACTTGTTTAAATTGAGTTCTCTGCGTAAACCAATCATCATCTCCATTGTGCTGCACTTGTCTAATCAGCTTTCTGGAATCAATGCGGTAAGTCTCCACTTTGAAGAGAAGAATACGATTTGCTGTTTTGTAAAGAAGGTCGTATTGAGCTGATATCGTTATTTGTATTTTATTGTTTTGGTTCCATCATTGAGGGCAATTCATTGTACATGCCAGTGGCATTTTTTTCCATTCCCATCTTGCAGAGTCTTCTTTAGTTTTCCAAATGACATTATTCGCAATCCTCATCTTGTTCAGTTACTCTGCAACATAGCTCGTGGCGTACTGCGCACAAAATAGATTACCGTTTGAAAAATCGTAATTTTGCCTAGTAGGTGGTTAATTTATAATTTCTAAAATCTATTTAATTTCAGAATGTCGAACTCGAATTTTTTGTGGCTGACAATAAACACTTGATTGCATTTGACAAACTTAAATCAAAATGTGCTCAACTCAAGTTTAATGTGCCTGAGGTTGGTTTGCTTTGCCAATTTCTCTGCACTGCCAGTCACAAATGAGTGCTTATATTTCTATCTCATTACAAATTATCTGACCTAGAATGATTTGAATAATTTTTACAGTTGTTTTATGTTACTATCTATTTTCATCATTTAAGTCATATTGAAAGGCTTGTTTACAACGTAGAATTAAAAAATTCTTTTGAAATCTATCGCTTTCTTTTTGAAACTTAGGAAAGTCAGAAAGGAGCCTGTCAAAAAATAAGGAAAAATCATTTGCAAAGTTGGCCTCAAATTTTGCTTCAAAGGGATTTTTGGCAAGAAGAAAAACTAACGATCAAATGGTAACATAAAATGAAATTATTATATTTTTATTTTCCCACTTCAGATGAGCAAGAAGAAACTAGGTCTGGGATTCCTTTGTCTTATATCACTATCAGTTTGTGATGTAACATGTACATAAAATGAAATATTGTTACGTTTGTTGTCCTGATATGTTTTTTACATTTCCTTTTTCTCCAGGTGATCTTCTACTCGACCAGTATATTTGAAGATGTTGGTATCCCTGCTGACAGCGCAGCTCTGGCTACCCTGGGTACAGGCGTAGTTAATGTCGTCATGACTTTCATATCAGCCATCTTGATTGACAGGCTGGGTCGGAGGACGTTACACCTGTCAGGACTTGTGGGCTTATTCTGCTCATCAGGGCTGTTAACCCTCGCATTCTATTTAACTGTAGGTAGCAGCACCATCACTATTAAGTGAGTCTGTCTGTTACACTTTTAACTGTAGGTGGCAGCACTATCACTATTCAGTGAGCCTGCCTGTTTCACTTTCATGTGTACTACACATACATCCTGCAAACAGGCAGTTACAGGAGTTGTCATGCGACCCACTCCATGAGGAATTACAAATAAAATTTTCAGTAATAGTTTGTATGGTTCTGCTGGCACTAAAGAGCACAGGGTGATTTCTTTATCGTTGCAAACTTGTTTTCGTAGACTTTTATATGTAGAACAAGAAAAATTTGGGCAATAGTGTTTTACGAATTTCCCACTTTAATAGTTGTATTTTTGAGTTGGCACCATTTAATTCCGTTTTCTTTATGAGATTGTTGGTGGTTGTATACATGTAATAATGATGACTGAAGATTATTGTTTCAATTCACATTCATAATCAAGAGATTCATTGATTTCTGATAAGTCGCGCTAAGTAGGGACGGGGTCCTAGCTGTGGTCACTTTCAAGCCAGTTATCATTGAGTGGCATGTTTTTGGTTAAGGATAAAAATGACAATCAAGCTTTTATAAAATTCCATCTTTAATAACGAGTACTTGATGTTTCACAACTTCCACTGAGTTGTATTATCAGGAGAATGAATGCACACACACAAAACATGTATGGTGGGAAAACCTTGATCGTCATGTTATGGCCTAAAACAAACATAATATTTTTGGTTATTTCAGGACACAGTCAAGTGGATGTCATATGTTAGTATAGTAGCATTAGCTCTTATCATCATCTCATTTGCAATTGGACCAGGTAAATATCAGATACATTCTATACTTACCTTTGATAATATGAAGAACTGTATTGGTAGTAACATAATGTTAGTTGAAGTTATTGTGCTAAGCGGTTAATTACCACAAAACAATGGCTACTCTTTGTATGACAGTGACTTCTGTTGTTGGCAAAGAACAACCATTACTTCACTCATTGTGCAAGACAGCGCCATCTTATGGACTTCAAGGATAACAAACTGGACACGCTGCTATCACTCATTTTAATAGTTCATCAAAATAACAAAAAACAAATATGTTAATTGATTCATTGGACCACTCTCATCTTAACATCGTTAGTTAACAGAGAGTGGAGTAACTTATGTCTTCCACCGTAAAGGCATAAGTGAATGTGCTCGTTACAAGACAGTCCATCATGAATTAATTACGTTATGAGCTTTAAGTTTGCTTGTACATTACGCACATGTTTCCTAACATCTGCCCAAGCATTCATTTGGTTCCAGATGACGGTCTTTCTCTAAATATCCACCCATAAGGCATATTTCTGGAAATTTCTGATATACAATTGTTATTCCAGAACAATGGATTATTAAACTTTGATAGTCATTTGTTACAATTATAATATTATTCATATTGGAAAATGGTTATTTTGACATTTATTTTCATGTGAGATATAATTGAGGAATTGCCATATTTCTCATATGAATAATTGTGAATATTTCAACCGGAATACCTAGTTAAAACTTGGTATTGTGAGGGTCACAACTGTCCCCTTCTTCAGAAGATGGTCCACTGGTGGTCTCAGATCTTCCCGCCTTTCCTGTGAAACTATACTGGCGCGACCTCTGTTGGGTAGCGTCAGAGTGAAATGTCCTCTGCCAGGTTTTAGATAGGCTGAATTTTGCTCCACCACTCTGATTTAGCTGAGATTCAAAAAGCCTCCTTTGCACTACACTCAAACCAGTTGTTTTAATTAGGTACGTCTGGCTGAATTTCATAATTATTCATATACATGGGCCTGGATGAATCATAATCTTCATTAGTTAAGCCATGTTTTTTGTTTGTAGTCTTGTATTGTATTTCAGGTCCCATTCCGTGGTTCATTGTTGCCGAGTTGTTCGAGTCTGGGCCGCGTGGTTCTGCCATGAGTATCTCTGTATTTGTCAACTGGTTTGCTAATTTCCTAGTGGGATTTACTTATCCTATTTTAGAGGTAATAGTCTTAATATTCAAAAATGTTATAATCTCTTGTGGACGTATCTAAATCTGATACCTGCTGGTGCACATAATATTTTAGGACATCTGTATCTTAATCAGCTAGTCTGTGAATTTAAACAAATATTCACAAAATTATTGAATTTAACTACAAAAGTGTATAATAAATTATTTTCTGAAAGTAGTCTGCTTGTAGAATTTAAGTGCAGACTGTATTATAGTGATTGGATCACACGACCTTGACTTTTTAGAAAAATTTAGTTGTACTGAACCACGTACATAGCAAAGCAACATTAACGACAATGTGAACAAACTTCTTTTTATATAACAATTACTTTACTTAGGTGGAATCTCAAAAAAACTGTTGTCATAGTTTTCTGAATTTTCTTTTTGTTTTATGCTATTTGTGATTCTTTTCATAAAAGTCTCAATTTTGATAGTACCCTATTTAAAGTGAAATGTTTTTGAAAGTAAGTTGCGTTAGTTATTTGAAGAGCAGCGCACAATCAGCCAAATTTTGACATTTTTCTTAACATTTTTCTTCTGGCATCTCTTAAATTTTGTTTTTTGGAAATCTTGATTTTACGTTTTGAAATTAGTATTCATTTTTTACCCTTTTTCGTCATTGTTTTTTTCACTGTTATTAATTTCAATATTCTCATGTAGTCCTTTATTTTAAGGTTGTTAGAAACATTTCGTGTTCCTGTTTTTAAAATATGTAAGACATGACTCAGAACATGGGGAAAGTAAAGCTTTTGAGTCATTCATTTAAAAAATTTTTGACTTTCTATAAAGTCCATTTTTCTCGATCCTTCCAAAATGTGCCATCACTTTTCTTAAAAACTTCCTGTGGTCTAGTTCTAGACCTCAACAAATAATTACAAGTGTAAAGCTATACTTTACTTTTTGAGATTTAGCTATTACACAAATATAATTTTGCTTTCACGTCAAAAAGTCATGACATTAATAAATAAAATCCCTTGCACACATTTGGAAGTTCATTTGCTTTAATTATAAAACTGCAATTTCATAAAAATTGATAAATACCTGACTCTTGAGAAATAAATTCAAGTGCATTGTCACCACCATGACATGAGGAACTGAGACAATTGCGTGAACTTTGACCTTTATTAGTCATGACTTGCTGCTTTTGGTCAACTTTTACTGAAGTTGTCGATGAACAGCTTTCATAACATTTCAGTGTGTTTCTGAACCAAAACCTATTGTTCATTCTGACGAATATTATTTGAAGCACTCAATACCTGCAAAAATCTGCCCGAAAGTACAAGTGATACCATATTTGTGCTCGTATTCCCAGATTTGGTGCCCATATGAGTGATATGAGTGACGCGAATTTTCCATTGTAGTTTTCTTTTTCCATTCATATTTTTATGAGCATGTATTCACTTATGTCACGCCATGTGCTGTAGTTTTGGCAATGGAACGTGCCCACTTTTTGATGCCTATTGTTCAGTAGAGAAAACTAGTTCTCAAAATGCAGGCACCTCGTATCAGACTATTACCAAATTTACATTATGATTGTTCTTAAACATTTCTTGGGTGTTTCAGAAATCGATCCAGAAAGCGTCCTTCATCCCGTTTGTTGGTCTTCTGTTTGTGTTTATTATCTTCACGTACTTCAAAGTGCCGGAAACAAAGAACAGAAGTATTGAAGATATTACTCGGGAATTCCGAGGTGACAACCATTATGTGCCAATTGTGGAAGCATAATGCGGAAGATGCAGTGAATAACTTTGTGCCATACTTTGCCTTCAGATGGATGCAGAATTCTTCCCCTCTGTTTCTTGTCAAGTTAAAATGACAGATGTGCTGTGGTGCTTTCATGAATATTTACACAATATTAATGCAACTTTTGACAATGTTTTTGAAGTTTCTAGAACTAGATATCTGTGATTAAAAAGTCTACGGTGAGTGACCACCACTGACATAGCCACAGAGGGAGGGGGAAGTGAAGCCATGGGCCCCCCGTTCAGGTGACTGCGAAACAAAGATGTGTTGCACAAAAATACATATATTACTCATATGTAATATAGGTTTGACCTGCTATTCCCTAATTTTACGGGAACAGTGGAAAAATATTAAGTGAAGTGATATCCTGATGATGGTAACTGGATGGAAAAGTACATGTAACCTCTAAAGTTAGATACTGTTGGTGTAAACCAATAGTGTAGCTGTCTTTTTTCAAAACTTTTATTCAGCCATTTTTCAAAAAATAGTTGACAAAATCTTGACTCATTTAACAGTTGGTGGCAGTAGGCATCAAACATTTGCAAATGATTTGATTTATAACATTTCTCCACAGTTCTCATGTGGGGTTTCACCTTAACTTTGTCAAAGTGCTTTAACTTTTTTGAAAACTACCTGAAACTTGATTAGGATCCAAAGCACATGTTCTTTGACCAAGTAATTATCTTTGTTCTTGGTTTGTTTGATGATTATTGGTTATAAGAAATTTATTTATCTCATTTATTATTTATGAAGGTAGTTTTAATGCAATGTGGATGGAACTGGAGATTATTTTTGCATGGAATTTGTGAAAACTAGCTTTACAGTTAGATAACAACTGAATAATGAAGATGTTATTCAAAACAGATATTATTATTATCAACACTGTTTTGAAACATTGCATATAATTGTCATGTTCCATGGCACATCGAAATCTGGTCACTTAAAAGAAAAGTTGAGTTATTTGTAGGTGTAGTTCACAAAACCGCCTGTATGTGTCACCACTGTGCACTGACACTCCATTCATGAATGTGAATTCAACTCATCTGTTGCTGCACTAGATGGAAGGAAGCTAAACTTGCAGGATAAAACAAATTGCGCACAATTAAAAAACATGTGTATTTGCCTTAATTACCTCATTTTAGGCTATGGCAGTTTTGAATGATGTTGATCTAGTCAAGTTTGGATATCTGTTATGAATTTTGTATAATTATTTAAATTGAAATTTTAGATAACTGTAATTGGTAGTACAGCTTGGAAGATCAAATCTTTATTTTATTGTGCATGGGGATTTTTTAAAATAATTTTTCTCATATTATGTTAACTGCTAGTTAGTTTTGGTGTGTTCTTGTTTAAGAGACATTATCGGTGAGAAAACATAGACGGCGCACCATAGGGGGCCGGGGGGGGGGCTATAGTGCCCCACTTTTTTCAGTGCTGCACTGCCCTGGAAAAGTATCTTCTCATGAGACAACTCCTACCTAACATTTGGGGTTTTGGTACCCCAACGCCTAAGCCAGACAGTGACTAACCCGTCCTAATTGATTCACAAATTAATGCTCGTGGCTTACCCTCGATGCCGAAGAAAACCTATTCGCTGATTTCTCTTATAATGCATCTATTTTAAAAATTCAAAGATGGCTACTATTTGCTTTTTAATTTTAAAAACAGTCAATGTTTATCATTTGACTTACTTATTGTTCATTTTTTGACTTTGAAGCTGATGCAATTAATAACGTGTTGTTTAGGACTGCTCTTACATGTATCTCATTCAACACTTCAGCCAAGCCCATGAATAGTGACTAGCTCACTTCAATCTGTGACAGCACCATCAAGCCTTTGATGTGCTGAGGAATTCGCTGGATACTCTGGGGTAAAGGGTGTACGCTTTCTCATCCGCTTGCGTGCAAATCCTATTAGCATAAGATTTGCCCAATGTGAGATCAACCAAATTGGTGCAAATTTGAATCAGCACAGTATTTTAAGTGGTGAAATCACTGCACTTGATTTCAATGAATGTCTGGCAGACAAAAGGGAGAGTTGGCGATTTTGTTTAGAAACACAAAAAACGACACAATTTGCTGTTTTATACTTCTGGTAGCCAATAACTTCTTTAAAAGTTATTGGCTATTGGTGGATGGGACAGGTCTTTCCCATCCACCAATAATCTCACTAATGAGTTTTTTGGCCTTAAAACCGATAATGTCCTTTTAGTCCTAGCAGCTTTTATTTCGCACAAAAATGTTCACGCACATGTATGGACTGCAGTTGTACTAATAAAACAAAGTTGTTAAGAAAGTACTTTATCGATAGGCCTGTCTTTCAAGGATGTCGGTCATGCATGAAAAGCTCCACTGGAAACGCACCCTCATTCAGGTTGGTATAAAAAATGCGATGCTTTGTTTTGCCTATGATGGTTCTACTAGTTAAACCAAATGGTGTGCAAAGACAGCACCTTTAGATTAATGTTTGTTTTAAAGTTTCGAAATTGCGTTTCCTGCTGTTTTGTTTGAAAAACCACAATCAAGACTTACCACTATGAAACCTGTGTCATGCTACGAAGAACATCCCCAGCACTTGAAAGTCAAGAAACGCTTTAGTCATAAAACCCAGAGGTTGAGCAACTTACAAGTTTCGAAAGTCTACCAATTCAATGCAATTGTAGGTCGTACCTCATCTCCAACAAACAATGCTTCCATGTCAATGGGAATTTTAAATCGCTCGAAATTAAAATAGCTCATTTCTTGATTTCAGCAGTTGGAAAGGACGAGAAGTTTTAACTTGAATTTTCGTGATAAAACTGAAGTTAAATGGATGGCTTTGTTTACAATCGTTATGAGTTGGACTAGAGACGTCTTTGATTGGACAAGTCAAATCAATTTATTTATAGTCGGTTAAAGTAAAACAACAGAAAACATTAGCCAAAGACTAGTATACTGACAAATAAATAGATAAGTTACAGAATATGTAAACATGAAATTAAAACAAAGGTGAAAGTACTGTATACAATAATAACAATTATCGCCATAGGAGAGATTATGTTTGAATTAGAAAATCATAGGCCCTGCACTTGCAAGGAGGCTCAGTCCATGTGTTGGCATATTGCACAAAAACTTTAAGCACGATCAAAATCTGGCTATCGGGACTTCTCGTTTTATTATTATTATTATTTTTTTTTGAAAACCGGTAAAAGAATGCTCCGTTTACGTGGTTATAGGTACCGGAAACTGGATTATAATTTTGAAAACAGGGAATTGCGCAAAATACAAATGTCGTGATCTAATACGTAATCTCCTCGTGCATCCTTTATTCGTCGTGTGTACCTCAAAAGTTTGTTGCTCTCTCGTTAAGAATATGGAGCTTTCATGCGACCAATCGCGAGATTCTTTGAACATCCATTAGAAACTTGGCCCGTATCGCCGTCGCGTGTACATAGTCAATAGACTTCACAGATCGCGGTAGACAGAACCGTTCGATTTCAGGAACTGTAGTTTCTTTTGTGTGGATCAGGGCAATTGCTTCATTAGGGATGACGTCAGAGCAGTAAAATACTGTCTGAAATAAATAAAACTAGTGTGGTCTAAAACAGACAATTTTCCTATCTATTTGGCTTCTGAAATTGAACTCCACGAGAAAATTTATCTAGGTATCATTTTTTCGACGAAATATGATAACTATTAGCCAACACCGGTGTCAGCGTTTCTGTTTTGTTGACCAAAGGATGTAACCGGTTATGTAATTGGTTCACGGCTTGTGAGCTCTAACAAAAGAACGGCTTCACCATAGACCGATCTTGGAAACCCCTTTCGTCTGGAGTTGAAACTGTACTTTTAATCTAATGCGTTCCAAGATCAAGAAATACATAATTAACTTTAAGACAACTTTTCTCAAATGTAGCGACATCTTTCGGCGGTAAAAAAGTCCACCACTGTCAAGCTTTATTCAGAGATTGGATGCCCGGATGGCTACCGGCACAATACCAAAACAGACAAAAATATCAGAAGCAGGTTTAGCTAGCAATCAGCGAATCACAACTTTATTCAAACATTGCTTGCGTTCGTCAGTGCGAGATCTGCCATTAATTTTCCAAAACCTTTCGCCATTGTTTACTGCAGTAATATGGTCAACTCTGTGCGTCATACATATTAGGTCTTGAGTATAGTCTACCCTTCTATGGGCTTTGAAATCAGCACAACTATTTTCAAAGCACGACTACATATGCCAATTTCAAGATAAATTTAAAAAAAAAAACAATAATAAGGAAGCCCCGTTTTATTGGTTTTTGTCAAGTCTCACGTTCAGAAAAGCTGGCACCGAATCAACCAATAACTTTTCTTGTCGTGAATGCCCAACTCATTTCTTGTGTTAAGTCATTGGATTTAATTAGTTCCAATTTTTGGAAACATTTGAAATTTCCAAAGATTCGTGCATTGTCTATTTAAACGTAACCATGAATGTTTTAAAAGATCAATAAGTAAAAGCATGTTCTGTACGATTTTTACAAATCGACCGTATCCTAAAATATTTCCAAATGAAAAATTACAGTGTACACAACCTAAGTTATCACAATGTTTGAATATCTTTATTTTCATTTGTCTTGATAGTGTATTGCTTTTCGTATGGTAATTAAAAACTTGTTGACGTCAGTTTATTCTCCACAGCATACTATTTCCATTTTTCAGTCCTCTGGTCTACGATTGACGTTCACCAGTAATCACCTGCCAACCAATCAGTTCTATATGCTACCTGCATGCGCCCCTATGTTGTCTAGCTACTCCGCTAACATAACGCCGCCTCGTACTCTCCTACCTATTTGAATATTAAATTAACCTATGTCTTCGTCTATATAAGCTATTGTTTTACGGAATAAGACGAGACCGATCGTTCGCGCACACAAGTTGGTTCAGTAACTGGATCGGAAGTGTTGAGATAGAAGATACAATAACAACCCATATTGGTCGATTGTTTTAGTTTGTTTCATCACCCAGACTCGATAGCCCCGCATCAATGCTTGCGACGAGCGACTACACCTGCTCCGCCGGGGGAAGAGGGGATCCAAATCCGGGCTCGGCAGATGTTGGATATTGTATAAATAATGCGCTTACATTTAGTGCAACTCAGACCGGCCACGAGTTAGGAATGACTATTGGAGGAGAGGACAGCGACAGCGACATGGGTTCATCGGTAGACGACATGACGTCACTGGAGGAAAAACATGGGCACAACTGCGAAAAAGCGCCACATTTGGTGGCACGCCGAAACGCCCGAGAGAGGCGAAGGGTCCAGGCTGTTAACAACGCGTTTTGTTGCTTACGCCGACATATTCCTTACGAGAATAGACACAAACGTCTTTCAAAAGTAAAAACTTTGAGATATGCAATTGACTACATCAAGAAAATGCAAGATATGTTAGAAAACTATGATGTCACTATGTTTTCTGGACACCACTCTCAACCGAGACAAAAAGTGCCGATGGTCGAGTTGACGTCAAGTCGGGAGAACGCTGGTCCCCAAAGATGGCTACCGATTGATTTGGTAAGAACTGAACGTCCCTCTCTGCCTGATTGTCTCCCCCCCCGCCCCCTCCCTCTCTCTCGTTCTTCCCTCCCCTGGGTATCACGATACAGTCTCTTAAAAGATCAAGTGCTTAAACCTACTCTTTTCGCTTCCATTTACAAAGTACATTTCTAACAAATTTCAACGCAAAACTTATTCCCAGATGACACTTTTTCAACATGATCTCGTACTTATTCCCAAAATTATACAGAAGACGTAATTTTTAATTTTGCTGCAAAATATCGATGTTGAATGACACCAAGTTTCAATTAACGAACTGAACGGAAAATAATTAGTAAATGACTCAAATATAAACAAGACTGTCATTCGCACAATGTGCTGCGTTTTTACAATAACCCTCGACTTGAGTTCTAAGTTGGAGAATTCAAAAGGAATGGTTCTCAAAGTTTTAAAATGATGCGCCAAAATTTCTGCAGGTAATAATATAAGACAGAGATAACCTTCATACTTCAATTCAGATCCATCAACCAATGTAACCAATGCCCTTATGCTGTTTAGGTTTATCTGCATATTTCATTTCAGTTCCAGCAGCCAACATAAACAACGTGATCATGTTATTCGGATTATGATTGTAAAAAGGTTTGCTTTCTGACTCTGAGAAATGGTTAAGATAATTTCTTCCAAAACTGCTTTTTTCCGGAATAGTTCAATAAAATGTAATAATTTTAATTTTTCACGTCAGCTTTGAATTGTAGATTTATTATGTAACCTCCTGTCGACTGTCAACAGCCTAAAGCTTAACACATGAAAGCAACACAGTCTATATGCTCGTGACTGAAATAGAACGCGGAAATCAAACTTGATTTGGGTTGCAACAATAACCGTCACATTTATCCACAAACGCACAAGGCCATTGTCTTGAATAAAGATATTTTTTCTTTTCCTTTAGCTTATAAAGAAAAAAGTTTCTACAGAAACTGAAAATAATAATGTTCAATAGTCGATTCGTAAATGTTAAATATAAAATTGTATGTTCTCGTTGCTTTAAAACAAAAAAAAATCGAAAAATTAACTCGCGTGCAACTTAATCGGCAAATTTCTAGTTGACCTATGAAATTACAAAATAAAAACTATCATTGAATCACGTTTTTTTAAATTTTTTTTCTATTAACACCTTGTTGATAAAACCGTTATTTGAAAAATGTTTAGCTTGTTTTCTATTGCTTGTTTTTGTAACTTATAAAAATGACACAAAAAGATTGCTTTTATCGAATGTTACTGACTGGCTCCCATAACCGATACAAGATTAGCCCGTAACAATATCAGCACAACTGAAATTTATTTTTCAAAAGAAATGCTGCATGAGGCAAAACGATATTTAAAGAAATTATGTCTATGTTACTAAAAATTACAACTAATCATTTTATTGTTATCTCTTAGTTTGAAATGAGAATGACCATTTTAGTGAAAACGATACTTTCCAAGAAGGCTTTCGTGGAATCTTAAACAATTAAAATGACGCCGTCAACAACCAAGATTTCTCTATTTCCTAAATCACAGCCAATGTTCTCAACCTCACATCCCTAGTTGCCTGAAACTCAACTGACATGTTTTTCTTTCTCTCGACTGCATGCCCGCATTTAATAAGGCGGGCTTACGAAAGTTGCGCGTGCCGATTGTTATGGTTGCCAGCAATAGCTACAGACATCATTGTTGCAGCAGACTTTTCCTTCAATCAGGGTTGAGAGGAATCGACTACCAGAAAGCAGCTTAGGGCGTGTAAAACGAAATTATAATTTGAGTTTTTATAAAAGATCGTATTGTTCCATCTTGTTAGCATGACACCACTAAAGCGACTTTTGATTTTATTGTTTTGTGCATTTGCATTCACACGCTGAAATTGAAAAAAAAAACCTATCATGTCCCTTAAAAACGCTGTTGTGTACAATCAGAGGGGTGTTTGAATCATCTCTTGTGGCGTTCATGATATACTTAATATCAGATGACACGAGTGTGCCTGTCGAAAAAAAAGGTCGACAGCACTGACCCTGGAAAATTTAGCTAATCATTTTCACATTGTACGCCATTATTTATTTCTCTATTTTTTAGATAAGTATGAATTTTTATTCTACACCTGCTATTTGTGTTGCATTTGCTTTTCACAGAACTAGTCTTCAATGTCTCAGTTTCGATTGCAAAGGAATTATTTCAATCTTATAATTAGAAAGACAAAGTTATGGTCTGAATGAAGACGTAGTATGAAAAAACATCCCTTTTTTGAGATAAAGATTGCCTTCCCAAAGCTACCCATCTCAACAGAATAGTTGTGTAATTAATATAAGTTATAAATATAAACTACATGTTCCAGTCAGTTTACTTCTTAAGCTTGCTAGATAAACGGAAGCACTGTGTTTAAACAAATAAAATATTACATAATATTAAAAATTTACAATAAGCACAGACATTTAAATTTGTGTTTAGTGAAATGATCTCAGCGGTATGATTATCATGTGACCCAGTGAATACATGTATGCTTTGCACAACAACCACAAGATTTGCTCATCAATTAATCGAGACTTAGTACGTATTTATGTAATTACGATTACTGACGCACCGAATCCCCGGACTGTGAGCCCAGAGCCACCTGGGAGTTAACAGCGGAAGTTAGTTCATTTCCTATACTTGACATCAAAACCCACTCAGGAAGTCAGAGATGTGTCTATTACTGCGTAAGGCTGTTTTATTATTCAGTGATTCTTAGGAAATATATTACTACACAAGTTTAGTTAAGAACGCGATTGTACTATGCGGACGTCATCAAACAGACGTATTCAACGGAATACATGTTTTTTGTTCATTTATTTTTATAGGGTGCCAATCATGTAGTCATTGTGGTCTTGGACACGCGACGACAGAAATGAAAACGATGGGTATTTCTCTGTCTGTAGATTAAATTTATATGTGGAAGGCCTGTGTTTTATATTCAGTATTTTATGAACAAACACTGAGCCACTATTGTGTACTTCAAGACGTCTGAAACAATGGCATGGATGGCCGCCGAAATAACAATAAATACTGCCCACGCATTTTCCTTGGTGTGGTTGGCAGTGTGATTGAAATGGTCTTGCAGAAAAAACTTTCAAGAAGCTAAACCAACGCAAGCCCCTCCCGTAGTAATCAACTGGGCGTCAGTCTCGACCAATGTAGGCAACGATTGTCTGGACAAAAAACACGCGGTTTCTTTGTTTTGCACCCGTGGTAAATGAAATTACTTTATTGTTGAAAACCTATGCGGGTTTTCTCATGGAATTATAAAACTCTGGCAAACCGTTGAAAGAGTAACTAATTGGGAAACATTACCACTGAAAATTGACCATAACTTACATGTATTTCGTGGTGAATCCACACATAACAAGTTTAAAAAGTGATTAATTGGAGATCGTTACCTAGTTACGTGAAACCGCAACTTCAAAATTATTTATTTTTTATTTTGCAAAATAGAGGCCGTGACTTCCATTTGTGAGTATATATTTTGATTATGCCTCAGACATTACGACAGTTTTCTTTCATACGACAGCGCAAACAAACAATCTTAAAAATACCTTTGCAATAACTTTTCTGATTTTTCTAAAAGCACGCTACTGCGAACGTTTCACCGTACTATAATTTTCCAAAAGCATGTTACGGCAAACATTTTGACATGCCATAACCGTGTTCCATTGTTTAAGAAAATATGAAGGCCAGTGTACTTAAAATAAACTTTAAACTTGATAATCTCATGTTTGGCGCTCCTTTTTAATCACAGTCTCGTTGCCACCTGGAGCTAACGGCAAGATATTAACTTTATGTTATTTGACTCAAGCAATAAATTACCATGGCAACCCTTAATACCTATACCAACAGGTGGAAATAGAAACATTACAAAACGAGATAAATATCGAAGCCAATTGAAAGATCGAGATAGTTATCTTTCACCGTTTTGTTTTCTGGCAAATTGTGATTTAGTGTTGCAACACTTTCTATTGTTTGAATGATAATGGACCATGAAAACGTGCTGTTTCATGTTCCGTACGTCTGTGAGTAGTTACGTTGATCATTCTTTCTGACTGGCAAAAAATATTAGTACGTTTCGTAATATGATATTTTATAAATAATCTTCAAGGTTGATGCAGCTTAGCAGATGCCTAAAAACTTAACTGCGTGTTTCTTTAAAAACGCTGCAAAATAAAATGATATGAAATAAACCATAATGCAGTAAAAATGAAACTCCAAACGTTTAGCGTAGGTCATTCTTTTACTAACCAAATACTTCAAACAACAAGAAAAATGTTAACCTATAAATCGGGGACATCATGCGCAAGCATAACGTCGTGTATACAATTTCAAAACGGTCACGTGGTACCTGTTGATTTCATTACTACCAGTTTCATATGGTCGTTAATTGTTTCATTTGCGATCTAATGTTTCCGACATCTCAATTCTTATCGGCAAAATCTCGACTGATAATCAACCGGTCATAAAACGAAAACATTCACTTGAAGTGTTTTCCGTTGCACTGATCTATGGAGTATATGGGATAATAACAGATCGCCTCCATACCACCCGCAGCCTGTTATATGGGGCAGGTGAATTGATGGTGTCTAGATTACACGTTGTCTTCAGTGCATAAAACGAGGGGCTTTTCAATCGTTAATGTAATCGCACGTATGCAATGACGGAGGCGTTTCCGTACTGAGTACATAACATGTTGTTGTTTTCTTACTTTTAGGCGAAGGCAATGCACAGTGGAACGTACGCTGTCAACAATCCCCAGTTCCAGCAAATGAGTTACGGCTCGACATCGTATTAAATCGTTTCAAGTCATTGTCGTCATTTACCAGAAAAGACTGGGCGTCGATGAAATATATAACTATGTACCCCGTTATTGTTTGAATGCTGTGGACTCCACGGGGGAATTACGTGCTATAGATGGTCGTAAAAGGTGACGCGAGAGGAACACTCGACCTCCGCTAAAATTGAGTAAATATAAGAAAAAGGTCACGTGTTACAAGCCAAACTGAAACTGGGGAAAGTGCAATTTACAAGTGCAACTATCAATTTCGCTAATTCTAAAAATATTATTTTTATAGATATATTCATATGAGCTTTGTTGAATGTTTGTGTTAAGTAAAATTCCACAAAAAGTTTGTCTTGTTTTTGTCCTCGACTCCGATGAGAACTGCTGCCAAATTGTATATATTGAAGATATTTTAAAAATCCACCGTCTTGCCCGTGACAACTCGGTATTACACTCGTCAATTTCCTTCCATGTACAAATTATAGATCTAGTTTTGGTGGCAGAAGTTTTGCATAATTTATCTTATCTACATACCTGCGTGTAAATATACAAAGCATGATGAATGTAGCAAGGGGTGAATGAGGTCTTGCTAATCAAAATTCCTACCCAATTAAGGTTTCATTTTTGCACATTATCTTATCTACATACCTGCATGTGTCAGCAAAGCAAATATACGGAAACTGACGAACAAAACCTTAAGGGGGACTGTGGTCTTGCCAATCAAAATTCCTACACAAGGTTTCATTTTTGCGCATGCAATAAGCATATTGAATAATCTTAATTGCAATGCTTCTTGGTATCGATCGACACAGGTGACCAATTTCCTGTCACTTTTCTTCAGCAGGCATTGTCTTCCGCAGTTAATAGACACGTAAATGATCTAATTGATCAACGACTCAAGACCTTCCCTCTCTAATAAACAAATTTAGAAGTCTCAGTCCACGAATATGATACATGTGACTGTTCGTTGGAAGTCCATACAAGCGAAACATTTTAGTACTAAAGTTAGAGTCAGGGTTGAATTGAGTTTAAAGCAATAAATAAATCAATAACAGAAGCATATTGGGCGGTCTTGGATAGAAATCTCCTTTCTCCTGGGGGTAGTAAAAAGCATTGATACATTGGACTGGTTTTAGACATATCGTGATGTGTCAGGGAATCATGCCGCGGGAAAATATCGCATCCAGGAGGAAAGCTCTGCCTTCAGAGCCCACAGCATAGCAATAAGACATCGCTGGCATTGGGAAATCGAATATAATTAATGCAATCGAGAAAAAATGGAAAAAGCAAGATACCAAGAAATATTGTATTAATGTGCAAAGTTTTAAGTTTGATCAAGTGATTTATAATGAGAGATAAGAAAAAACATTTTCGTAAAAAATCTCACTTCCAAAAATGTTAGAGTATTCTAAAACAACCTAACAAAGGCAGCTGAATACAAAGACAGTCGTAGGTTTCACCAATTACTTAACCGTCAACTATATGTGGGCGAGGGTGCGTACGTCCTTAGAGGTGTGTTCGCAGATGATGTGAGCTCACCTAATAAAGCTAGTTGTCAATGCAGGTTCGATAACCTTCATAATTTATTTCCCGAAGACGTAAAAACGGGAAGATTAGAAGACTTTACTCACGAGGAACCCCATGGTTATTCGGCAATTCGGCAAGCGATCCAAGTAATTACTGAACATTAAGTACATCTCAACTAGGCTCTGAAAAATCACAAGTCTTGCAGCTTGTTCAAACTGCCCTGTGTGTGGCTTGGAGGCTGACTCCACAACATTTAATTGAAATTTGCCCTCTTGATCAGGGTCCTTGCAATCTTCTGCTAGATGGACATATAACTTGCTTGTAAGACATCTTTAGATCGTGCAGTTTCAATAGCCTTTCTAATTTTCTGAGAAAAACGAGAAGATTAGAAGACTTAATTCACTAGGAACCATGATGCTGGGTGATCCCCATGAGACGTAATCAGATGATACGTGCAGTGGGTCCAGTTGTGTGGTCTGAGCACGCCTGGTGCACCGCAGAATGCACGAGACCACCTGCCTTTATATTGTTTTTAGTTGTCAACGCGGGCTAAGACATCTATTGCCTGGTTTGCGCCTAAGAGACAACGTAGTGTTAGCTTACGTATAGCAAATGGTACCGGGCCAATTTGTCACCGTATCTGGCGATGATTTCGGCTTAAAATGGGAGCCTATCTCGCTCGTTCTTAGCTTAAATGAAACATTTCATCTGTAAATGTGCAAATAAATTCTATTACACTAGAAGCAAACAAAGCCATTGATTATTCCGTATTTTTGTTTCCCTCATCAGTTGAGTGGGCAACGTCTACATTGGATTCATTTACGTTCGCATGACAGACAGCACGTGCTGCAAGACTCAAATTATTTTATTCTGACAAAATATTTATTTTTCTGATTGCAAATGAAGCATTTTGTAGCTGCGTTGCAAACATAACTTGAGCCATTATTAAAATCTCTTGGTCTATTTACACCGACCTCTTGTCTATTTACACTGTCACGACGTTTCGGTCGGTCTATTCTCCGGCCATCGTCAGGTGTTCCCGCGTTCTTAGAAGAACGAGCACGGATATGTGGTACACTCATGGTTTGATTTTCTTGTCCGAGGTAGGATTTGAACCCACGACTTCTGAAAGTACAGATAATTCGAGTCCAGCACCTTAATCACTACACGATGGCCGGAAAATAGACCGACCGAAACGTCGTGACAGTGTAAATAGACAAGAGGTCGGTGTAAATAGACCAAGGGATTTTAATAATAGTAACATGCCACCACCTCAGAGCGGTTTCAGAAAGTCATAACTTGAGCCATTTATAAATGCAGTAACAAATGAAACTTTTACAAGTAAGGCTGTCCTTAGAGTCTCCACTCACGCAAGTCTTACTATATCAAGATCATTAACAAGGTGCAGGATGGACAAAAATACCACGGGTAATTTTAGTAAAGCTCAAAACAACTTATTGTTCTTTAAAAACGATTTATTCTTATTGAAATGACATAAGTTATCAAAAAAATCAATTTTTTGGCCTCAAGAGTGGGGTCGCTATATTGATATAGGCTAACAGCCAATTCTTATACTCTTAATCTGGGGCCCGTACCAAGAAACCAACTTAAGTTCATTTTTTACTTATGTTTAAGGTTAATCTCAACCTCCAAACTTTGAAACATCCATATCCGATAGGTTACGTAAAATTTAATACAAAAACTTAAGTCAAAATTGAGATCATGCATTTTCTTGGAACGTAAGTTTATGTTGGTCTTACTTAAGCCAAGTCAGTTTTCTTGGCCGGAACCCGCCGGGCCCCTGATTTTTGGCAATAAAAGTACCATCCAAGACCAACAAGTTGCGTCTCTACTCGACACGTGCAGTGCCCTCGTAGTACTGACACTGGACGCTCGCTGAATGAGACGTGTAGCCTACTGTGCTGAAAAATACTTGCAAACACAATTGTACAGAAAAACACGCCATTTCATTGCAAGCGCTTCATAAACCGTTTTGTTCGAGACAAGAATAATGTTTACTGTCCGCTAATCTCAACAGAACTAAGTAGTGAAAAACTTTCGCATTCTGCTCAACGAAAACCTGTTCACAATGTTGTTAACGTCGGCGCCTAGGTAGGGAGAAGTACTAAAATACAAAAGAAAAGCCAAAAGAGTTCCCATGTGTAGGCCTGGTTTCCAAGGAAGGCACGCATATTGGACAACCTATGGTTCTTCCATGCAGCACACCTCCAGCTAAACGACCAGGTTAGCTTTAGAAATCGGTGCTCTGGGAAAGAGAACCGCCAGAGGACTGCGAAAGAAAGACCGCGCCACGCAAACCGTTGCCACGAAGTCAGTTGTGCGTCATATTAGTTGTAACGTCATTGGATCACTCTTTTTTGAAGATGATGGTGGGAAAGCAATAGCGGACAACACCGAGCGGTACATTGAGGTACTACGGTGCGTTCTGGAGGGCTCTAGGAACACTCCTGGGTCAGTGCTGACAAGCGTAATAGTTTCAACAGGGCGGTGCTGCGCTCCACTACTCCGGCAATGCACGATCACGCAGAACAGGCTCATTAGTATGAAAACTGCCGTGAAATGATCCCCGCACAGTCCGGACTCGTCACCACTATGCGAAAGACAAACAAAGTGTACAATTAAGAACATTCCATCAAAATATGCGTACAAAACCGACATTACAGGCCATCACAGCACGTACTGGGCCAGGGACTAATCATTCAAACTCCTTCGATATATTTGTCACCGTTCTCCTAATTGTTCTTGAGCCTGTGACGACACAAACCGCAGTGCACAACTTCGCACTTGATGACCCCTATATTCGAATTACGAAATCGACATTTCGAGTAAAATCGCCGGAAGTTTTGAGTCCAGACCCGAATTCACTGCTGGGGTGACCAACAGCAACAAGCGATTTCATAGACATCCACTTAAACCACAACATACTCGTGCACACAATAATAAACACTTATATGGAGTTCATACCACAGCAGAACAGAAAATGTTCAAAAACAAATTTCAAGTAAAAAGATAGGACCCGCGGGTTCAGATGAATGCGGGATGGTAATTTGTAATTTCTGAAGGTGAATTCAAGTGTTGTGCACAAGCGAGGTGCTCGTATGGAACACTATCACATCATCTCGCACAAATAGACCTTGAAGCTGAAACTTAACATGTTTATTGTAAACAAAGCTCTTTAAATGCGCGCCAAATATTTTCGGGCAGTCTTTCCTTAAAGTGAAGTTATGATGCAAAATGTCCGGTGGTTGTTTCTTGGCTACCTTATACTAAAGGGAATGTTTTATTACGTATGTTGCCTGGGAGAAACAAATTTTAATTTAGACATTTGTTTTCAATTAAAGTCTAACAGCACACATCTCAGTACTACATAAGGGCATTAGCATAAAAAGTTTGAAATAACCCAGCCTTTATCATTTTTATTGCACACAAAGCAGATCTCTTACAAATGTTAGCAAGAAGCAGCAAGTCAAATTGCACCAACTCAAACCTATTCACACACCACCCAACACCCACTCAAAACTCTGCAAAGTAATAACGATACTTTTAAGTGAATGAATAAATATTGCAATTGCCTTTTGGTTATCATTGACTAGAGTATGTCCAGCCCGGGGGTCACTCATATTGACAAGGTGCCCGCAGGCATGTACCAAAAACTGCTGAGAGACGCCCTACTGCGGGTGCTAGGTCTGCTAATTCTCCCCCCCTTTTTGCGGATAGATTTTTCCTTTTTTCCTCTCACCAGGGACGAAATGGAAATTTAGAGGCCTATTGGACCCCACAAGCTTCCCTCAAAACTTGCTGTACTGTCTACCCGCAATTTTTGTTACACGCCTACGGGCACTTTGTCAATATGAGTGCCGTCCCCGGATGTCTAATTCAGAAAAAGCATCACATTGACATGTTGGCTGTAGCAAAACTGGAGTTTTAAAACTCAGTGATTTAACACGGCAAACTCTAAAGACGGTAAGAACATTATTATATGACCAGCAGTTAACCCCGGTTGTGTGCAAGTCGATAATGTTCTGCCAAGAGGACACACATTTACTGGTACTTGGAGAAGTAAAATGAAACAGAAAAGTTATGTAAAGCAAAACTCTTAGATCATAAAATGTTCAACAGTCATGACAACAAATACTTTCAATATGTTAGACCAACATAAATACCTAAACCAGAATACAAAAACTTTCAGTGCCTATGAACTTGACTTCTATCATTAAAACCATCCATCATGAAATTGCTCTCGAATTGTTCTTTAGTCAAACTGGAAGTGATTTGTGGGCTTGGCAAAGAACTGGCAATTAGTTACTGTTTATGAATATGTCAATCTCAATATGTCCTGGAAAATATGATGCAAACATTTTAAGTCAGTCTTGTCAGCACGCCATCTGTTGGCCACATCACATGACCTACTTAGTTACTGCTGAATTTCGTTCTCAGCTTTGTGAAGGACTTGACATCTCCGCTAAACTACATTTGTATCTTGTTTATCTGTATGTTTGTATTGTATTCAGTTGTGACTGAGTGTCAGTGGTTTCTAACTAGACGTTTAAACAGAATATGACATTAACAAAAACACTCAATTCACACACAGAGTACAGAAGCCTTCAGTGAGCTTTCATTTAAAGGGGCGTTTTGCCGCCACTGTTTAGCTGTCAATGTTGAATTCTTAACCCAAGTGTTTTGTGGTTTAAAAACCCTACCAAGCTCATCCAGTCTTGAACTGTTGTTGAAGGAGAGGGCAACACAAGTTTGAAGCATTGTCTTGAACTAAAGTGGCTTAATTGTTTTTTGGCAACTTTATACTGAGGACAAGCAGTTTTAAGTTAATGGATACAGAAATACTACGACAAATCTACATGCGTGAAGTTAGGCTTATGCACCAGCATTTTCCCAAGACATCTTTGCTCAATTAATTTACATACATGCACCTGCATCTAAGTTTCAGTTACAGACGAATGTAGGTATCACCTAGATTTGAACACGGTAGACATTCTGCAGCACGAGTCTAAATTAATAAAATAAATAAATACCATCCCAAAGGTGAATTTCATGAGACAAAGTAGAGTACTAACAATAAATTGAAGTTTTTGACCATCAGCATCTGCATTCATACTCCAACTGATGGTTAGGTGAACTTGCATTCGCATGATAAAGTTCCTGCCTTGGGCCACATAAAATGATGTCATAAATGCCAGAAAAAGGATTATCGTAGACAGTGACTATCAAAAAGATTCGATTTACTGTAAGTAGTCGATTCTGCCTCTGTCATGAAATTCGGTGACACGAACCTATTCCACACTGGCTACAATACCTTAATGACAAATCGTTTATACATCTACAGTAAACTGATACAAAATATACAAAACAATATATTAACTAGGAGTTATAAAGCAAGACCATCAACACCATGTCAGTTCAAGGCCACACTAGACTAGAATTATGCAACAATTTCGTTTCAAATTTTCGAAACCAGATAACAAAATAAAAAACTAAACACTTGAATGGTTACATCTCCTGGTAACGGAAAATCATCTGGATAACTAAACCTACAGCAGTAGGCTAATTAACTCTCTCAAGTCAAGTTTCAAAGAACTTAATGCAGATCTAAAACAACCAATAACACCTCTTTATATCAACTGTGCTACAAAAGTGTCCTGAATTTACACAAAACAATTGCACAAACTGTAATTTTCCATTTTCAAAGGCACACTAATGACAAACCTAAGCAACAGTGAAGTAAATTTTTAATCTCAGCATTTGTTGATATATTTAATGAAACAAGATATCACGTTTTCCACAAGAAGGTGCTCTAAAGTGAGGAATATCTATCAAAGCATGCAGCTAGAGACTAATTAACTTTTCTCGTTAAGTTACAAAAGAGCTGAAGCAGATCTAGTTCCTAACAACTTTCTGGCAAATTGCCAAGTATGCAACAACAAGCTAAAAATAAAAATTAAATTAAGGTGTAAAGAGCTAAGGCAGATCTAGTAATTTATGCTGCGTGTAAATCTCTTGAACAACGTCGTAGACCGGCTGGGATACATGCACCGCCTTCAACAGGAGACCCAACATGTCCTCGTTACCCTCCTGACACCCCATTCTCTTCAACAGTTCTACCCTAGTTGGCAACATGTGGAATGCAAAGCAGACCCCCTTACGCAACAACCAAGGGTGGTGTTTGGCTAATGTTTCCAAGTAAGCATCGTTAGCTAAATACGACACTTTGTCATTGTACTGCGGATCAGGGCTGTGCAGTTTCTTCAGCAATAATATCACAAATTCCAAGGCGCGGTGGAGACGCAGTAGAGTCCGGCAGCCTGACACTGGAGTTTTCTTATGCTGAACAGTGGTGATATTGTTGGCTACTTCGTAAGTAACCATGGCCTGGACAGTGGTGTAGTGACTGCCCTGGTCAGATTCCATGTACTCACTGAGTATTGCCATTTTCTCCTTAATATCACTGATGACAAATCCAAACATAGCACCAAACATTCGAAAAAACCTGGAATCATGAAAATGATAAATGTCTAACAAATCATGTCATCAAATTTGAAAATGTATAAATTATAAAAAGGAGACAGATATGTGTGAGATAGGGTGAAGTTACAAATACTAATCACAGTCCATGTTTCACTACAATCATCCCGGCCACCAAAAAGTGGAGGGATGATGTTTCTGTTTGGGAAAGCTCAATTTAAATACCAGGGGATATGACGTCATACCACCTGGTGCGCACAGTGTTAAAAATGGTGAGTTATCGATTTTGGGAAGTGAACGAGAGACTGCTCGAAGAAAAAGTTTGATAACGGGAGTATTTGTTCAAGTTGGAAGGAATTACATACACGGACGGCCTCCTAAGGTGTCCCTTTGTGAGCAAAAGGTATTTATAACAGCGTGACTTTGATGTTTTAGTCATGCAATGCAAGGCATAATTCGCCGAAAATCTTCCGGCGTATGAAGCGCCTATAGGAGCGCCATCGTCCTACTGTCGGTGCCAGGGTGGTCGCTGTCTACTGTCTGGTGCTGTGCCTGTGCAGTGGTAGGCAATGACCATCGCCTCTGTTGGCCCGAACCAGAGGCGATGTAGAGGCTATAGGCGCTCTGTACGCCGGAAGCTTTTCGGCGAATTATGCCTCGCACCGACTAAACCATCAAGGCCACGTTGTTATAACTACCTTTTGCGCATAGACGAACACCTTAGGAGGTTGTCGATGTGTTTAAGTTCTTCCAACTCGAACAAATACTCCCGTTATGAAACTTTTTCTTCGAGCAGTCCCTATTTCAGTTCCCAAAATCGTGAAATCAACTTTTTCATTTTTTTAACCAGGCTGAAGGTCAGAAGTTGCGGACCTACCGGCGAACTTTGAAAGCTGAAGTTCCCGCCCTTCGCGTACGTGCTGCCGGGAACCAGCCGTGCATTTGCCGTGTTGTTAAACATTGAAATGTCAAATATGTGCACAAAGACTATTAAATGTCATATCAACAGCATTTATTTTTATCAAATACAAACAATAATTCATTGAAATACCATCACTTTCAAGTAACGCCAATTAAAGACAAGTATAAGTGGTGGCATTTTGGAAACGAACATTTGACTGACAAGACCGCAATGGCTCACCTTTGGCCTATTTAAAGATTAAGGTCATGAATTGGAGCGTGCACAGTATAAAAATGGTGAGTTCACGATTTTGGGAACTGAAATAGGGGCTGCTCGAAGAAAAAGTTTCATAACGGGAGTATTTGTTCGAGTTGGAAGGAATTAATCACATCGACAACCTCCTCTATGCGCAAAAGGTATTTACAACAACGTGACTTTGATGGTTTAGTCGGTGCGAGGCATAATTCGCCGAAAAGCTTCCGGCGTACAGAGCGCCTATAGCCTCTACATCGCCTCTGGTTCGGGCCAACAGAGGCGATGGTCATTGCCTAGTGCAGTGGTAGAGCTTTACCTGTTAAGTTCAGCGTAAGTATCCAAGTAGGCCGAAACAGAAATATCACCATTCTCCTGTTTACAAGATGACAAACTTTCATAGAGGCGTTTTAGATCAAAAGGGCAATCCGTGGAACTTTTGGCTCCTAACGTTTTCTGACTACACGGTTTCAAGGATTCCATTATTTTGATATTTTTACAGCTTCCGGGTTAGAGCTCCACACTACTATTTTTAAATTTCAAATATTCCTCTATACTCATCTAAAACTACTTTATTTCAAGTAATATAACTTTTAATGGATATTTCAACTTAGATATTGAAACAGCATACCGTTTTTGTTATTTTATAAAACCGAAAAATGTGAACGATCACCAGGTGGCGATGTGTGTTTGGCTCTCGCTGGTTCCCTGCGTGCTTAGTCCACCTAGCGGCATGCAGGGAACCAGCAAGTGTTTGGCCGTGAGTGCTGAAGACACTTGCGAACACATGTGAAATGTGGTGAAAATTCGTTGCTTGTCTTAATCATGACGGAGATAAAAGCGGTTCCTTTAGGTGGGTTGATTATTCGAGCCTCTAAATTAAGGCTAACAATTTTAGAAAAAATGTAGAGTTTCGTTTTAACTGTTGAAACACGACAATACTAGCTTTGCCTTGACTGTCAGTGAGCCTTGCCCTGGCTTAACTAAATTGTCTACTGTTTGGTGTTGAAGACTAACGTCATAATACAGCTAGAAAGTGCTGCGTGTTAACCTCACATAGACCTCGAAATTTCACACTACCCGGGTAGCTCTACTCATCACCTGGATGGGAAACTTAGACCAACATGCAGACGTGGGTGACATGCAAAATCTGGGAGTCGAGCAACACTCACCTTGTCCATTACAAAGGCATTGCAGCTGAACTTCATTTATTATAAAGAGAAAAGCTGGCAATGTTCACTTACAGGGGTCCCAGATTTTTAGATTCAGTTTGATGCCCCTCATTCAGTGGAGAAAGCTGTAGGACCCCTATAAAAAAATTTGCTGTTCATTTGAAAGCAAACGCGACAAAAAAATGAAGCGCCAGTTATTAATTTTTTGCAAAATTTTCCTAGAGATAATGATGACTTTGCTGGAGAAAAATTTGCTCAGAAATTTGGTTTGCTGGTAATAAAAAATGAAACCACATCACGTTTCGTATACCATAGCACATTAGGGCTGGTCATAGATTTTAAATGAAAACTCAAGAGTTGCTTGATAGGCGACCTGTTTTTTCTCACACAGGTTTTGAAAACAGTTTCAATAACACTGAATGGTTTGTTACTTGCAGGGGCTGGACAGGATGTTGGTCGAAGCTGTATCATTATCACTATTGGCGGCAAGAACATTATGTTGGACTGTGGCATGCACATGGGCTTTAATGATGATGTAAGTGAGTGACAGGTTGTGTTCGCAGGATGATGCATGACAGAAAGGTTGCTGGGCCCGAGAGAGGGGGGGGACACACGAAATGAAGTAGATAATGGGGACTTTTTCATGATTTGATGTGAGAATGGTATTCATTTTTAGCGTACATTTTTTAAATATGGCTATTTAGTTTCCATGATTTGCACTCAGTTTAAGCATTGGGTGGTAAATATTTTTGTATTGTGTAAAACGCAATTTTTTGCACGTGATATTCGTGACTGCATCCAGTTCCAGGGTCTGTAATAATGGTGTGGCATGCGTTATGGAGCACACATGTTCAGACTTCGTATACATGGGTTCAGTGTTGGAAGATGTAAATATGATAGCCATTTTCTAAGCCCACTGGCGCCCCCTATCCAAATAGTTGAATTGAACCTCCTTCATCCAGGTATGTTACCAAGGTGGGGCTCATGCTAATGTGCTAAACCGTTCAGATCACCACAATGTGTGACACAACCAACACAATTTATTATTGAGTCCTAAAAATGAATTACCCTACTTGACACAGTTTGTGATGTATCAAAATAACATTGAGCATTCACGATTTTCACACTCGTTATATGGATAGATGAGTATGTTCTCGGATAATGATCTAAATGATTACACATTCTTACCCCATTCAGTTTTATGAATAGTGTACTGCTTCAGTTTCTTCGTCAACACAATATAACTGAGAACTTAATGTGTAAATGTTATTTTACAGAGGAGATTTCCTGACTTTTCGTATATCAACAGAGATGGACCTTTAACAGACTATCTGGATTGTGTCATTATCAGGTACTGACCTTTGAACTTTAAATGCTAGGAATGCTCTAGTGTTGTCATGGTTACTTAAAGAAGCACTAAGCTGTTGAGGTGTACAGTGGCGAGCTTGCTTATATAAGAAACGGAGCTTTCAGTTGGTGGATCAGACACTTTGGGCAAGTCAGCACTTGTCAATTTTAATCAAGGGCATTTTCAAACTCACCATGCGCTCAGATATGTTCAATGATTATGTGTGAAGTGACTGAATTCGTATTTGAAAAAAGTTGCTCACCTTGCGTTACTGGGAATCTGGATTGTGACGTCTCTGGGGATGTGTCGAGAAATGCTATCCTTTGCATTTTGTGTTAGCGCAATGTAATACTGTGATTGTAACTTAACTGTTATTGTGCCATGTTTTATTCTCTTATTGTTCACAGTCATTTCCACCTTGACCACTGTGGGGCGCTGCCTTACATGTCTGAGATGGTTGGCTTTGATGGACCTATTTACATGACACACCCGACAAAAGCCATATGTCCAATTTTACTGGTGAGTGCTACTGTACATAGGAATTTGAGTGATACAAATTGCCAGTAAATAGCTGTTTTGTTTTATATATCCTTCCATTCTGAATACGTACTTATTGCAATAAAATTGGGATATGCTTGTTTAACACTCTCTGACCAGAAGTCTGTGTTTACTTAGTAGTAATTCTTAGGTTGGGCTGGAGGGGGGGGGGTTGGCTGTAGTTCCAAATCAGATACTAAAATAACATGATACACTTGACAACCGCTTTTGGGGCTTTTTAAATCCCTGTTTGATATTATGAGACCTACTCAATTCAGTGATGATATAAGATTTGGTTGAATTGACAGGTACATTTCACCATTGTATCAATGATTTGAAAAGTTACTTGTTATTAAAGAGTGTGAACGTTTGAAAAGCCATGCACATTGGGCTTGGTTGAGGCTGCCTTTCGTACATATGTTTACTTGATATTCAGTTGTGCTAGTGTGGGATTTCAGGAAGACTACAGAAAGATTACAGTAGACCGAAAAGGTGAAACTAACTTCTTCACATCTGAAATGATTAAAAACTGCATGAAGAAGGTTATAGCTGTCAATCTCCATCAAGTGGTACAGGTAAATACGAGCCAGGTGTGGTGAATAGCCATGCAGAACTGAAGGATTAAATGTGCCTAAATAGCATGAAGTTGTATCATTTTAAGTCTCCCTTTCTATTGACTTATCGCTTAAATCTTAGATCTCTTAACTTTAACAGACACTGTTTAGATACTTAATGTTAAATCATTAGGTCATGCGAAGTGCCCAACAGGTGTCGTGCAGACCAGATTAAGAATTTTGTGATTATTTTTACTATAGTGCATCATAAATAATGCCACTTTGAAGAAAGTAAGTTGAACTGTTGATTTTCTTACAGGTAGATGATGAACTGGAGATTAAAGCTTACTACGCAGGTCATGTGTTGGGGGCTGCTATGTTCCATATTAGAGTTGGCTCACAATCTGTGGTCTATACAGTAAGTAGAAACTCTGTATAATGGTTTGCTGTATGTCAATTAGTCAGGCAATGTGTTAGATGATGCCATGTTCCTCATTAGAGTTGGCTCACAGTCTGTGGTCTATACAGTAAGTAGGAACTCTGTATAATGGTTTGCTGTATGTTGGTTAGTTGGGCCATGTGTTGAAGGCTGCTATGTTCCTCAATAGAGTCGGCTCGCAGGCTACAGTCTATACAGTAGGTAAGAACACTTCGCTTCAATTCAGACACTTGATTGGTGAATAATGGCTTGCTGCATGGAGGCTAGTCTGATCATGTCTCATAGAGCACACCTTAGTTTTTGGAGATTGTCTGTATTCCTCGACACAACCTATATTTGACAAGATCTACTCTGCACAACTTGTATCAGAGACTTGTTGTACAGAATGGTCTGTCCCCAATAAATATTCTCTGGGCCAAGTTCAAAGACAAAAAACATAAATTTAGCATTATAATTTGATGACAGTCTGTGATCCGTACTAGTCACAATTCTTAAATACAGGGTGGACTGGAAGTATTAATAAGGTGCTGCTATAGCTGATGTAGTGTGTAATAAAATGTTTAGTTTTAGTGCGTGATGTGTCATCGGATACACTTACACTGTAATGTTTGTACAGTACAGTACAAGTTAAAAGTGTTGCGACAAAATGACCCGAAATTCTCTGTCATGACAGCTGGGCAGGAAGCCTGTTTGACCATCAGAGTAGTCTCCCCTGATGACTGAGAATGAAGGGGAAGTAACGAGAACATTCTTAAGGTGGCTAAGTCATTTTGTAATTGGAATTTTGCCTGCATAATAGTTATTACCAGTCATTTTTGGTGTAAACAGAATTAGTCGTCATGATGGAAAACGGCATTTTGTCTGATTACTTTTGTCTTGTGCTGTAACTGTGTATATGTCATCTGATACAATTACACCGTAATGTGTAACTGTGTTGTTGTAGGGCGATTACAACATGACTCCTGACCGCCATCTTGGGGCCGCTTGGATTGACAAGTGTCGACCTGATATGCTCATCACAGAGTCGACGTATGCCACAACTATACGAGATTCAAAACGGTGCCGAGAGCGAGATTTTCTGAAGAAAGTACACGATTGTGTTGATAGAGGTGGCAAAGTAAGAGTCGGTCATTGAGACTTATCATAGTTTTGTTGGTAGAAATTGGATTTTTTAGTTTCCGTTTAACATTTATTGTATACAACCCAAAATGCTCTTCTGCTAATGAATGTTATCTTGAAATGCGTATGTGTTTCAGAGTGGAATGTTGCTTTGTTTTTAATCTGCAGGGAGAAGTACATCTGAGTTCTGACATGGGATGTGTTTACACTTGTAGTATTGTGCATAGTGTAGTGTGTCTGAGGTGACGGCCATTTATGACATTCTTTGTTCGATAAACTATAACAAATCTATTTTATTCCACTTCTGAATTGTAAATGTTTACATGATGCTCTATATAACCTTAAAGTAGTCTTTGTAAGCTCATACCAAAGCAGTTTTCATTTCATTTTGTCATTGTTCCATTTTATGGTGATGTCCGTCCGACAATTTCAAACGTGGCTGTCTGTTCTCCCTTTCAGGTTTTAATCCCTGTGTTTGCTCTTGGGCGAGCACAAGAGCTGTGTATTCTATTGGAGACATACTGGGACAGGATGAATCTCAAGGTGCCAATATATTTCTCACTGGGACTTACAGAAAAGGTGGGTAGAATGAATTGAAAGCACTGTCTTGTAAATGTAACCACCTTGTCTCGTTTGTGTTGTGAGAGGCATTTTACTTTTTAGTGAATTAGTTTGTTGCCTTTTTAGTGCAGTCCAAAAGTATTCGCCAATGATATATTTCCTGTTAGTTCTTAAAGATGCCCCTTTCAGTGGGATTTGGATTATGTTTTATACTGTAATATCTCATCCGAATTTAGTACACAATAGTACAGAGAAGTGAAATTTTATTTTTTCAGTTTTCACATATGATAAGTAGTGCCACACTTTGCTCAAATTCTGTACTATAATGTCATCAGACATGTTTTGAAAAATTGTGGAAATTCACAAAATTGTACAAAAATTGAAAATGAAAGAAGAAAATTTTGTCTATTTATTTTTGTCTGAAATTGTTGAGATTCTACTTTATATTCAAAATGTTGTACTGGCGAAAGCATTATTTCAGATGGTTTTCTGGTTATTTTCAGGCAAATCATTACTACAAGATGTTTATAACTTGGACTAATCAAAAAATCAAACACACATTTGTACAAAGGAACATGTTTGAATTTAAGCACATTAAGGTAAGTGACCAGACACTGATGGTCATCTCACTGGTCAGTTATGTTAGATTGAATTAGTTTTATAATAGCGTTTTTAAAATGTTCACCGTCATATGAATTGAGACAAGTTTAGTTGAACACAACGTTACATTTGTGTTCAATGGCTTTAGTAGACAAATGCTCCTAACTGACAGCAGGCTAACCCCGCGTCAGGCGTCAGTTGATGTAAAAGATGGCCCGGGCTTATGGCAGTGAGGAAAGCAAAAAAAGTCAGTATTACAGGCTTCATGATCAAACGATGGTCAGATGTAGTTTTCTTCATGTGTGTGATTCTTATCTATATGTTTTCTTCGTGGTCACCCTTTATGATTCGTCCCTCAAGATGTGTCATGAGAGACAAAGTACCGCACAATGGTATTGTATACATTCTCGTTATGTGATTTGAATATGAAGCCTGGATTACCTGTTGGAAGGTAGGGCTAACACAGCCCTTCCCTATTGTGTAGTAAATACTGCTTACTGAAGTGTTCTCCATACATGTGACCACGTGACTATTGTTGTTACAGCCCTTTGACAGGTCGTACACAGACAACCCCGGCCCGATGGTGGTGTTTGCTACACCAGGAATGTTACACGCCGGACTTTCTCTGCAGATCTTCAAAAAATGGGCGACAAACGAAAACAACATGGTGAGCTTTAATTGGATGTTGTTTGTTTGGAAATGTTTGTTGTTTGCTTGGAAAGGTCTGTCCATAATGGTTGTTTTACAATTTGAAATTACCTCTTGTCATTCATTAATTGTAATGCACTGATGGTACTTCATTTAAAAATTAAACATTGTTAATCTTCTGCATTTGAAATTCTTTGATAATGACAGTACAGGTTTCAAAAGTGCTTCTGTTGACTCAGTAAATAGTGTTTCCAAGATATAATAGAGTTTGAACATATCTGTTAATATGCTGCTGGTGTATGGGGTTATTTCAATGTGCTGCTTTTCTCTGAAAAATCATTAATTTGGATAAAAGGTCTTTAATTTTTATATTAAGGCCAGCTGGTACAGTTCTGCGACTGAGTCACTGGCTAGGTAGTTCACATTTTAGAGACACATGATAAGTCTTCCTGCTCTGATAGATGTCTATAATATGTGTATTCACCTCTCTGTGTACTTGACTGTTACAGGTCATCATTCCTGGCTACTGTGTCGCTGGAACAGTGGGCAACAAAATATTAAGTGGAGCCAAGAAAGTGGAGTTAGAGAACGGAAAGATGGTGAGTTGTTGGTGGCTGCGGGAGAGGTCGTTGTAACGTCTGAAAATGCTGGGAAAGTCCTTCACAAACACACTCCTGGTCTTGGCTAGGACACTGTATTCGATGTAGGTGACTGTGCTGTGTTTGGTCACACAGCTTGTTTCGCCACCTGGTGTTTATGTTGAAAACTAATGGAAGTAGTCAAGGTGAAGTAGTTATTTGAAGTAAGAAATGATGTCTTTCAAGTGGTCCAATGATATACATTAATTTTGTCAATACTTTTATACTAAACCTTGAGCTGAAATTCAAATTGTGTGTGCTGTATGTAACTCAACCACTTTTTCTATGTCATCTGTTGACCATGAGTGCAAATCAGGTGTTCTTATGGGATGCTATTTGACCTTTCAGCTGGAGGTCAAGATGTCTGTTCAGTACATGTCATTTAGTGCTCATGCTGATGCTAAGGGAATCGTGCAACTTATCCGGCAGTGTGAACCAAAGAATGTGATGTTGGTTCACGGTGAGGCAGCTAAAATGGAGTTCTTGAAGCAGAAAATTACTCAAGAGTTTGGTAAGTTCTTTTAATACTGTCTGCTGCGAATGCTTAGAGGAGCTAAACTGGCTGTCAGTGCTAAATACAAATCAATGCTTTGCATAAAATGGTCAACAAATATTGGGTTTATTATAGTTGTTGTTATTCTTATGCGTGACTTGATATTTGTGGCTCATCAAAAGCCTCATACTGCAACCATTGCTTAGAGGTCCACACAAGCGCCCTCTATTGCCCATCATGCCCAGCAACCCTGTTTCATGTTACTTCTCATTTCAGGTATTGGCTGCTTCAGTCCAGCCAATGGCGAGACAGTAACCGTGGAGACCGTACACAACATAACAGCTGACATGTCTCTGGGGCTGCTGAAGAAGGACTTAGATCAGTCAGGTGGGCATGAACTAACCATAATGCTTTGTCAGTATTCTCCGAAGTCCTGTGGAAAAAAGACTTCACCATCATTAACAATGCCTTTACTGCTTTAAATTAGGTTTAGTGACAATCGTCCGCACCTGATTGATCAGGTAACAAAGCATGTGTAAATGTGCACTGAAGATGGTACAACTGTAAGTACATTTTGCTCTACAGAGAATCTCAACGCATCCTGCTCTTTGTTTGACATTTGCCTGCTCCAGACATTTGGGTTTTCAGTTGTGGAGAAGACTGTTGTAGGGTAGTTGTTTTTGTTGTCGGTTTTATTCTTGGAGTTAGCATTAATTGTATTATCTTCAGGGCCTGAAATTATCCTCTTGTAAGAGATTTCCTCTTTTTAGCTTCTATTTCCTCTTATTTGATTTCCAGTTTCCTCTTTATCCATACAAAAATGTTTATTTCAGTTAAATTTTACAATTACACAAAATATATATTTCTATCACGCGCGCCTATTTATTTGTGGAAAGATATATCACCTGGAAATGTTTCCTCTTCCTTTGTCATTGGTCATTACAAACCCTGTATCTTACTACACTTTTATCAACATTTTGAAAGTTTTGATTAACTGAATGATTACGACTTGATTGCAGGTTTGGAGCCTCCAGATCCTAAAAAACCCAGAATTCTCCATGGTGCATTGGTTATGAAAGAAAACGTGAGTAACTATTTGCTTTGAAATCAGTGACATAACTCTCTTGTCTATTTCTTAGAAGGGATGTTGATTGTTGATAATGATCAGACTATAATGCCTTTTTGACTGCTGTAAATGCATTATGGTCTCCACTATTTGGAGTCAATATTACGTGATATTGCTCACCATTCACATGAACCAATATTTTACAATGTTGCTCCTTATCCATATCACATATTGTTCCTTATCCATATTTTAACCAGTACCGGTTCTTATTCATATTGACTTTCTTCATTGTAGAAATTACAACTGGTTGATCCTGAACAGGCGCTGGACGAGCTCGGCATCGCTGAGCATCAGATACGCTTTACCTCATCTCTGACTCTGGCAGACGACGGGCCGGCCATACGGACAGCAGAGAAAGTGTATAACTTTGTGAAAGGGTAACTGTTGATCATTTTAATTTAAGGGGGTCGTGATTGTTGGAGGTCTATGAAATTTTGTTTTCATTTATTGATTTTATTAGTAATTGTATCAGAAGTTAAGTGGAAGAATTGTAGGCTTTGACTCAGCCAGCACAGTTGTTTTGGGTATTTATTATGATTTGATTGACTTATTCACACCTTCTGCTGAGGTTGAACAAAATCCTCCACGTAGTAAATTTTAGGCATTTGACTCCCCGTACTTCAAGAGTATACGACTGTCAATTTTAGAAAATACCAAATATCTTGATTTGTTCTTTTACTAATTGTGTTATTTGGTAACGAGATAAACATTGAAAAAATGTTTGTAGAAGTTAGAGCCAATTTGCCATGCAGTGTCTGTGTATTGTTACCATGTTATAAAGTAGTAACAATATTTCAGTTTCCTCAAAGAATACCCAGTTCATCACTCATCGGATGGTTCTATAACCATCTCTGACTCTGTCCTTGTTAAAGTGGCTGGAGCTGACGAGGATGTTAAAGATGTCTTGTTATCGTGGTCCTATCAGGTAACTGATAATGGTGCATCTAGCACTGAAGCCTGCTGCACACTATGCGACACAAGTTGTCTCAATTGCTGCCTACTCTTCATCAGTAATGATTGTCGTGATCACTGCTCACCAGACGCCACATAGTTTGATGACATATTCTGATAGTAGGTGGAATATTGCAGTGTTCGTGTAGTCAGTATGAGTCGGGTAGTGTGCGCCTGGCTTTGGTATCAATTCCTTTGTAATGAGTATTGGGATTACATCATATATTTGTGGTGTTCGTCGAGACAGAAATTGCAACAGCTCTTTTTGTTGGTAATGAATATTGATTTGTAACGAAGGCCAGTTCTATGCACAGATCAGATTTTCATACAAAATATCACTTGCATTTGGTTTGTATTGTTTTGTCGGTCTTAGCAATTTGAACAATCATGAAAATATTGCTCATTGGAAGAACACCTCAAAGCTGTTTGGGATTTTTTTGAATTCTTGTCTTTTTATGTGAATAAGTGGATGAGAGTACCTCTGGTGGAGTAAATGAAAACAATGACCAATATCTACTCACCAAACACGCAAAAGAATTTGCACCCATTTTTATATAAGACTTGTCTACTGGACTGAATATTCAACTCAGTCTTCCTGGTTCCTCAGAGCCATCTCGTCTCCTTCAATGGGTTGATGTAAAAATCCTAATGGCAGGATCTCGCATTTTACTTCAACCCATTGATAAGGAGATTTGAGATCTTTGAGGTACTAGTAAAAGGTAAAAATTCAGTCCAGTAGACAATTTGTTTCTTAATTATGAAGTTCCTGGATAGCTGAAGACCTAAATTTTGTTAGTTTGCTCATATAACACAATTTTTGACATACCTTCAACAAATTTTGATGACATCTACTTGTTTAACAATACAGTAGTCGATTTTTGATAACTGGTGTCTTTGTCACAGGATGAAGAGTTAGGCAGCTATTTGTTCCGGTTGTTAAAGAATGGTTTACCAACATGACAACAGACAAGTATGCAAGCTCACAAAAATGATGGAGCATCTCATGAACTCTGACCTTGGAGCATCTCTTGAACTTTGACCTTGGAGCATTTCAATTACTTAGCCTCATGGACTGGAGAACAGTACTTGAATGCAGATTTGGACCCAATAAAATAGACTATGATTGTCTGGTGTGTGAAATGTAAATGGACGTACAAAGCCATGTGGTCATTGTTCAGAATTGACATTTCCAAGATTATTTTTGTACTGTTAAGTAATACTGTTAAAATTGGTCTCGTTGGAATATTTTTCACAAAGAGGTCTTAGGACATCGTTGTTTAGTTTATCACAATGTGCTGTACAATTTAATTATTTTTCATTTAAGGTACAACACTTGACATCTATAGCTATCAATTAAATGTTGTGTGAAATCATACACCATACAAAAATGAGTATTGCTATGGAAAATATCTTCAATTTAGGATACAACATGGTGGACAAGTGAATTTTTGTTTTCTCATTTTTGTCATAAAATATATCTAGCATCAAACGAATGTTTTGCCATGTTCAAATTCTCTACCATAGCTATCAACAGAAAATATTTTGAAAATTATGAGCATATACAACAATGTCTGAGGACCTGGAAAATGAAAAGGAGGGACTTTTGCCAATTGTTTTAGTCCGAAACTGGTGAGATTTTAGTGTACTGTTATACGTTAGTTAAAGTCCTGGCAAAACTACTAAGTCGAGCCGAAGTTGGATGCTTCAAACTTGGAATAAATCAAGTTTGCTGTGGTGAGCTTTTGCAATGAAGCAGTGAGTTCCATTCAATTTGTGATGTAAGTAGTTATAAAGAACCAGTTTGTCAAAAGCCCTAAAGCATGAGCAAAAAACAGTTGTGGATGGCGTAAAATTTCAGGCAGTTAATAATTTCCAGTAGCATGCTGGAATACTGAAATGTCATGCTGTTTGATAAATTAAGTGCTAAGCTATGTATTTTGCATGACCATGTGTACAAAGTACAAAAATCATTACAGTCTGTATTTTATTTCCAATTTCTTTTATTCTATTTAATTTGGCACAGCTGCTTTGTTAAGTAAAATATTAAACATGGGTAGTAGTCTGTTGACTGCATTTACAAGCAAGACGTGATCATCACCGACTATAAATTATAAAACACTAAAACTCGAACATGTCATGAAGTGCTTGGCAGCTTTTGACTTGGACAGTATGACTAAGGGTGAACATTTTGGAAAATGAGAGACAGAGGTGAGCTGGTAGTTTGAATCATTGGCTCCTGATTGGCTGACTAATTGAACGCATGTTCTGTCTTTATATACCACAGCTTTATTTTGGAATTCGTTGAACAGGAGTTTCATTACCACATCGCCAGCAAGTGAATGGGAATAGGATCATCATTAGTCAGTAATTGGTCAAACACAGTTTCTGTCTTTATACTGACGGGGCTATTGCCACTATTAGAGCCTAATTGAGCGATTTGTATGAGACTGTATAGAAGACAAGTGAGACGTCTACAGCATTGCTTTTTACCTCTGATGTCTTTACATAAGTTGGGTATTCACCACTGTCTCTATCAATTTGATTTGCATTCACTCCAGCCTGTGTTTCTAAGTGCGGGTAAGATGCTTGGATGGCAGACGTTCTCTTTGGCAACCCTTTTTCAAAGCCTTGTTTGACGTGATTCTGATCGATTAAGGGCACCGAGGATCAGTCGGCAGGGAGTCAAGCACCAAATCTGCCACCACAAATTCATATCACTACTCCTTCTCATGCATGACCTCTGACCTCGAGCCCTGTATTCAGGGAACCTTTGTCTGGCTACTAGCATAGACATGCTACATAGCAATACACAAGTTGACCTCCTGCCATCACGGTTCAAGTTAGATAAAATACAGATCCGTAGATAGCCCCACTGTTGGCTTGGAAGAACAGGGAACAAAAGTGCAGCTTTAACTGATTGGTGAGATGTTCCAGGGTTAGGCCTACTTCGTGTCTTGGAATTTTCATCTTTTAAGAGGATTTCCTCTTTTTTTGTTTCAATTTCCTCTTATTTGATTGCCTCTTTCTCGTCTCTTTTTTATCATAATTTTTTACTTTATTCATGCAAAAGCACTTATTTCAGTTACATGTACGTTTTACATCACTAAAAACATTTCTATCACGCAAGCCTATGTGTAGAACAATACGTCACTTGAAAAATTTCATCTTTTTTGTCATTGATCATTCCAAGCCCTGGTTACTTGCTAGAACTCTCTAAATAGCCCTAACTGAAATCGAATAATAAACTCGGGAGGGCACGCAGTGAACTGTCGGGGCTTGTTGTGTAGACTGTCACTTGTGAGACCCCAGTTCGAATCAAATAAAACACTAACCTCTCAGATCAAAACCATTGTAGATTGTCTCTCTCCACTTGTGTTCAGTCTTATGTGAGATTAGTGATCATGACGTAAAGTGTCGAGGCCCTCGTGGAATGCAGTGCTCTCTCATACCTGGGGTCATCAGGTGCATTTCGATTTTTCATTTCAATTTATGTTCTTCTGACTGCACCATCAGATTTCGGCGTCTCTGACTCTTCACAGTATTTGCAGTTTTTTGTTTAACTAATTGATATTCTATATCAGGGCTCATGTTGCAACGGAAAGTGTCAATTAGTGCAAGGGTTATCTGTGTTTCAATTCTTCTGCAGTTTCAGAAGTTTTCTTGTGGACGTCAGTGCACAGGTACAAGGCAAATATTTACACTCGTGTGTTTGTTATTATGCTAAGTCGTGTTGTTAACGGACGCGATGAATAGATGGAAGTTCGAGATCACTGAGATGATGTCCAATCGGTTCGCCATTGCCGTACTTAAATAAGAGACAGAAAAAAAACAGTAACGAGTGGCGCCTTCTTCAGAATTTATGGAATGTGAACGATGGTGCCACCTATTGACAGATCAACATGTCAATGACCAACACATTTTTTTCACTTACCAAAGAACCATTGCCCCCTGGAACTGGTTTCAGCTGTGTGAATTCCAACGAATCGCTGAAGAGCCATCAGCTTTCAATCATCGAACTCTTATCTACTGTATCAAAATACAAATATTGCCATTGTCTGGTCTCGTTTACCTGTTTCCGATCTTAAAGTCAGCAATGCTAGCGTATAACTTGACTGGACTACAAACACAAAAATGGCGTATCTTACTTTAAAACCACAAATGTTTTGTTGTTTTTTTTTGAAAAAAAAAACGATATGGCCTAGGTCTTGATTTTTTTTTAACAATTGGGTTTTTGCTCTAAATAGGCCTTGCTGATTTTTTTCAGACACCCGATTGTAATTTTCAAGTTTCGTTCGAAGTCGTGGCTTACCCCCCGAACTTGGAAAATTCGCATTTTTAGGAAAAAACAATCACGCGATTACTAACACTGGAGCATTATTTTCGTGCGCAGAGTAGGTTTCTGTAATCATCAAGGATTTGAAATACATGGTTTCTTGGGTTGACGAGTTGTATTTTAAAGAAGTGTGACCCTTGGTAGCGAAGGTGTCCGTTTACCTTAAAAGGACATTAAACCCCTGTTTTGGAAATTTCAACCAACCCTCGTTCTGTCATCTGCTAATACATCACTGACGTCCCACTTGAGTGATAAAGCATGATTGAACTAAAAAAAATCATGCCACGTATGTCTCACGTTGAAAATTATGGTCCTTGGCAGGCGGTCTTTCACCACAGTTGTCGTGTAACGATCACCTAAAGCGTAGGCAATGCTCCAAACTTACGAGAGTTACACAGCATTACTTTGTTTCAGAGAACTGGGTGGGAAAGTCATTTTTAATATCTGGTCAAAACCGGGTTTGGTATCCTATTACGTAACTACTGTCCGAATATTGTTTTACATGGTCATTTAGTAATGCTTCGTCTTGATTAGGTATCAATCATGCTGTATTGTCATAGGCGGCGCACCATAGAGGGCTGGAGGGCTATAGCCCCCCACATTTTTCAGCGCTACTCTGCACATGGTCTATAGGCGGTGCACCACAAGGGGCTGAGGAGGCTTTAGCCCCCCACTTGAGTGCTGCGCCGCCCATGATTGTAGCTGCGGAACATCTGACACATATAACTTGTGTTGGTATTCACGGCTATTTTTTCATGCCGCGGCAATATTTACGCCAACTTTGGTACAAAGCTGAATAAATATAGATATTTGTATTGACACTCAGTCATGTGCACCCTGCTGGCTGGCTATCTTAATTCGAACATCACTGGCGTGGCAGATACTAATTCTGTCCACACGATCCAAATAACGGAATTGGGGCATCATAACATACTGTGAAAATGTATGGTGACTGAGATCTAAATTATACATACAAGTAACATGTACTCGTGCGCAAGCACAAACTGCTACGAAATTCCCAATCATCGGGGTCCCAAACGTGTTTACTTAGGCCACTTAGTGTTAAACTTTCGCTCTCGTCTTGCGCCTTACTCAGATTAAACATTGTTTCTAGCCTTCAAAAAAGCTGGTAATTTACTGACTCCAGACTAGACCCGTCAGCCATCAAGGCAGTATTAAGGCCGACAGTGGAATTTCAGGCGCTGTGTCACCTGCCAAGTAAAGTTTATCGGAATGCGATGACGCGCAAGTGATGAAAGTCGGTGTTTTTAACACAAGAACATGATTTACATCGGCTCAAGAAAAACTAACTCCACAATCTGACTCAAAGCATTGGAAATTTGTCTTAACTGCAGTGCTGGTAGAATGCTATCGCCGAAGCAGTCACGCATGACTCCAGTGTATTTACGGAAAAGAAGTCAATGATTACAAACACGCATGGGCGGCGCACCATAGGGGGCTGGGTGCTATCCCCCCCCCACCCCCTCCCCACTTATTTCAGTGCTGCGCCGCCCATTACGCGATACGGACTAGACTAGGCTGGGTCCAAGATATTATCGCTATTAGTGTATGAGGAGAACGCCCCGGAAGGTACTGAGGTACCCTCAGGGTCCAAGACATTATCGTTATTACTGTATGAGGGAAAAACACCACGGAAGCTTGGTACTGTCAGTGTAAGACTGAATGAAATGTTTTGTTAAAAAGATATTAAATCCGTGCTTTCTGCCAAAGAACACAATCGATATTGTCTTGTGCTTTGCTTAGAAAAAATTGATCTCCGGGCTCGAGAAGAATTGATGCATAGTTATTGCTTCAGACCAAGCACATACACTTTCAGATCACGGCGTAAAGAAAATACGAAGCCTTGATTTTGACAAAGCCACAAATTGAGACCAATTTCATAACGTTAAGTTTTCTAAATCAAGTTGTTTTTTATTTTGAAGGCAGGTTTATTGACGCTTTAAATAAAATTAACTTTTGATCGAAGATGACATGTGTGTTGCACTGCTTTTCGTTTAGTTTTTTTCATATTGGTAATGTTGAACTCCTACCTTTCGATGAACTTGTAAAGTCTGTCGCTGCGCCTGTGAAATACCAAAGCGGCGAAACAGTTATTTTCGTTCGGTTGTTAAAAATTTTGAATATTTTTAAGATTTTCCATGGCGAAACCTCATTGCGACGAAGTAATACTATTGATAAGTTTTCCGTTTTTGCGTTCCGCGTAATATTAAAGCGGACGAGTGGACATGGAACACTAATGATTTTTGAAAACTGGGCACTGGATAAATTAATTATCTCCGTGTTTGAATCCTGGAGCTTTATAATTACAATTGAATGCATCTTACAAACTAACATTTGATAAACAGGTTAAATTTTGTAGATAGTAATTACAAGACAGTGTTGCTGAGCAACGCATGTAAAACATATAGTCTACTTATCACAAATTTCTCACAGCATTCAAAGCGTTTTTAAAACGTGAATAATGTTCACGATCTCATGGCACAATTTATAAGTAGAACCCATCGGTTGATTTCCGTGTATTTACGCATGTACGTATTCAAATCAGTTCAGAGGAACAATTTCAATGCCGCCATCTTTCGTTGGTCCACGTGTCCCGTTTCCCTTCTCTCCCGTTGAACCTCCTTGTACAACTTAGAACTCCGTTTCAATAGTTCTCCGTACGATATATCGTACATATGTGCTAATGAGTTCTTATTATGGGTATTTTGATTATTATTGTTATTAACGCTGCTGCTGTTAATGGCTCTATTAGGATTCCTAAATCTCACAATCCTCTGTATGCTGTTCCGCTTTTCGCGCATGTCTAACGTTGACGGAAGTGGTGATAAAAAATCAGCCATTTCTTTTTCTAAATCCAAGTCGATTTCGTCAAGAGATCCAAAGGAATCTGAAACAAGGAAGAGTGTTTATAGCATTTTCATATAACAAATTTAAAACAGAAGCCTACAGAAGTTGATCTCGAGTACTATAATCGAGCTAATGTCACTGTCCTGCACTGACGTGCACGACGGTCGCAGGCGGCAAGTTCTTAGCTCCCAGCGTCACTTCGGCTAATCGAATGTTAACCTCATTCTGGCTAACTTTGGGTGGAACGTATTTGGAACCATTAAATCCATAAAAACAGTTTAACCCTTAAAAAAACTTTGGTCATACTTTCTGATATTCTTCCACAGTTTTCAGTTACTGCGATACAATTAGGACAGCTAGTCTACGCCTACTCGACCGCCCTCATCAACGCCCGCAGCAAAGCAAGTTCTAGTGAAATCACCACCATTTTTGTCATTTTACCTACTTAACTCGCATATCAACGACAATAGACTGTAAGGAATTAAAAGAAATAAGTTTGAACGTGTTGATCACCGTAGCAAACTATTGCTCTAGTGGCTGAGGTTAGAAGGGTTAAACCTAATATTACCTCTATTTTTCTCGTCTGCTCTGCTGTCGAAAGCGTCTTCATCCAGTGATTTGTCGTCTGACTCTACACCCTCGTCATCCGTAGGTTCTGTCTCGACTGGAGCGCTCAATCTCCGCCTTAGTTCGTCTTTCGAAGGCAAGCTGCGGCCTAACGAATAAAAACAGTCTATTCCTCAAGTCTGACTAAGTTTAAAGCCTTTGAGATAACTTTTGATCAAAACAAAAAAGCAAAAGTTAAATCGGAAGTGGCACAATGAATATTTCGCAAGGGTGGTAGAATTCTCCTGTGAAAACTGTCTACTGCAGTTGTCTGCAAATGTAACAGCATCTCAAGTTAACAGACATGGACGGGGGGGGGGCACTCGACTACATTTTTGACGAGGGTGCATCTTTCTAAAACACCAACCCTGACCTAGACAGATATTTAACTCACAGAACAGCCGAATTTGTATACCATTAACCCCAGTAGTACAAGAAGAGATTCCGACGGTTGTAAAAACGAGTACATCAATCACTACAAGGGCTTTATTTTGAAATATACTGCTTGTACTGGAGTATGTTTCTGCAACCACCAACTTACTCAATATATGTGAAGTGTCGCGAGAACGTGACGGATGATCTCCACAACTCTGCCTTCGGTTTCGTTTTGTTCCCGAAAGTGTGGCTATAGTATCATGGATGTGAAGAAGTTGTTTCAGTAATGCCTCGTCCTGGGCCCGCATCTGCGTCTGTAAGCAAAATGTAACATAAATAAGTGTTGACACGTCGTGTAAACCACAGGCGTCCTCAGCTTCTGATCGTCCCCATGATCAGAAGCTGAGGACGCCTGCGGTGTAAACTTGATGGAGATTGTCGTTTTTCATAGCGGGTCTTGGTGGGAGGGGACAAACTGGCGTGCGTTCAGTAGACGCTAGGACCTACGCTAGGACCTAGCTAAAACCTAGTCAAAGTCACGTGTTCTCATTTAAAATGCACGGCAATATCTCACGTAATCTCGCGAAGTCTTGCTTTTTAGCGAGGTCCTGGCGTTACTGAACGGGAGGCTGGTGTTCGAGTTTATTGTCAGGCCGCGGTTAACTGTTTTTATTTTGTCTATTGATAATTGTGTCCATGGAAATTACAAAAAATGGCCTGATTAATTGGTGTGGAATTTGTTTCCGCGATCGCGTTACTTGTTTCTGAGCTATGCAGAATTTATTTTTACCGTGTACACCCTCCAATAACAATGACTGAATCCATTCAATAATTTCAAAGGTACCCAATAAACAAATTCGTGTTGAAATTCCATGAAACTTTTTTGATTCTAAGATCGTAATTTGAATACTACGCTGACCTTCAGGTAAAATGCCGAGCATCTCTACGCTGACCTTCCTGTGCGTTCAAAATAGAAGTTCAACACACTTGTGGTCGAACAGGTAGAAATTGATCCCAATAAAAACTACCGTTGCGTAACGGGCAGTGAGAGTTCACGTCGGCCACTGTCTAACCCGCCAAGCACTGGTGAACTCCGTGTGAGTGCAGGTGATATGCTATTAAAAACATGTTTATCAACAAGGATCTGGAATTCTCGCCCGACTTTCGTGAAAAGCAAAAACAGTCACTGTGCTTCGACCCAGTTGTTTTCAGCACCACCAAACAAATCTGCTGAAAGGTCCATTCGACAAACTGTAACTACAACATAAAATCTAAAAAGACGTAGCCTCGAAATTCGCATGTAATCCAAACCTGCGTGAAATGTAAAACAACTGTACAATGAGAAATAAAAAATGTGTAGATTCATAATGCAACAGTTTTCCAACAGGAATACCGTTTTCAAATAGCAGTGTGAAATTTTACGTACTGAAATTTAAAAGAAGTGCAGTTTCCAACATTCAACCACAGAGAACTGAAAACTGAGCGCGCACACGTTTCTCATCCTAAACGCGTCTATAATCCGGTTTTCCCGCGTCTCAAAAACAACCCTTGATTTCAAGACCCGGCGGTTTGTAACGGATTTGATTTCAACGTGTTCCTTAGTCTGAAATCAGTAGAGGTGAATTCTGGGATTGGAAAGAATTGAAAATTTGTTATTGCTTAAGACTCGGCTGTTCAAGTTATTTGTCACGGCGGGTAATTTTATATACAGCGGCAAAGCATGGCCTCGAACAATTACAAATTGTGTTTTTTTAAGCCCCAGAAATCACTTCTCATCTGTGTTAGAAATATTTTGAGATCAATTTTATAGCAAAACGGAGTTGTTTAAAAGTTTTTTTGACGGAACTGGCGTCGTTTTGTAGAATCTGATTGACTCCAATATCTTGACTTGTATCATAACAATGGCAACTTGACTTGCAGCCAATTGCTACTTCCGTTATGTGTGTTTATGTGACCTTGCGATAACCTTAAATCCAGTTTGACATAGGTGCGCGGGGAGTATTCAACTATCCATAGACCACTGGATAAATAAACACGCATGCCAATACGATATGTGCTAGACATTTGTCAAAACTAAGCGAAACCATTATTGCGCTACTTTTCAAAATTTACTCTGTTTTCGCCATAACTGAAATAGAATGTGTGCTCCATGCGCTCAGCATTGCCGACCTTTGGTAGAAATCAGTCACCCTGGGTATAAGGGGAACGTGTAGCTATTGTTCGCCCGATTGAAGAGATAGCAGCTTGTCAAACAGTCGTGAGAACACAATGTTCTGGTTGACATAGAAAGCTTTCGTCCTTTTGGCGTGAGAAAGTGCTGCAGCCTGCAGTCAAAATCACGCGTGGAACTGCATGGTAAAATTGTGAAATTGCCGCTCATAAACCAGCGGGTTGCAATCCTTTGTTAAACACAGATGTTGACTTTCAAACAATTTGACACAACAATGGAGTAATTACATTTTTTTGAATTATAACGAGGGCAGACATTTTTTGGTGCCACTAAAGCTTGAAGTTTTCAATCGCACACGACACTGTAGTGAGGCAGTACAATACGACTGTCAATCAGCAGTAACTTCAGATATGAACTAAATTAATTAGGAAATGGGTTAGCATGACTATCGAGATAAGTGACTTCCGACCACTAGTTGGTGAGCATTCTCAGAAATAAAACACAAATCTGCACCACGTGAGGGAAGGAGAGTGAGAACAAATTTTCCCAGTTGTGAAAATCTCCTTCATTTCTTGTCCACCACCTTCTCAAATATTACCCTGCACAGCTGAACTTTCCCCGCACCAGATCGCCTAGATACCATATTAACTCTCCTATCACCACCAACAAATATAAATATGCAGTCATTGCCGTTAACAAATTGTCACCCATTTGCCGAACACGCTGTTCTCTTACTCCGGCGGCTCTGATCGCCAAGAATTTTGCTCGACTACTGTCTACTATCAGTTTTTTTCGAGCAAATTACGAGCGATATGCAAACTAAATCTAACTTTTGTCCAACTCAATCAACAGATAACGCTGGAGTGACACTCCGTCGTATCAGTTGCACCCCTCATACATGTACCAGACCTGTTATTACCGACTTCATGCACGGCATTGGATGTGAAAAAGTCATAAATTGCACGTTAAACGCTCAACCAGTTATGCCTACTTCCTTCTGAGCAGAGGCGCATTATATGCACGTGGTCTTATACCGGCGACAGGGTGCTGCGAGCTATAATGTATTACAGACGACATAAAATGACAAACTTACCAATTCTTTTCTCAAGAACGTCAAAGCGTTATCCATTCTTGATTGGATTTGATTATAATCCGGTTCTCGCTCTTTGCCAGACACCATACCGCTCATCCCGCAGTCTATGGCAACCTACAGGAAAGTAACTCGTCTACGCTCGTGAAGGACAGAAGCACTTGAAATTGTGCTGCAGGCTGTAGCTATCATCAACGTACTTTGAATCTGAAAGCGAGGAAATTATTCGCAAATTACACGGATGGGAAATTTCAAATGACTCAAATGCAATCAGAGTTTCGTTTAAATTTATGTACAAACAGTGGTGAACTGAGAAAGATCGCTTCGTGGTAGTCACGTGATGAAGAAATCTGGCAGGAGATCGTCGGTCATTTTCGTGCACGGCGTTATAAATATTAGACGTATAATACGCAAGGGCGATGAGCCACACGTTGACTACAGACCCAACGGGCATAATTTTTTCTAACTACAAGGATAAAATTACCGAGCAAAGACGTGGAGAAAAATAAAACAAAGAAAGCCTGCGTTGTTAGCATCACAGGTATGAACCCGTCGTACCGAAAACTCTGTCACACACTGAAGTCATACTTGACGTGTCGTTATCATGTCCCGCACAGGTCACAGAATGATTTGCGGACTAGGTCTACAACGTCATTCACCCGGTTATGGCACATCCGCCGAGTGACACTCCTCGGGTTCACGGTGTCGTCTGGGGTGACATCAGTCCGATCTGTAATTATTTTCGTCAACTCCAAATAGGTATTTCTAAGTATTAAAGTTTACTATATGTATGTGAGGTGCTCTGATTAGGTTAGCTATACTGTAAACTGTTATTAGAATATAAAGTCACCGAACCGGATCTCAGGGAATATTAACTTCGTGGTAAAGTATGAAATTCTGATTTACTAGAAATGACGAGAATGGCATTCATAAAACAGTCTTTCCTCAGTATTCAGCAGTCGAAAACGAAAAACGAATTAAGCCACTTGTTTTCATACAGTCGGTCACCTGATACTGATTTTTCTTTCAAGGCACCGGCAGCGATCAGACTCGATTTTCTTTACCAACGGGAACATCCGATCAACGACTTCACTGAGAAAACGGCTTCAGAGTTGATTGAGCTTGACTAATTTTGAAATTTCGAACTCAAAAATGGCTCGAGTAAGCTTTAATTGAGTCTCAGGGTACTGCATTCCGCAATAATTCAGAGTCCTGTTGTATGTTTTTAAATTCCTAAAGGTGCTTCTTTTAAGAATTTAACAATGGCAGCAAAACAGCAGCGAAATCCCCGTATTATTTATTAAAAACAACCACATAGAATTACGGTCTCCCAACCGAGAAAGCCTTAACAGTACCCACTGCGCGCCAACATTAAAATACCTACCGGATGATTAAAAAACTACGACATCTTCTTAATCTCCATCTAGGCCAAAGCGAAGCGATGTTATGTTTGCTGTCACACTCAAAACGGAAATTCCGGCCATTAGTAGACCACTTCTGCGAAAATGACTCAAGCACGACTACCACGTATTTGTTTATTGCGAGTGTATTGATAAGATTTAATAATTCAATGCACGAATTGAATAATGGAGCGGACACGAACACCTCTTTGAAAACCATTTTATTTCCTTTTGGTACTCACGAATAACTACTATGCGGGTTCAAAGAACTGTTTGCAAATAGTCGAATATCAAATTTCAAAGATAAACACAATGACCCATTAGGAGGCTTCCTATATTCTCTGTCCAAATGGATTTCTTTGTTGAAATCAAAATAACACCTAGAAAGACAGTATTGAGAGCGTTTGCTTAAAGGAAGGTATACTTTGTCAAATGGGGTTTGGTTGTAAGGATTCGCATATTTTACAAATGTCAAAATGGTTTTAAAACGGTCAGGTAACAAACATGATGAACAATTCTACCCGGATTGAAATTTCTGTTCTCCGCTTAGAAAAGACAAGTGAAATCGGCTTCAATATTATTACTTGTATTGTCGACCAAAAACAATACAAAACTCGACGTATTAAGCATTTTTAAATGAAGAAGATTCTGTCCTTGAAGAGCTTAAAAGTTTCGCTATGCTCACAATTCGGTGGGTTTTTAAACATTGTCTTTTCGTACACTAACCATTATTGTCTCTGTCGTTTGGACTTCGACATAAAATCAAACTGCAGCGGATTTTACCTGGTCCAGAACGATTTCAGCTGTATTGCACATGAACGCGTTAATTCGTGTAGACACTCAAACGCCAGACATGCACTACATGTTTGTTTTGTGATTAAACACGTTAAGATTATGCAGGACGATATCGTACGATATCGACAAAGCTATATATTTAACTAATTATCTACAAAACTCAGCAAATGTATATATTTTCTGAATTAAATGTAGAAATTCCGTATGATTTGATGTTTCACATTATACCAATCTGTCATTACTTAGCCGCTCTGGTGGCCATTCTTTTTGTAAAATTTAGTTAAAAAGAAAGACACATTCACGGCAACTCAACAGAGTCAATAACATAACCAAATTTCGTGCGATATAAATGCACACGATGAAATTCCCAAAACTAAGTTACAGTAACTAAAAGATGATCGTTTCGTTTTCGTTTTCACACATCTGTAAAGTTTCTTTCATAAAACCATAAGTCCCATTGTTTTACAGCCCCACATCCAAAAGTGGGACGTGTAAAGATTATTCCAACAGCATTTTGGAGTGAAACATTGCGTAGAGCGTTGTGCCTGAAAGTTTCGTGTGAATCCAATGACCCATATCTGAGATACGATGTTCCGAAGTTGCCCAGAATTGGACATTTATTTTTAAGGATCCTACATATTGCGTTAAGGTCAAGTGGATTCGGCACTAAATTATACATGAACTATGCACTTGTCAACAATAAATCCATGTACCGTTTCAGCTTCTGTTAGATTCGATAGTATTTGAAAATATGCCAGGAATTTTTCATTTCACAGATCATAAGTTCGACAACTAGTCATTTTTACTGTGTATACGCACTATTAACTCCAGCGAAGTATTTTAATTGACACTCAGGCTTTCTGTACTAAATAGTCTCAACAAACCACTGTACATGTTAGACTAAAATTGTTTTATATGGTTATATTGAATCACCTTTTTACCTGCGTTGCTCCATCTGCTGGTTTCAATATTTGACCACGATCTCCCAATCTTGTCTGTTCGCCGGCGAACAGAATACTTTTTCTTATTCGTCGCCGGCTATTCACATACAGCTGGGTTTGTATAGCCTGCTCAGGCTCAAGGCATGTTTGATAGTCAGTTGAAAGGCCCGAAGTACAAAGGAACAGTTGAACATCTATGTGCCATTGTGTTTATCAACAAACTTAACGACCGGTTCTATAACTCGAGACTTATTCTTCGTGGATTAGACTTACTTGGAATTATTGAATCCCACCATCAAATTCGCGCGGAGTGGGAACACGGTTACCTAGGATTTCAATGCCAATGGTTTCTGCATTTTTTCCCTATCACTGCCTGAAAGAAAAACGGAAACGCGCCCAGTAAACCCGTCTGAGTACCGGCACAAGTGATTCACGTTTCGAACCGTTCACCAGGAGAGAATTAATGATTTTGGCAAGAGAAAGGGTGTCAAAAGTTCATGTTCCATTAACAGGTAAAAAGAGGTGCAGATGATACTGACATAAATCTTCCTCGTAGTGTTCCTGAGTGAGTGTCCCCTGGTTACTGTCTCGGTTTATTTACTTGCGATAAACTCTGTAACAACCTGACTTCATTGTGTAAAAATCGTTCTACCGATTGAAGATTTGTTCTATAATCGTTGAACAATCCGGATTTCCGAATAGTGCGTGCTTGCCTTTGTGTCATGCGCAGAGGAAATGTTTCGTGCAGAGCTGTCCACTGAGGGGCAAAAAGAATAATGGAAGATTCGATTTCTTGAAAAGCGCTTGCAAAACATTTTTGTTTTGGTGTGATTCTCAGGTGTAATTCTTGTTGGTTAAATTACTTGGTATGTGTAGGGTAATCGAGGGCACTGCAACGATCGGGCGAATCAACGAACTAGGCACCACGCCTTCTTAGCAGAATTATTACTTACTGCAAAACAATCACCATTAGTCAATATGCTCATAGTGGTCAGCGGATCGTGGTTTCATAATCCGATAAAAAGAGCAACCTTTGTGTCTTGCACCACGTGACCCCTCGTGTTAGGTGATATTTGCTTTTGTTTACAAGTGTGAGTGCGGGTCTGTAGCCCCCTGGCCATTTCACAATATTTACATAAACTGATCACTATCGCCTGGAAATGAATATGTTAAATCTATGCAATCAGAAAAATGCAAAAATAAGGTTTTGCGGTTTGCGCGAGCTGACAAAGACAAAAATGGTTGCATACATTGCGAAAGTTGTATTTAAATTCCTAACTGCATGTTGAATAGAACCAGGTCACATATGGACTTTTAAGAGCAAAATAAAGCCTCCAGTTTCAACGATCGTTAATGCAGGCATCGAGTCGACAGGGATTCGTTAATAAATCGGATGTTGCAAATAGCTCATAGTGGCTATATCGAATGTAAAACGTTTTTCGACGGCAGAAAACAGTTTAGGTTTGTGAATCACAATAAAACCGTGTTCACTGATCATCGCACACAAAAATCAATTCTCAAAGTGTTTGCAAAGCACAGCTTAATCTACTTACACAACACTTACATTTTCCTTTTAAAATTCTACTCGTCTTCCACTCGTCACATATCCGATGTCAAAATAGCTTGGTGTCCGTTTAAAATAAACTTAATGTTAGATTTTCTCTCACACCTCGTTCAACCCGACGTGATTTGGAACTATATAGCGGCGTTTTCGAGTCCGTATTTAAATCTCGACGGCCAATTTAAAGTCCACGACAATAACAGAACTCTGATATCGCTTAACTTGTATTATCGCTCTTTACCTTAGAAGCCTATCGCGTCTGTTTGGATTGGGCACCTGTTGAAAAAACGCTACGGTGCACATAATAAGGATAACTCATCCTTTGTGTCGCTCACCTGTTTCACAACAATGGCATACCTTTATATGAAACAACGTCAGCCCCGTCATCGCATGTATAGTACCTTTGGAATGTGCGTGACAAGCACCCGTTTGTCATCAAAATTGTTGTGTAGTTTGTAATGTAAAGTTTTGTGTAACATTCGTTCACATTCAATATACGTAAATAAAACAACAAAAATGGATCACTAAAATTTTTGGATATAATAACATCCTTCGTCAACAGAAACAGAAATAAAGTAAAATCAAACACTATATGACAATTGACATCTGATATATGGCGTAATGAGCATGATACATTGTTGCGGAAAAAGTAAAGGATAAAGTCTTTATGTTCAATCTATTAGGTTCAAGTGTGTTGAGCTTATTTATCCAAAATCGTTGTCTTTTGAGTCTGTGAGAGGTACTGGAGTATTGGAGTTTCTCTATTATTTGTACAGAAAGATCTTGTAGATTATTTTTTTGGAATTGAAATGATTACCTATAGGATCAGAAATGTTTTATGTATTATGTTAAATCTATGATTGCGAAACCGAGTTTGAAGATTAGGTTGAGTAATCCAATAAAATCCGTCAAATGACTGGGATGACAGTACCTACAAGCTGCCACAAACTTTGATTTAGGCCGCGCACTATTTAGCAGATTGGTACCCTATTGTCCCTTACTCACACTAGAATTTTGGCTCGAGGAGTTCTGGCAGTCCGTTGCTGCTCGATGCGCGGCTCAATAACTTACACTGCGTATTCGGCTCGTCGTTTTGGCATTCGAACACTGAGTGGTGAACTATCAGTTCTTCCGAAGCTCAGAACTAACTTGTAATTCGAGTAAGGAAGACGTTAAGACCAGTTTTATAAGAGTGAGTGGCCTGCAGGAAAATACGTCTTTTCAGGGGAACGCGGATTCCGTAACAGCACATAGGAATGATGACCAAATATAAGATAGACTTCAAGACTAATTTCCATCAGTAAGCAGAACTGTGACTCAGGAACCAAAAAGTTAATAGAAATAGCACGACCAAACGTATATGTAAAGTTTTTCTAGAATACTTTCCCTGGGTCTTACCTTTCGTTACCTGTCCCGTGTCCCGATTCAGGTGTTGTCTGCAATCCGATGTATCGCCGGCCTTTTATGTCATGTCCGATATCGCTTATCTTAAAAATCATAAAATAACCGTTGACTGTCAACACGACGTTGCCGTATCACAGATAATTGTTATAAATAAGGTATTATGGACTTGTTTTACGAAGCGAATAAACTATTCACAGATTGTTTTGTCCTAACTTCATGAAATAAGAATTGACGGTCAATGAAAGAGTTTAAGGACGGAGCTCTGCAATGTATGGGCTTCCTGGATAAAATGACTGAATTCCAACTACTGTTTTTGTGTGAAAGTAAACTTCTTTTTGAAAGACCTTTATCTGTTTGTTAGATGTTTCAATGATAAAATTTGAAGAATCATCCCAACTGTCCCCTTGTACTTAACACTTAACAAAGAGCCGATGACGTCATTTGCTGTTGACTGTGAATGCAAAGCAAAATGTAAACAATAGACAATAAGACGCACCTTTTTGTGATCACATTTAATAAAACGTGATAAAAAAACATTGTCAAACAACAAACATTGACCTCGGCACTCGGAAACACGGCGGCGAATAAAGAGAGGTTGACATTCTTATGCGCGTCATCGAACTTGATAATGGCGATATACACAGTCCTTGGGGGGTGGGGAGGTGTGGGGGGTACTCCACTATATGTTTGACGGAGCGTGGAAGTTGGGATACCTACCATTTTAGAGAGTTGGCAAAATGAAATCCCATCCTCTTGCTCAGCAACAAAATGGAATCCCATCCTCTTACTGAGCAACACAATGAAATCCCCTCCTTTTACTGAGCAAACACGTTTGGGAGCTTCTATGGCAAAATTACCCCCTCTTAAAGGTTTTCGACATAACATAATCATTTTGGATGGTTTCTAACATAACAAAACGGTTATTAACATAATTAAATCTAATATTAAGCAACACTTTCAACTATATTCTCTTCACTGAACACAGTAAATCTCAATAAAATATTAAAATATTCAGCAGAGCTCCGCTGTGACAAAAACGAACCCTTTGGTAAAATTCGGTGTAATTTATGAGAGCTCAGATCGCGGAATTGCATATTTTCTTACTTTAAAGGTACAACGAGCGCTGTTTAGGTAATATGCTATTACCTTGGGACATCCCGTTTCGTACAATGGCGAATGTCGAATGTTTCGATTTAATTGGGCAAACCTCTTAAGGGACTAAAAGTAGTGCTTTGAAAGACCTTTCTGTGAACAGTAATGATGTAACAGAATGCAAAAATCAGTCTCGTATTTTGGCAGGCAAATCTAATCCTCCTCCAAGCGAAGATCCAGGATCGCGATGATGAAAAGTCACAGGAACGGACCGTAACAGAATTCAGCTGTAGAGAGTACAGGATCCGGACACCGGCCGCGGTCCGCGGGCCTTCGACACACCTGAGCCTCTCTGCATCATTTCAGTAAATGAGAAAATCAATTTTTAAGGTGAATTACATTGAAAAGTGGGAGTTTTTGTGTTTTCATTTGCAATATACAATTTCTGTAATGTATACTCTTGTATCCTGGTTGCTACCCAAAAGACAAAATTGTCTCCAAGGAATGGTTGTTCGTGTAGGGCCTCGATTTTGAATATGAGTAAAAATTAAAATACTTGAGAAACTTAAAACTGTATCTTCGAGTTTCGGGTAAGTTTCTTGAAATTTAGAAACATTTATGGATATATTTCAAGGTCTTACACTGCTAGTAAGTGCACATACCTTAAATAAGAATGCAAAGCCTTCGTTTATATGTAAGACCTTATCTGTGTACTCAGCCGCTAATGTGTACGAGACTCAGTAAAAGTGTGTGTTTCTGAATGCAGAGAGCCTGCAAAATTTGAGTTTTGACCAAGCAGTTTAGTACATTCCTTGTTTTGACCAGTCTAATTGGACCACGTGACCATCCATGTCTTTTTAGTAAAATTAGCAGAAAGAAAGGTACCGGTGCATTGAAACAACGGTATCAATAACATGAAGAAATTTTATTAGCCTACATGTAGATACAAATGTTCAAGATTAACTCTCAAAAACGCTGTTACAGTTTTTGTTTCGTTTTATGCGAATTTGGATTTTTTTTCTCAAAAATAGTAAGAGTCCTATAGCCCCTAATGCAAACATGGAACATTTTTTAAAAGAGCAATTCCTAACAGCGTTTTTGAAACCAGTGCATAATGCATAGTGTCTGAAAGTTTCATATGAACCCAGACAGTTGTTTCTGAGATTTGATTTTTCCGAAGTTCAACCAAATTTGCCGGAACATTTTTCTAAGGTTCAACATAACGTTAATGATACAGTGGCTGATTTAGAGGGGGCCAAGGGGGAAATCCCCCCCCAAAAAAAACTCCATTTCGCAGTTTGGAGGATACAAATGTCTGACGGGCAAAATTTTGGCTAATACTCTGCCCTGCCCCCCAACCTAAAATCCTGGATCCGCCCCTGGGATCCGCCAAACTAGGGAAGTACAATCCCACATTTTGTCCTGTATCCCGTTCGGGATGTGACTCTGATATTGGGGAACTGCTGCTTGAACGTCCCTTCTTCGAGCTGACAAACTTCGTTCTGATCTATGAGAAGCGTGTGCACACCACTTAGCCCATTGAACATAGCTTTTGTCAGACAACAAAGTTTATTACGAGTCAAACTTAGCAGCGTCAGGTTGACTAACCCCCGAAAAGAATCGTCGTCAATCTGGCTTATCTTGTTGTGATGTAGAGAGAGCTTTGTCAAGCGGGGTAAGCCCGTGAAAGTTTCCTTTGACACAGACGTTATTTTATTCTCGTACAGTCTCAGATCAGTTAGCGACAGGCAATGTCTGAATGCTCCATTGCCAATAACTTTTATTTTATTGTAACCCAAAAGAAGCCATTTGAGTTTCACCAGACCTCTAAACATCCCAGCTGAAATAACTTTCATGCGATTACTGCTGAGATCAAGCGAGGTAAGCTTGTTGCCCAGTGCTTCAAATGACCCGTCCTCGATCCGTCGGATTCTGTTTTCCGTTAGTTCCAATCTCATCGTGTTTAGCCCGCGGAAGGTGCCTAGTCGTAAACGTAGGAGTCGGTTACGTTTCATTGTTACTGAATATAACGTGGCATTGATGTCATTGAATGCGCCCTCTGCAAGGCAAACATCAGTAATTACCACCACCGTCACCATCGTCACCGCCGATTTCTAGATTGAATTATAGTAACGATGCTTACAAACTGTGCTACATTTTTACAATGTAGATATGCGCTACCATAATTCAAATATCATCCTTACAATAAAGTGTTTACTAATTTTCAAAGCTAACTTTCGCCCTATTTAGCTGGCCATTGTACTCTCATAAAATTGGTCACATCGTTATTGCTTGCGAGGATGGGGTTACTGCAACGCCAGCATCGAAACCAACAACGACTCAATGCAAGAAAACTCCTTTGGAGTTTACTCGGGTCAGGAAAGTGCGAATTCGCAAATGGCTCAAGCACGCAATGCTTATAAATTGAGTTAGTAACGGAAATAGAATCCTATCCCGAAAAAAAAACTATTAAGAGACGAATTTTATGAAAATATGCTAAATGACCTAGATTTTTGTTTTTAGCCAGCTAAACAGGGTGAAAGGCAGCTTTCAATAAAGTTACCAAATACGAGATCTCGTCTTGGTCTACGTACGTTTACGTTATACACTAAGGCAACATTGTTACTCGAATCAGTACAAAACGTAAATCATGAGTTTCTGCAGACAATCCCTGACGAAGGTGCGTTCCGGAAATACGCTTAGCACCATCCAAAGTCAATGAATGAACAACATGGTTGAACTTCACGCTTTCAACAAAACCTGGAGTTTTCCAACCAAAAATCCCTCCTTCCAATTTTTTATCAACGGTTACCGTTACTGTATCTTACCAAATGTTCCAATTTTCCATTCAAACAACTCCGGCCAAAGTAATCCAAGCCACCGTGGTGCTGGATTCCGTTGGGAGTGGCGTTGGAATTGAATTATAGGTCCAGCAAACGTCATTTCCCAAAATATAAGTCGCGGGATTATGTACTGAAACTCTAGTACGGTAGTATATGTATAACTCGTACCAGGAATCCTACTTATCTGGCAGTTCCACAGATCAATGAAAGAATTCCTCGCAAATCGACGTGCGAATGAGTAGGATAGCACGCCATCTGCTGGGCATCTGCCCTGTTCTTGAGACGACACTATGGATGATAGTGACAATAGAACCAGTGGAAAGGCTGCAAAGTATAAACAGAGATCTTGTACTTTTCTTGACAAAATGAAGTGGTTTTCAGTGCGGCATTTACAGAAAACTGAAATCATAAACATACTGTCTAGTTCAAACAACGCGACAAGGGCGAAGCGACGCCTAACGGGGCCTTTCGCTGACCCTGCTTGTTTCTCCCCAAGTATGTTTTTACGCAAAGTGGTTTTAAGAAATACTACTTTCGGTGAGTTTATGATCACTGGTTTGGTAATTGTATAAAAATTCATCATGGCTTCCTGCTAACCAGATTTTGTTAAAAGCACATGAATGGGTGAAATCCTGTCGTTTGTGTCAATCTTTTGAAGAAAGTTTATTTGTGATACCATGACGTAATGACAAAGCGGACATGAGTGTCGCGCGGTATTATACATTTAAAATGGCATCATAGTACGAACGTACAAACAACCTATTGTTGTCATTTTGACCATTTCTCAACGTCTTTACGCACTTGAAGTCACAGTTATCACTGATTTCACCAGTTTTTATGTCAAAAAAACCCAAAACAACCCACGAGTCGATTAGCTGCAGAATTAGAACATATAACCGCAAACAATATCTGACGATATGTTAATTAGCTGATTTCGAGTTACAAGCATTTATTGGTGGAAACATACTACGTAAAATTGGAACAACCAATCACAACACTTGTCATCCGCCGTAATTGTGTTTAGAGTGAAAATCGTCACATATTGCCTCTTGCTTTTCGTGGTTTAGGCTATAATAAGAAGTGGCGAGGCGTTGCGTTTTTGGTGTTCTGACAATTACTACTTGACCACGCTGTGGCTCTTTTTAGTTTCCCGCGGGACACCGTAAAAGTGCAGATATGGCTCAGTTTTTACAAGAAACTTGCGTGTTGGTCTCCAGTCGCTGGTTCCCTGCGTGCCTAGCCAGCGTACTGGCTACTGACCACCTAGCGGCACGCAGGGAACTACCAGCGAGGCGTGTTGGTGCCGGACATGACACTTTGGCGCTGCAGGGTACGTTCATACGTCACACTCATATCTTTGGACCTAAAGAACTTTCAATTGAAGCCAAATTTCCTCTATTTTCTCGTTTTTTTTGAAATATTGAATTCACAATTATGATATGCATAGCTATGAAGGACGGTTTAATGATGTTGGCACTTTTCAAAACGAAATTTCAATGTGGTTTTAAGCACTTTGACTGAAATACCGTGTGACTTAGGTGTCTTGCTATACTGAACTATAGACACCACATTAGTATTAAGATATCTATGTACTCGCCATTAGTCTACATCTGTGGTTCAAGGTGAAAGAAACGAATTGTGAAAAAACCGTACTCAGTTATGGAAAAAGCTCTTTGTTATTGAAAAGGCATGCGGTTCGTGAGAGAATTAGACTGGCCAACCTAATAGGCTATAAATGTTCTGTTTGAAAAGCTGTTGACGACTTACTCGCATAGAGCCACGGACGGGACGTCTGGATGCTCGTGAATAACGACATTTTCCAAGTGATCTGTAACAAGGGGAAAGACAGCGCGAACTGAACAACTTCAAATAGCCGCGATGGCAAATCAACAAAATGTCTGTGCCAAATACTACTCGAAGAAACTGAAAAATTGGGTCTTATTAAAGCGTGCTTTCTTCTTTTTTTCAATAAGAGAAACGATATTCCGATCTCCAAAACCGGTTGAAGCCGTATCATACCTAAATTTGAAAGTTATAGTTTTTACTAGTAACCCCAGCAGGGAACGTTTTCTGTATATGTTTTTTGAAAAAGAATGCCAACATTTTTGGATAGGGGCTGTTAGAAACAGAGGTAACAGCGACAAATGGAAAGTTCACGGCAATGTCAGCTGCGGATCCAGGATTTTGAGTTAGGGGGGCCACGGAAGAGTATTAACCAGGATTTTGTCTGTCAAACATTTGCACTTCCGAACTGCCAAATGGAATCTGGGAGAATTTTAGGAAGGGACATGGCTCCCTCGCCCCCCCCTCCTAAATCCGCCACTTAATCTGTTAATAACACTTTAAGCATGTCAGAAAAACACAATGTGACCCGCAAATCCTCTTCAAGTGATGGCTTACCATTCAATTCCAATGCAGTGCAGAACAGTCTAAGGCTTACACCACGAGTTTAACGACCGAAGATGTCGGAACTGGCCTTTATTAGATTTCAAGAACACTTATCGCTCTCCAGATGCTTTTGCACTGATATCTATTAAAATAGCTCGTCTGGTAAAGCGAAACTTTTAATGTAGCATCTTTTATAGTATATACATGTATATATATAGGCCGTGTAAACGTTATGGGACACATTTAAAGTCGCATCTCGCATAGTTTATCCGAATAAAAACCAAAAATCGAATATGGCCTATACCCTCATAAAATCGGTCTCTTATTCCTGTTTTGGGTGAGTCAGTCCGATTTAGAGGACCGGCGGTCATGTTGTTTCTCACCCGTGATATTGTTCCGTGGCATGATACGATTCTATTTCGGCTGCCCCAACAAGAACATTGAAATCGCTTTTATGAGAGTAAATGGGCTATGTGTATTTGAACGCTTGTTGGTGGCAACATATAGCTAACGTGTGCGAGTTTTTACTCACAAAGGGTTTGGAGACTACATTCTTTGATATAAATACACAGATAGGTTATTATATGTGTCCTTTTAGTTGTCACTCTAGAACCAATTTTCAACTGACAATGACAATGAGCTTCAATTACAGGAATGTCAGTTATTTTCAGAGAAATCAAACTGGTTTCGTTACGTACACGTATCAATTTATTAGGATTGCTCCTGATATACAATGAAAGTTTTACAATCAACGTTAATACATTCTTCAGAAATACTGCCTGAGATTTGTGTAATCTAATTACATACAAAAAGTCTACAAGTCTAAGTTCTTCGAGAAATTTCGAATATGACATTCATGGTTGGATATTCGTGTTTTCCACGCAAACATTGACCTCACGGCTTACCCCAAACACAGTTCAGGCATTGAGAGGACCACGTTAAATTATGTTCTTTTTAATCAAATAGGGACGTGTTCTTGAATCAAACCAATACTGCCTTGTATGAGTAGTTGTTAAACTGTGCTATTAAAAACAATCTGTCATAAAAACACGAGATTTTTGGGGACAGAAATAGAACATTCTTTTTGCAAGACTTCGTGTAAAACGTACAGCCGTCCATGTCATCTTAACAAAGTAATACTAGTAAACACCTCGAACGTAAAAATCCGCAAATGCTAAGAATTGACAAAGCTAAGATTACGTTACGCCTATTGACTGATTATCGTTTCCAAAACAACTTTCTAGTTCGCCGGCAAATTGACGTTCCAAAGCGGCAGTACTGTCACCATGTCAGAAGTGAAAGTGATTACAATAAATCGTCTTTGTTGACAAATTCAATGTGTTAATGTCTCGAATTTTCGAGTGCGAGCTGAAACACTCACGTCGTGACCTGACACCTATTGAGCTTGGNCTTTGCTTCCCTGTGCGGTATGTGGGGAGAGCAGAGGGACCCACTTTTCCAGACACTAAAAAAATCTGACTATGTTTACAAAAAATATTCAGATCTTCAGTTTTTTTCTAAGTGGATGTAAATTGGAGCTCAACCTAAATGAAAATAAGGTTTTATTCGAAATAGTTTCAAAATTCCGTTTTAATATTAAATCTCTGTGTTACTCCGTGTGAGTAAACTCTTTGTGTGAGTAGATAAATTGTATACATGTGAAATTATTTATTGTGAATGAAAATGATTTATTTAAATTCATTACCATCATGTCATTGTAATCTTAACATTTTATTCATGTATTTGTGTATATTTTTATATATCTTTATATATAAGCCTGTTGGCACTTTCTGTGACAATTTCACAATAAACATTAAAAAATTCTTTTTCTGCAGTTTCATCTCCACAATCCATTGCACAAATAAGTCTTAACGTCCAGCTGATCGAATTTTGGTAGCCGCGCGCTTTTGTCTTTCGTATCTTCTTTGTAGAAGAGTGTCTGGGAATCCCTGCACTCCAAAGATAGAATCATGATTTTCGACAACAGATGTCCTTGCTGCATACCTGGATTGGCTCGTTGACATTGTCCCGCTCCCTTATTTTATAACTTTCAGTGATCTAAATCACATTGGTTTTCGACACAATGCAATGGCTCAATGTCGCTTAAAATAAAAAACGGTAAAATCTCATCAATTTCGATCACTGAAGGTAAAAATGGTGTATTTCAAAGTCTTCTAATATTGAATATTGAATATGATGATGCCCTCATGTTCTTAAAGCTTCTCTCTCATAGAACCTATGGAAGAGAACTTCGAAATGATATGTCGTTTATCAGGTGCTGCTCGCATCTTTTATGAATAAAATGAATTTAGTTGAATTTCTAGTTGTCAGCCATATTGTTCCCTACATTGCTGAGATTTCACCGTACATTGACTGCAAGTTGAGTAAACGAATAACTGATTGCAACACGAACTGAGGGTGCTGTTGTGAGAGTGAGAAGAAATTCATCGAATGTAGATGGTGAGCTCTTGCGGAGAACTTTGCTTGGGACATTACCATTAATGTCTTCCTGTTATCGTAGATGAGTGAATTTTCGGACAGATCTGACTCAAGTAGGCGACAAAGCCTGCCCTGTTTTAGATGGGTTTAACCTACACCACGTTGCGCCCCTTATTGTCCTTTGTCGCGTGCCTTATTACTTTTTTAAAAATTATGATGAAAGGTGGCAGGTGTGGTCCTGATAAGGAGAGCACTTCTAATCATGCTTTGTATCCGCTTGATTCTGTAAGTTTACTGGATTGCTTCGTTTAGTGGAAACAATGTTTAAAATGATGAGGACTGTATGCAATGGGCTCACATATCAACACACCGTGTTGATGTCTTTTATCATTTGTGCTCTTATTTTTTATTATGTTTATTTTTATTTACTGGTTTTCGTATGATTGTGCATTGCACTTCGTTGAGATTATTTTTGCTTGACATTTTAAGTAGGGCCAGAGGGAAAATAGTGAATTTTACCGCGTTCACACGATTTTCCTCATTTTCGAATATTTATTGTGTGCCTTCCTAGAGTAAAGATTTCTGGACACTTTCCAGAGAAATTAAAATGGACACAAGGAATCTTGGAAGTCATATTTCGATTGGACCCCAATGTTCGTTGCAAGTGCGAGGGTTCTTATAATGTTTTAAAAAGTTACAGAGCCCGAATAAATCGTAACATAACATTGACCTTCGGAGATGCATTCTGATTACGAAATTCTCTGAACGTAATGCATGGGAACTAGTTGTTATTGCACAGCGCTGCCTAAACGGAGCTTCATCGTTCCGGATACCATTCTAATTCGTTTTCGGAAGGCTGCGCATGCTAATGGCATCGCACGTGTGTTCTGCAACAATATTTAATACAAACACTGACATATATGACATTCCGTTACTTCAAATTATTACAACAGGGAAGAGCTGGGCTTTTCTTTCCACGACTAGTGTGAGAGTATTGGCATTTATCAAATACAGTTAAATAAGGGTACTAGTTGTCTTTCTTTGATTCCGAAGCTTTTCGGGTTTTTCTCCTAATTTTATTGCAGGCTGTCCTCACACACCAATAGAAAATCGCTGACGTCAATAATAAAGAACCTATAATGAAGCTATAGATGTCGACCATTAAAGACTGCCACCACGGCATACCTAACGAAACAGGACGTAAAAAGTCTCCGCCATTTTTCATGACGTAATCAATCCAAAACGCGGCCTCTTTCCTCGGTGTCATCGGTTTAGATTTAAAAGCTGATGAAGCCTTTTTCATATTCAGAGCATACACAGGATCTTCTAAAAGTTTTGTAACGGCTTCCACTACGTCGTCAGAGGTGAAGTTCTGCAAATCAAGCCACAAACCCCAACGCTTATGTTCAATCTTTTTTGCATTGTACGGTTGGTCATTGGGCATAACTGGCATCCCCAGCAGTGGCACGCCGTGGTACAAGGCCTCATACAAACTGTTAGACCCGCAGTGAGTGATAAACAGTTTAGTGTTAGGGTGACCAAGCACGTCATTTTGAGGAACCCATTTTTCGAGCCTGACGTTTGCACTGGGTTGCAACGCAGAAGGGTCGTGAACTTTCATGAGAACATTTTGTTTCAGACGAGAAAAAGCGTCCAATAATTTTTGTAAGTACATCAGTGGTATCTTTTTAGCGATCGATCCATATGAGAACAGAATAACACCGTGTTTGGCAGTAGACATAAAGTTCTTTAAATTGTCAGGAAGAGGCTTAGCCGGATTCGTCGTGAGTCCCCCCACAACTAACGAGTTGGGCATTAAAGCCCCTGGGTAATCAAAAATTGGATCTTTTGACCCATAAATCCACAATAAAGATTCAGTCATCAAATCTCGATAGCGCACGCTGTCACTTTCATGAGGAAGATGTTTTGTAATTAGCCAACTTCCACCGACAGGGAAGTCGACACAGTTTAAGAAGATGCTTTCAAAAACTGTTAGCAAGCGTTCCAAGAAGTTCATCTGATGTGGCAGTACTCGCAGCGGCACATTAGGCTGTGCAACGGGCCAAAATGGGGCTCCAGACAGAAAAGACTCGGGTATTGGAGTCTCAGCTACAAACGGAACTCCAAGCTTTTTTGGTAGTAAAACGAAGCAACGTGTAAAAATTAAAGCATCAATCAGAACTAAGTCGACTTTTTGACTTTTCAGCCTCTTTAAGAAATCCTCGTCCGAGAGCATGGCGTCACAATAAGCAAGACATCTTTCATTCATCCCATTGTGGAACTGAATCATCGACATGTTCACAGAGTCATGGACTAAATCATCCATATCCTTGCCGAAGAACTGTGGTAAGTGAGACGGTGGTGGTCTGAAGCGTTCCACAGAAATCTTTGTGTTCCCCAACAGTTTACTCACCGACACCGTCTCAGCTGTCGCAATACTGACTCGGTGGCCCATTTTGATCAGTTCTTCTCCTATGGCAACATGCTGTGCCATGTGGCTGTACATGGGTGAACTGGCCAGTAGAATGTGCCCTGTGTAACACATATGCGTCTGAAGAACAAGCACGGTTAAATGAAATACACATTTCGTTATTACACCAGCCATCATTCGCGACAGTCTACTCAGTGGACGTGATATTTTAGGAACCGGTTGATAATACCCTTGGGTACACAGGTCATAACCCCGGGGTCACATCATAGTGTCACGTGACTGTTTGCACAGAAGGCAGGTAAAAAGTGCACAGTCACGTCGACACTGCAAGAGGGGAGAGTGACGGAGTGCATTAAAGAGCTGCACCGCTGATAGCAAGTGTCTCAAAGGTTAATTGCTGTAGTGAATAAACATACATATCACAGGGCCTGTTAATAACGCAGCCAGCCTATAATATAATTGATAAATAACTGCCTAGAATCGACTTCGAAAAAAATCAGAGTTCCTCGTTGCTCATTGTCGTCGCTAAACATCATCGTTGGTCGTGAAAATCTACGTAGGCTACATTGCTGACATTGCAATCGGTAATATCTCATTTATGTCTTTGAATGTTTTAATTAATACACTTAAATTCTCTACACTGGGTAAAGGTGAAATGTTGCTAGACCCGCGCCTTATCTACAGGATTAGATTCACACTTCCTAGCAGTTATATCAAATCGACCTTAAAAAGAGTATTTCATCATTCTTTTAAGTGCCAGTCTTCCATTTCGAATGATAAACCAATTGCGACAGTTACATTGAAAATGATGAAAGATCTGAGTAAATTGCACGAGTTCACTGAACTGTGTATGCATGGGTATGCCTCGCTAAAATTAGCAAGCCCATTATATGTCCGGATCATGCAGTTATAGCGGCGGAGGGAATGTCTCGGGGGGCGTGTCCCTGTTTCTCTATACATTTATCAGGCTTAAAGTGTGATACAAATAGGGGTAAAATCATGATTTCAATGGGAAAGGAAATTATACAGTTCTCGTTTAGCTCTATCTGTTGACACTTCAGTGAAACATATACTTTAGCAAACTCAGATTGAAAAACGCACAATCACGAAAGTTGACCGAGTTGCCACAACTAAAACATTAATGTAGGAGTCTCTAGCCAAACCAAGTTGATACAAAACGATTAGTGACGATGATCCTTATCCTCGGAGTTTCGGAAGAAAGTGTCCGCCCCGCTCATTATTCAGTCGCTGATGCTTCGCAAGAGGACTTAATGGACTCAAACGCTACAGACCGCAAAAGAACGGGGGACTCTTGAGTGTTGAATTGAAATTGGTTAACGCCGTACTTCTGAACGGCTTTTACCATGATCAAAGAGAGCGTGGCGCCATAGTCGGATCATACGGTTGCGATGACCGCATTGTCCGGTGAAAGCAAGTAATTACATGCGCGCACCCAGCCTTTAATATAGGGGGTTCGAATTTCCGACGATGGGACCTTTTACCGACAAAAAAGCCGAAGGACTAAAAAAATCAAAAAATAAATAAAACGGGGTACCACGTCCAGAGCTGTGAATTGTGCGTTTGCGCCTTTTTAGTGGACTTTTTGTATCCTTTTCTCTGACTTTTTGTTTCTCTGAGGCGTACCTTTTTGAGCCCCGCCCCCTGGGTGCGCGCATGAATTATCCGATCATAAACTGTAGTAAACATCTTAGTCTGTACATACTGACGAATTTTCAAAATGCTATAACCAAAAATTTTCTTAAAACGAACACCACGGCGGTATTCAGCTGGAATAAACAACGGTTTTGCCAAGTATGGTTTTCGATTTTTAAAAATCGATGAACTTAAAAGCTAAAAGCTACAATCATTTGGAACAATTGAAGATAAACGACGCGCATATCAATATACTCGGTGGATTTACAAACGCTGATCTCAGTTAACGACATTACATTGACCATTCTTTTAACATTGACTCAATCTCGTTTAACCAGATATTTGACTAGAGAACAGTTGTTCTGAACTTGTGCCCACTCTTCATTTTTATGGCGGACAAAAAGCTAGAATAGTTATGTAGTCAGTGCAGCTGAAATTGTTTAGAGATTCCAAATCTTCAGTTTGGCTACCACCATATTTGCACTTTTCTATATATTTTATGACTTGAGTTCTAATAAAGATTAAACTTGGACTAACGACATGTGCAGTTTTGTTTGCCGTGAAATGTTTAGTGTAGCTGTAATCTGGAAAGTTCAGCCATGGATTCACAATTAACTAAACTAATTAAGTTGACCTTGCGATCATAATCTACCACGGTTTTGGTACTTCAATTCTAAAAATAAAATAAAAATGATATCTCCCCAGATGATCTCAATCGGAACAACTTCCAAAGACAAAGTTAAGTCATTAAAATTTCAGATCTGCAAGACTATCCCATATGTATACCCAGTAGATAGTCTACTCCCATAAAATATAATCTTAACAAGAAATTGGTAAAAGATTCAGACTATCCAATATATACCCAATACTAGCATAGTCCGAATGACAGTTCCGACTGTCATAAAAGGTATATTTTCTTTCTTAATTTTAAGCAAGTTGAACCCTTTCGTATAACACCCCAAAAATCCCCATAAAACTTCGAATAAATTCCCCCCAGCCACAGTCCCCAGTTTTAAAATACCCCCGTTACTGGGTCTTCTTGGCTGATTCTGAAACATAGTAAGAGCGAGTGAGGTATAGTGCATCCATTTCACATGTAACGCTCTGTTCAATACCTGAAACGCGTGTATTTACTATTCACATGAATCACAACATAACACCAATAACCTTCCCATATGTATCCTCGCGGATGACAAAATCGAAGGATATTTAAAGAAAGCTGTATTTTTCCAAGTGAAGTCTATTTGAAGAAAGCTATGCTTATAGCCATGGGTCATTTTCACACACGTTCCATTACCAATTTACACCAGGACTTTGTAAAAACTGACAGTGATTACAATGCGATTAGTCCCATACACAATACATAATCCCTTTCTCTTACTCATTGCATATTTTTTCTCCCTTGTTCTTCCTTCCCTCTTAATTTTCCCGCCAAAGTCTATAAATTTCCCCTATACTAACTTCCCTGACTTCCGCTATTTGTTTGCACCGTTCCCCTATTAGCACCGAATGTGAATGAGACCTCCCCGTCTCACTCGGGTGATTGTATGGCGCATCCGTTTCGATCAACAACCGATCCCATGGAATAGCTCGTATCCCACGAGCTCGGTCTCCCTGGATTCTACCCAGTCCAACTCCGGATACCGAAAAGTACGTGTTAGGAAGAACCTTAAACACTTTTCTACCGTTTTTGGTCCTCCCCGAAACGAATGTAATTGAATTATTCAAAGAGTCCCTTGCTATTTCCCATAACATTTCCCCCAGCGTCTTTCGTCGAGGTCAAGTTTGGAGCATTTTTACAATGGAAAACCACGGGCCTACCCCGTCTCACTCGTGGCTGATCCCATTCTATCAATATTGATCTTAGCAAGTGTTCTTACATTGATAACCAATCCAATTCCCGAGCTTCTGCAATGTATGGTCCCGTCAGATCAATACCAATTTCCTCTAATGCAGCAATGTATTAGCCTGGTATTGCAGTCAAGTGCTCATATGGTCATCTGATACCTGTATAGTCACCGACTTTGGATGTAAACCTAGAACGACACAAAACTCTTCCCAATCCCTTACATTCGAAACCATGGCCCATCTTTCAGGATCCCTGAAAACAGCTATTCCCCCGATATCTTCAAAATTTACTTCTACGTCACACAAAGTTCCTAGATGTCCATACACATCTAGAACATTATCCCCTGGATAGACCAGTGTAGTCATGAAAGTGCGCATCTGCTACCTCAACTGCTACCTGAGGATCAACCCGCCGTAAACCAGACAATGTTAAAGGTTTGTCACTCTCGTCTTCACTATCAGGCAAATTCAACTCACCTCCTTGAGCACTTCTGATGACCGTCATCAGGAGCTGGTGCGGCGACTCCCTTGGTTGCCTCGCTTCTTCTGTTCCGGTAACCCCCGACAAAGAAGCGCACGAACTCCGAGGAGGAGTCCGAGGCCCACTCGCCACGATGCCCTTTTCGACGCCGGTTTCGCGCTTACAATGGCTTTCCCTCGGGAAAGAGGATCAACCCCCGACGAGCTCGCCACCGAACTCGCCATCGACGCTCCCTTGACGCTGGCTTCCCACGTACCGCATCACATCCACTTGAAGACGCTGTCTCCATGGGCTGCTCTAACAGGAACTCTCCCAGCCATTTAAAGGGGATACGCTTCCCTCCTGGCCATCTTCTTCCCGCAACCCTGATCAGCTGATAACTCGTGAAAGCCCTCTAATACTTCTGCATGTAACAATATAGGGCAAGCTGTCCACACGCCCCAGCGACACTTCACTGACTCAGACGCTCCAATTCCACGTGTTGACACACTAGCTGAACCTCCTCCTGAAACCGGCTCTCTTAGACCCTCTTTACAAGCTCCATTGGCGACTTGCCGTCCACAGCCTTGGCCAGATCGTGCAGAAACCACGCCCCTTTCCGTGACTCCACGATGTCCTGGGTTCCCGTCCCAAGCAACACCCCCAGGAGGCAGATGGCAGTCCATTACTTGCCGGGCCACGTCACTCGGATCTTGGCTACAATAGGGACATCCCACGGCCAAATTCTTTCTACAGCTTCCAACAGACTTCTTCTTCGTCTGGGCGATATACCCGCTCCGAGCCTCCCGGTGGTGTCTTTATTCACGACGCCAGGCTCCACGCTGGCTCCTGTTCCGCCTACGGGAATCTTCCCTTCGGCTGGTTGGGGACCTTCCCCGTCTCGGCGGCTCCTCACTCCGACGCCCTGGCTCCCCGGCATCCCCCTTGAGGAACTCCATCAGGACCGTCTGCTACCCTTCTACACAACTGCTCTCCTCTATCATTCGACATTCTGCTAGATACAACAAAATGTTGTATCCTTTCCCGATCAATTTCCCCTGTGAATCACACACTTAGGGAACATTCAAACTCAGGCAGAGCCATAGCCTGTTCTTGGTTTAACCCAAAACATAATGCATGGAACCACTGTTTACATTCGTCACACGGTATCATTGTAGACCTATCATCGGGTTGATGACATATACAATATAATTGTACCTCCGTGGACAATGCTGGAATAACTCCTGGTGAGGCTTTAGACCCGTTTATGTACTGCTTAGAAGGGAAGCCTTTGTATTTTGTGGGGAACTGGAAAAAGTAACCCTGTATGAAGGCCTAGAGGTGTTAGACAGTTATTATGGTGATGAAGGGAGAGCCTCCACGGCTAGCCAGATTTTGGGAACGGCAAATCAGAGACCAGGAGAATGTATTACGGAATGGGCCATGAGAGTGATGAGGCATTAGATGCAGAGGTAGGGGAGTTTGTTCTGCTAAAGAAACCTCGTCTATAGGAAGATGCGAAATCTATGATGGAAGAAAAGCATCGAACCCGAGATCGGGTGAGACGGCGGCCTGGTAGGGGAGCTAACGTACACTCGGCTTATTTAATTAAAGAAAATCCACATAGAAGGGGGAGGTCTAGGATAATTCGTATCGAATAGCTTCAGTAACAGCCCAGAACGAGGTCAAATCGAAGGAGACTGAGGGAATGTTAGCCCAGTTACAAAAGGCCGTAACTGTTCGAACAGACTCGGGTAATCCCGAAACTTGTGTTAAAATCTCCAGGGTCTTTCAGAAGAGTTAAATCTTCAGTCCAGAATGATCAGAACCAAAATAGATGGGATTCTAAGAAAACCCAATCTGACTCTTGCCCAGCTGCCAATAAGCCCAAAACAAATGAAGTCCATCGGAAGGATGGTGCTTCGAGAGAACCTAAGAAGTGTTACACGTGCCAGAAGGAGGGTCACTCTGCACATAACTGTCCTGATAGGGTTAAGAGGAAGGTTCAATAAGAAAACTCCAGAGGGACCACTGTAGGAGCCGCGCGTACACGAGTCGCAGGTTGAAATAACACGTCTTGTCTCAGTAGAGGTCCAAGTACGAAGAACTAGTGAACTACAAGATAGTTACGTCATTGTTGCATCATTCTTCCCATGATGTTCCAGCCGTTATCCAATCAGAGCCATGCTAGCATAAAAGCCCGCGAACCTGACTATCCTATTAAACCTCATGGTACAGATGAACTGGTTCACTACACTCCCACTAAAGTGCGCTTGAGACAATAATGAGAACATCACGGTACGCAGCAACAGTGATGCATGTTGACTGACTCTAAACCAAAGGAAGCGACGACCGAACTTATCACAACCGACTGACTCGACAACTATCACAATCAGACCAGGTGAAAAGAAATTGGCGCGAAATTCTTGCCTCTCAAGACGTCACTTCCGGAGTAGAGGACGAGTAATAAATTAAATTACGAAAAGCTGTAATTAAGTGAAAAAATATATCTGGGATAATCAAAGGTCCTTATTTTTTGCTAAAAATGACATGAAAAATGTTGCCTTCGCCTTAAAACAAAAACATGCACTGAAGTATGCTACGGTCGTCATTCCCTGAGGTCATTAACTGCTTACGTCTAATACCAGGAACCTGATTTTTTAAGTGTTTTAACTGCTGAATAAAATGTCCCCAGATGAACTATTGACGTCAACCGTGAACCGACAATTTATGTCCGTTTGTTTTGACAATTAAGTTGACCATTACTGTAATTAAAATGAATACTTAAATACAAGCTACTGGCAGTGCTGTTCACAGAGAAGATGGGCTCGACTTGCTTACTACGGCTTTGCATATTTTACATGCATATTCATTTATTTCATTTAGCAACGCCGGTGATTTCACTGTATAGTTGCGACAACAAGACGGCTATTGATCACGAATATATCAACCATTCAACAATGCTGTGCACCCTTTATGACCCTAGAAAGAGGACATGCCAAAATGCTTGTGGTGACATCGTTCAACCACCAGTGGACGGATACAGGTATCCAGGTAGCCGATGTTGTTCTTGTGACGTAATGTGTCAGCTGCATGGAGACTGTTGTGAGGATTATTGGTCCTCGTGTCCAAAGCTATCGAGTGCTACTATCTCGTCAAAGGCATCCGATTCTGTGGAATGCGTCAATTTGAATGCAAAGAATAACAGAACGCTTATGATCACAAAATGTCCGACTCACTTTGGACAAACAGACTTAATTAATGGATGCGAGAATACAGTGAACACGGCAATAAACAGAATACCAGTCAGAGACAATGTGACAGGGATGCAGTATAGAAATTACTATTGTGCCCGATGCCATGGAGTTACCGAAATGAGGTTTTGGAAGTTTGATCTTCAGTGCAAAGAACTGTCCACGGTTGCAGTCGAAGGTAACATGAAGGAGTTTCTGAACCGGTTAAACGATTCTCGGTGCGAATTAATGCTAGAAGACAGAGAAGACATTTATAGGTACTGCGACCCAAAGATTGTTCGCGGGTGTCCTTCTGATTGCAAATCGAACGAGTTGGTGAAAAAGTGTCATTCCTCTCAAACTGTTTTCCTATCACCTCACAATGTTTATTACAAAAATTATTACTGTGGCATATGTAACGATCCGGTGTACGTAAAAAATCTAACATTACGGTGCTATGGGAATTTTCCGCCATGGACTAACCCGGGAACGAAAAATTTCTTCTGGAAATTTTCGTTTTCACTGCTACTCGATGTGAACGGAGCAGGGAAATTTCAAATTAACTTTTCAAGTACGCTGGGCACAGGAGCAAAACGTGATAAAATTAATACGGCTTCGTGTGATTCGGATCATCTCAACAACTGTAACTTTTCAAAGTGTGAAGAAGGTTATTTCTTAGAGAATGGACAATGTGTTCCTCGTTTTAGGCTATCCTTCGTGCGCGTCATTTTACGGTATGTAGCGTCACAAAACCACACCAGGCCTAACAAGGAATATTTTGATCGCCAAATCATGCCTTATCTTGTAGGAGAGGGCTTGGAAAAAAGATTTGACCTGAACACAGCACCAGATTTCACGTTGAAGTTGGATTCACCATTAATAGGGCATGACGCTGCTACACTGCGATACGTCCTGGACATTACATTCCTGCAGCGTTTAAAAGACATGTGCGCGTCAGGTGTAGAGGAAAACGAGCAAAACAACACCAAATATGAACATTTTAAAGCTAGAATGAAACGCCTTTTCGCTGCGAGAAAATTGGGGCACCTGTTGGACATCAACGTGAACGCAAGCGAATGTTATAAAAACACACATTCTGAATGCCGTAACAAAACCTTGCTTATCTGGAGTTTCGAAGTTCAGAGCAATGGCGATGTGTTAATTCACGACTTGGAAGCAGTTGTTCCCAAAGAAGACGTCAGTGATGTTGGAAACGGCAGCCTGACAGTTTGCCTTGAAAACATTCGGCGCTACCAGCACCTATCAAATTTGTCACCTTTAGGAATATTGACAATTGTCTGTCTTCTCATTTCCGAGACGGGCCTTGCTGTGCGCATACTATTACAACCGGTGTGTCCTATATACCATACATTTCCAGGAAAACTTCAGTTTTGTTTAGTTCTGCAATTGTTCTTGGCAGGCCTATTCTATCTTTTGCGCCCAATAGCTGGCCTTCACCCCTGGGCGTGTAAGACTTTTGCCGCCCTCACTCAGTGGGCGTACCTCTCTGTGTTTGCGTGGATGAATGTGATTGGTGCGCATTCATGGACCATATTCCGTTCTTTCTCCAAATCTCCTCAAAATAGCCACCGATGTCTGGTTACGTTATGCTGCCTTGCTTACGGGGTGCCTGCACTGGTAGCACTGGGGGCGGTTTTCGCTGATGTTTTCGGCGCTGAAACAGATTTTAAGCCAAATTTTGCGGAAAAGGGAATCTGCTGGTTCACTCAAACATATTCTATGCTCGTGTTTTTTGTCCTTCCTGTTGCTATCTCTATTTTATTTAACGTTATTTTGTATTTTCTTATTGCGTATACCCTGCACAAGTCTGTTAATAAGTCCAAAACGGTCAGTACATCCACGAGAAACACTGCAAGGCATGAATTTGTGATGCACTTGAAAATGTTCGTTCTACTTGGAATAACTTGGGTCATTGGATTTGTTGCAATAGCGGCTGACAGTCTAGCTCTCTGGTACATTTTTACGGTTCTCAATGCGAGCCAGGGAGGTTTTGTGTTCGTTTCGTTTGTTTGCACACGTCGCGTGTTCGATGCTATGGGTTTCAAAAATCGGTGCAGTTTCTCGCTGCTGGCAACGGTATCGAGAATTTTGGCCGAAAATCAAAACGTCGAAAGCGCAGACACGAGACTTTAAAACGCCGACTGGGGCATGTTTCGAGGGTAGGGGGAGAAATTGAACGCTTACCGCGTGCACCACAACTCTGTACCACGAAGTAATAAACCTAATACCGACTTACGGAACACATATCACGCACAATAAAAATGCTTACGACGCGCGGACCATTACCATGGACGCTGAGCTACAGCCATACACACGGCATTCTTGCCACACAACACAAATACTAGGACAGGGTTTTCTGATTCCAAGAGGCCACTGCTCTGTACAGTAGAACGGAATATTTATGTAGTATTACAGTGGCGGATCTAGGATATCACAAGGGGGGCCCAACATTTTGTCCGGCTGTAAGCATTTGCGCAAACCGAATCATGATTGTAGATGCGCATAGCACTGAATGGGGGGAGGTCGGGAGAGGGGGGGCAAACCCCCTCCCGCCCAGGAAATTTTTCTGTTTTTACCTCTAAAATCAAGCATTTTCCTTGATTCCTGAAGTATTATCCAAGAAAAAAAGGCAAAACAAAAAACGGAGAACGTGTCAAATATAAAAACTTACGGTACCTAACATAGGTACCGTAAGTTTTTCTATTTGACACGCCAGGTCGTGAGTTCGAATCTTAGGTCCTAAGATTCGAACTCACGACCTGGCGGATAGAGCGGGCGTACGTTACCACTACACCACAACGATTTAATTCTTACTAAAAGACCTACTTGTTTGTGGTCCACAGCGTTTGCGCGCGAAACCTACTTCTTTTTGTAATGCTTATTACACGTTTTATATTTTGTGCAATCGGTTCTTAACAAATTTGTTGTATTTAGAATAGTCTTCAAATGCCCAAAAGACCAAATCCGTTTTTCGTGTTGGCAATAATGACGGGATTGCTTTGGAAATCGTCTTAAGATAAGGTTTGACAAAGAGAGTATTGCGAGTTTCTGAGTGATTCACTAAGGCTTCGATTAAAATTCACATCTTACCAGCAGCTTCTGTTTTTTCGTCGTCACTCAGGTTCCATTTTCTTTAAAAAATGAAGCAAATTTTCTTCATTGCACAGTGGAGCAGACGACGGAAACGGAGTCATAGTGCGCAGCGCCACTGCCGGTCGTCTGGGATATCGCGAGAGAACCTACTTACGAATGCGCCGTGTTCCCCCAACACTAAAACTGCACACATTTAATTTTTTTTTCATCCGTATAATATTAATTACCGGGCTTAATTAATAAACTCACCATTTCCCTACGCTCTGGCTGTTTTATTTTTTTGCGGCAGCCAAGGTGGGGGGGGGCCGGGCCCCCTGCCCCCCCCTAAATCCGCCTATGGTATTTAGCCACAAGTCCTGTCCTTTTCGTTTTTGAAATGAAATAAAAGACACGAGATGTCAAAGAGAGGAAGTGAAGTGCGTATCAGATGCACGTTGCCTGGTGCGCCTTCCGTTGACGTATGCGTTCGCGAACTGAAGCGCAAGATTAGTCAACTCTTCGCTTTAGAAAGAAATGTTGGAAGCTAGTTAATCACCAAGTGGCGAGACCCGCTTGACCGCGAGTCAGCTCAACAGGAATTGACTAGTAAAATCTCGTGAAAATCAACGACATCTCGTGAGTCGGCGCAACAAATAATATGGCAGAAGTCGTTTTCAAAGGGACATATTCGATTTCACGGCCAAAAACTGATTTTAGGTGTTAAAATCATGATGCTAAAGTGTTAAACGGAAAGAAAAAATATTTAGTTTCTGAGTGTTTGATATGTAATTATAAATGAGAAGTTTACTAATAGAGGTGTTTACGTTACTTACGAAAAATTTCTTGTGTATTTATTTGCATGAATAATAAACGTTACTGTTTCTGTAGTAATTCGTCTGTGCAATGTTTACATGTACCTGTAGTCCAGATATTATGTTAAGTCGATTTCTAACCAGTGATATTGCCTACAGTGTTTACCTATATTCACGGAGTAAAATCAAAAAATGAAAACTTTCCATTTAAATAAATCCAATGTATTACTTTGCGTTACCGACAGCGTACTTGCCAAGTGTCCGGCTCTTGGCGGACTCATTAACCCACATTTTGATTTTCTCCCAATCCCGCTACACTGTTAAAATGTCTTGCTTTTTTGACATACGGCAAAATCGACATTTTACATGTATAGTATACTATGATTTCCCACGCGACACATGTTTACCCGTTTGACGTTCGACTACGAAGAAAAAACTACAAGACGTTCACAGGTTTTTGCGGCATTCAGAATTTCCCGTTCGACTGAAAAAAAAACACAAAAACCATCGCTGGGCGCTTTTTGTTGTTACCACTACGACACCTGTAATTCTCGTTTAACAAATTCACAGTAGGGGCGTTTTTAAGTGTTTCGGCGAACGTTTCACACTTGCACTTTGGCATAGACCTAGGTGTCTTTCCTTTTGCATGTGAAATGTCTCGCTTTTCAATCCAGTTTTCTCGATTTTTCATTCCTGAAAGTAAACCATCATACAACTGGTCTTCCAAGTAACATTGTCTCTCTGTGTTATGAGTATTGTTATTTTGCCGCGCCTATTACTTAGTAACGTAATAAACGTAAGAAACGTGATCCGGTGTCTCTTGTTTAAGGTGACACACAAACTACATCTGTCGGTGTTACCGAGTTTTATTTCGCGAAGGAATGAGTTTCTTGCTAAAATTCTATGTAAAATCCTAAACTGCAACCAACCTAATGAGCTTTCCACAGTAAATTTCAAAGCTACAAAATAAACGTTTGCCCATTTTGATCTATCAGAAACCTCTACGATTTTCGCTTTGGCAGTAATTACTTGGTCACATTTTTGCAACTGTCATTGTATTATGCACTAATACTGAATATCTTCATTGAAACTGTTTCCTTGGCTGTTGGTTTAATTAGTCTTTTCCTATTTTTGTAATCATTATACCTAATTACATTAAAAACCGGACGAGCGCCGCATAAATAAAAAAGTTCACGTTCAATCAACGTTTTGTCTATTCATTAGACATCATCAGGATCATATTTCCAAAGGACAGCAAGTGCCAACATACAGCTCAGGTAACATCCATAAAGTGAAGTGAGAGATACAGGGAATATTGTCACACGGTCACTGAGCTCTGCATGTTATTCAGAGAATTAGTAGCACTGAATGGCCAATGACTCTTTAATGTACAGTAATTCCTTATTAGGTTCTCTGTAGAGAATACTATTATCATTATTATTATTATTATCATCATCATTATTATCAGTATTATTATTATCATTATTATTATTATTATTATTATTATTATTATTATTACAGGGGGTAATGTACACCGAGTATATGCCCGGTCATACCGCTTACACCAAGTTTACACTTACTGTACAGGTATTACACTCGGTAAAATTGGTGAAGCCAAAATTCAGTTTTCACTTTCGGATACTCGCCAAGAGACACTTGACAGCGGGAAGTTAACGCTCCATTTTTTTCATTTCATTTGCAGCTTCAGTCTGGTCACCGGCCGGGTATTAAACTACTAAGTTCTACACAAGTCAGACCTTGACGAGGAACTTGCGATACCCCTCAAAGATTTGAGGAAACTTCCAAAGAAGCCACCATCAGCATGGAAAAAGCTAAAAAGGCTGCATATAAAACAGCCTCGTGAGTTGGTCATTTCGAGAAGTCAAATTGAACAAAACTGTCTCGAAATCAAATAAGCACGAATGGATCAATATTAAGAAAGTTTGCTTTATTCAAAACCATGTCAACTTCCTGAGCATCAACAGCGAATCTAGCATGTCGCTAGGTGGACATATTACCATTCAGTTAAACAGGTAAAACGTTCGTGACACTAGGACATTAATGGAAGAGACCCTACTGGCCCCTATCCGCTTATGACAATATTAACACTTTTTAAAACACAGCAAAATGGCACAAAGTTTTGTTAACCTGAATGTCATTTCAAATCCTCCTGCATCATACATCAGTTCATTTGAAACTTGGCACATGGAGTTAAACAAAAAGACAACTTAGTAATCTGGGGAAACTAGACTATCATCAGCGCAGTCTATCAACAAAAATGTTAAGTACCTAGGCGGGGGGGGGGCGTGTCCACGAAGTGTATTGTTACACAAATGCATAGGCGGAATACAATAAGGAGTCCCGACCCCAATTTTTAGTCAAAGCCTCAAACAACCGTTGGCACAGAGATCACGACACTGGATTCCATTACAGCTTTCTACTCATCGTTGTCATCTTAAATCTATCCATTTACTTGAACCTCCTCTTTTGTAAAAAGATGGAACCGCTTCAAGAGTGGCGTGACTATGTACATATATATATAGATTTCGTCACTTTCACCAACCGCCTATCTGGACACTAAAGTTGTCATGCGATGACACCAGGTGTCGCAAAAAGGATACCCGTGGACTGGTTGTACTACTCTGCATGTATTTGAATGCCAACATAGGGGCCTATTATTCAGCAAATATCCCGTCATTGAGATACACACAAGCAGGATACTGAGTATAGGAGATACCGGCTCCATTTACACCTGTAAACGTTTTCAGTGAATATTTTTTTTGACATATGGATAGGTATTTTCAAAAGCTGTACACCCTGTCAATTATTTTTTTTTAATCTGGACACCAAAGCCGGTCAGCCCTGAATAGTACCTGCTGTACATTTTCCAATCACAACACAAATAGATATTTTGCACAAATAATAAACGAAACGAGCAGTACAGCTGAACTAAAAAAATGTCTTATTTATACGCACAAAATCAGGAGGTCCTCCTACACTGAGATTTTGTCAAAATTGAAAAACCAATAAAAATGTAGAATCTGGATAAAAAGCAAAAGATGCTGTCTGTGACACCAGGTTGCTTTACATCATTTTGACATGGGTTATCTCTCCTGCATGACCAGACAATCAATTAAATTACAGAAAACTTACACCCATGCAGGAGTTTTTCCGCGCATATTGAACAGAACAGCCTCCTTATCAGGGCGCAACTACACTGGGCTGTAGGTGTTTTTATGGACTGGAAATAAAAATCCAGTATACAAAATGATACGAGCACTAGTATTAGTACAGCTGATGCCCATTAACTAAGTACAGACTGACACTCGATATGAAACTTGGCACCACTCAACATATAACAGATGAAGTCGGAAACGCCACCTGTGGAAAGGATTTTTGGTCAACTCAAGTCACCAAGAGGTGAGACAGGAGGACAGGCTTCAAATTACTATGGTAATTGGGAATTATAATCCATTAGTTTCGTCTATTTGTAAAACGTTGAATGGCTGCTTTCACATTCAAAATTATTATCTGGTTTAAAACAGACTCCGCAGAAACAGGTAGTACAACAATACAACTGACATGTTCCCTACACAGCAGAACATAGTCTAGGCAAATCTAATACCGCTAAAAAAATGTATTCCATGTCTGAAACCTATAAAACAACATGAACTTTTCAAGTCCAAATAAGTGGGCTCCTCTTCCGAGAACATGTTTTGTGTCCACGGTAGAACTTAGTTCGTAATCTAACACTAATGCATAATCTTACTTATCCTGGTCAGGTCTCTCACACATGTAACCAGATGCAGTAATATTAGGCGAGAATAGCATGTCATTTATAACACTTGGCATCAAAATCAAAACCAATACGAAGAGATAATTTCTGCTTTTGATAAATTTTTAACTTCTCCTTTCCATAAATTGTCCCTTTTCTGAACTTCTTTCAAGCAGAATCCAAAAATGTCATCAATTTCCATGACACGTTTGGCAGTTCCAGGTGAGCCCACTCGTGGATGAGACAACAGTGCCACCTGGTGACCAACTTTCTTAGTTTCCAACTTCATTTTGATTGTCTACTTAGGAAGTCATCTACAGCCATGAAGCACATAACAATGAACATGTAGCTAACACTCCAACCCAAAGCCTAAGTCACTAGTCAATAATTAGTTTATTGAAAGAGTTCCGATTGGGCAAACTCGGACCTGTTAGAAATGAAAATGAAAACTTGACATAATCACCTGAATGCTATGTAGAATCACAATGAGTATAACAACAAATAAAGTGCTTCCAAAAACATAGAAAAATAAAATTCAAGCACAAATTATAAAATTGCAACAAGACATCCTTGTAACTGGCAACACTATCCATCAAAGGGAACAAAGCCCAGATACTTCATTATACAGATACTTCATTATCCAGATACTTCATTATCCAGATACTTCATTATCCAGATACTTCATTATCCAGATACTTCATTATCCAGATACTTCATTATCCAGATACGTCATTATCCAGATACTTCATTATACAAACGATCAAAAAGAATTGGCACACAGTTCATGCTTAACATGGCTATAAACCTAAGTTCCCCCCAAGCAAACTTTTGATTTAGACAATAGGTCTCGACTTCTTCCTTACAGAGACAGGGAGTGATTTCTGGATTATGAACATATTAAAACAACAATAACGAACTATCAGTTTTTTCAAAGCTGTGAAATCGAACAATTTGAGACCAATTTAATAACAGTAAGTGACCTAAATCAAAAGTTGGTTTCGTGATGGAAGGCTGGTTCATAATCACTTGAACAAACAAAATTCCTACATCTGGCTGTACCCAGATGGTCACCATAGGTAACACGATATAGCGTTATCTACAAGAATAAAACATTACAACAAATATAAACCTGACTGTTGCCCGTATTCAACTTAACGACCAATTTTATATGAACCACTTTAATATATTTTGTGTAAGCAAGAATTGATACCATCGGGATTTCCGATAAAGGGCCATTACCAGAAAACCCCCAGGGGCACTCTTCCGCAAATGAAGGGAAAAAAGCACCAGTGGCCGATTTTTGGAGACAAAAAGTGACCAGTGATATAAAGAAAAGTTTGATATTGTTTGTCATTGTTAACATCTATAATTAAGTATAAACATTAAACGCTAACCTGACAATTATTCTTGCACAATGCACAAGTATGCCAAGAGAGCGGTAATCTTTAACATGAGGTTTTGAAAAATCCTCAAGTGTAATGGATGCTTGGTATTAAAATGAAATGACTAAACATTACACACTAATACCACTGTAATGAATCAGTATGAGCTTGTCATAGTTTTATCAGGTCATTCAACGATATTGCAATGCATCAATACGGCAGCAAAATCAAGTTTCTAATAAAGCGCCCATTCACCAAAGAACGAACAATGCGATATATCGGAAATCCCGGGTATAACCATCTTGCCTACCACTGGGAGTTACATCCCCTGATAAACTGGGCGAATGATAAGGTAAACATCTAATTTACAGTAAGCAGCACAATGAACCATTACAAAGTTAGCAAATTGCTGAAAATCACCTCAACAAAAATTAACAGGTTCACTATGGTTTAACATAGAAGCTAAAAAACTACAGAGACGACATCCTCCATAAAATAAAACAAAACAAAACCACACAAGCAAAACAACTCATCAACATTCGAACATTATTACACTAACTTACTCTAGAGTTCTTTTGAAACGTCACAGGTCATGAACAATAATTTGCATCTTAAAACGGTAATTTAAATTAATACTTTAACATTAATTTCAAACCATAAAGAAATTGGTAAAAATTAGCACTAAAATTTCATACTTCATAATTCACTAACAAGTGTCAGTTTTCTATACTACAATATCTTATGAAGTTACCATAAGGTTAAACATGGACAAAAGGCAGCAATCAAAACAATTGCTAACCATATCTAACAACGAAGCAACACTGTCAACTACAACCAAAATCTTAAACCTCTCATTACATTGAGATTGGCGAAAAAAATTGAAGCACTCAAAGTATTTGTAAGCGGGGATTTTCGTGTAACAGTACCGCGACAAAGGGCCCAGGATGGGCCCGAAAGCTAGATTCTTGAAAACATCCAGGCTGCCTGTTGGTAACAATCCTTATTTCTATCCTATGTAACAGTGCCATCTAAGAACATTCACTCCACTAAGCTAAAGTTGTTTGCTATATCACCGCAAGTACCACAGTGCTTACTTATGGAGGGACAGTATGAACTGAGACGAGGTTAGAATTTAAAATTTGGTCAGTGAACCTTAAGACTGTGTCTGCCTAAAATTGGTGCTGATGTATCTGAAAATGCCTCAACTGTTTTGGATATAGCAAATGCATGTGACAGTAGTAATGTAAAATTAACTCCAAGACTAATTATCAAAACAAATAATAAAAATGCATTCTCAAATGATCAGCCCTGTATTTGAAAACTAGCTAAGATGAGGTTGCATTTCTTAAAACTCTAGTCACAACAATATTGACCAAATAAATAACACAATTCATCACCGTTCAGGCTTTGCACAACACTTGGTTGCCAAACAGCAGCTGCTACGTAACACTATAGAAATTACAGGCCCCCCTCCCTTTTTTTCAATCAATATATCACTGTGGCAAACTTTTGACGGGTCGTTGAATTCGCCACTTGGATCAAACGGTATTTGCACTTTTGTCGTGCGGTACTGCAGTTTCACTCGTGCTTTTCCTTCCTTCAGGAAGACGAGACTCAGTAAATGGTAGATAGGTGTTGGAGTCAGTGTTCTTGTATGACAGCGGGACATGCCTAGATCCCCTTGGCGTAAGCATTGACGTTACCTCGTCTCCTTCGTGTTCATCGTCTGGTTTGGACACATTCAAGTCAGACATGGCAAATATTTCCTCCTGCAATGTATGTGAACTCACCACTTAATACCTGGCACAGGTATTGTTACAACATGTTAATAAACAATCAACAGCACTCGTCATTAATTAGAGTTGCAGGGTGACAGTCATAACATGCGACTGTGGCTTTGTGCTTTTTAAGTCTGGAAAACCTATCTCTCCTAAAAATGGTTTAGATGCAGGATTTTTTAGACGAGGACTTCCTGGTCTCGAACCGATGCCAGTAACTGTGGGTTAAATTTTTTTTGGGATAAAGTCTAAGAGTATTTTAAGGGGAACAATTGGAAATTTTCTAAGAGACAGATACTTTATTTAAAGTGGTGACTTGGGCTTGCCCTCCAACAGGTGGCCTTTATCTACACCATTATGGAGCATAAGAATATTCCAAGACTCAATAAAGAATAAGTCAGGTCGTGACCCCTAATAACAGTGCTTAAACAAGAGTCTAAATAAGCTGTGCTCATGACAAAATGAAAGGCAAAAAGTATTTAAATTGACCTTTCAGTCATTTCAAAGACCTGCCCATTTATTTTGCCACAAAAAACAGATAACACTATAGGTGCAGTCCAAATATGTATGCCATTGTAAAAAAGATAGAAGATGACACCAGCCAGATTCATCCATCCTACATGATCAAACTCTCCAAGGCCTTAATCATGCATGGTATCACAAGACCACATTGCAAAATTAATTTAACGAAGACTGCAGCTTAAGCAACCAATCACTTACATGCAGCCGGTTGGATGTAAGGCTACGTGGAGAGGTGCCACTTCTGTTTGACACAGATGTCTCACGGGACAAGGTTCGCCTCAGGAAATTGGTTACTTTCCGACTACGATTCCGCGAACTTGACGGGGAATGCCTGTCATAAATTGAGAGGATTTAGAATTTGTGAAATCACAAAGATAAGACGAAATGGCGGAAACTAACGGATGCTTATGAAAATAACATTCACAAGATGGCATCCAGTTCATGAACATCCTTATGAAGCATGTATAACTCCGGGTACATACCTTTAAGAGGTTTAAACCCAACTCGGAGTAGATTGGCATCAGCCCTATTGTATTTAAATTGAAGTCACGACAGTGTTAACGATTTTAGTGGACACTCTGAAACTCTACGAAAAAACAACTGTTACATTTCTGAAGCAGAAGACTAAGATTAAACAAGGCAATGTATGGCCAAAAACAGAACTGCTTCTGGTCAATTTTTTAAAATTAAATGTGGTAATGGGTTTTTAGTTATCCATATTTTCAAAAAGTAGGTCATGTGACACCAGTTGAAATGAGGCAGAATCACTTTTTTGTTCCCGAGCAGCACCTGGTGTTACCTTGACGTGCAAGTTTCAAAATGAGTCAGGTGCAGAGTGCAGACTAGAACCAAGTATTATATTTTTGACCTAAAATGATGGCTATATTTAGGCACTGGTCATGTATAATCATAAGGAAGACATAGAAAGAAACAGAACACGAAAAGGTCCCAAACACACCAGCCAATGGCTGAAGATGCATCACTCCATACACGGATGGTACTACTGGGACAGAGTCAGTGCGCCAAGTCATATCTTGTATTGTCATTGGACCAATTATTTTATGTACCTTAGTTCAGATCAAATGGACAGAATCATACATCCAGGTGAATTACTTAAACATCGGTAGAAAATTAGTGACTTTCCAAAAGTTTTGATTCACAAAATGCACATCATATATCTTTGACACGTCTTGCTGATCGGTTGTATCATTGTTCTTTGGAAAATAAACAAATATAACACGAGTTTGTGAGGGAGGCCATCAAAATTGTGAACCGTCAACACTGCAACAAGTTTAAAAACAAAAAACACATACTTGCACTTAGAAAAGTCCACTTGATCTTATAGAAAATGCGCCTACTACCATTTGCTACATTTTATTAGTCTCACTTGACTGTCGCTGTCCTGTTTAATGTGTTGGGAATGTCTGTAGGTAAAGTCATCTCGTCCACAGGTGGCGCTTCCTCATCCTGTTCATGGATAACGTCCATCGGCTGCACAAACTCTGCATCCATGGGGGATACTCTGTAACACAGCACACTCACCTATACCAAAAGCTGTTAAGATGCAACAAGTACGTCCCTCTAGTGAATGTGGAGCGACAAAAGCCTATTCACAGCCACGTAGTTTCCGGGCCATAACGACCGTCTACAAATTCTAGGCTGCTGTCATAACTTTCTTGAATAACATTTTGCCAGTTCTTCTCAAGCCCCAAAATCACTTCTAAACTGATTACGTGACTAGACGGGACAACATCTATATCACTGAATTTTAATTCAATTGCCAGTGTTTTTTACATTGAAAATCTCCAAGGCAGATGTGCTCGATGTTCAAAGGGTTGTGTGCAGAAGAGATGGGGAAGTGAGTTCATTCAATAATTTCACAGCACATTTTCAAGACCAATAAGCAATTAATTCACTTCAAGTCAAATATGTTTAAGCAACATGACAAACAAATAGATATCCACAACCAAGTCGTGTTTCAAAATATTTCTAACTGCCCGTACACTGTACAAGCACACATGTACTTGTGCCTTCCGCTAAAGTGTTTAGTGAGGCAGGAAATGTGTTCATGAGAGAGGAAATGCAGTACATGGTGAAAAGGGAACACAAGAGAAACATCTTGTTCATGAGAAAAGAATGCCAGTAGTGGGAACAGCTGTGCACCTTGCGAGGGGATAAAGTTGGTTACCTTCTAAAATTTCTGATAAAAATCAGATCCGAGCATGCATGATCACAGGAAGAAAGCAGGAGTGTGAAAAACACGGAGCACTCTTGTTAAAAGGCGACTGAATACTTCTTTAGCGATTTCCCTCTTTGCTGGTCCTGTCACCTGGCACAGTATCTACCCCTCAGAGATAATAACATAATATACAAAGCATAACTGTGTCACAAAGTGGGTCATGTTTTGCCAAATGGCTATTTTTCCCCAGAGCCATACCGTAATTAAATCAGTCAGACACATGCTGATTCAGCAGACTTTGTAAGGAGTTTTGAAACTTGCCTCAAACTTTTGAGGTTGGAGACAGCAACAAAGTATTTGGTTTTGTTTCAAAGATATTTAAATCTTAACAATGATTTAGTTAGTAAGTATCAGATACAAGGTCAATGTTTAAAAGACATGTCTAAGCATTACATACGAAAGTTCATTGGTGGATCCCAAATAGACATCCGTCTTGAACTGTTCAGCAGCAGCTGTATAAGGCAGGTCAAAGTCTACATCATCCCAGTACTGATCTTTGATTAAGTCGGGATGTTCACTGTGCATTTCATCCACGATCAGATAGGACACCTGGTGGAGGACAAAGGGAACATTCAGCAAATGCACCCAGTCCAAGCAACAGAGGTGACCTGTACCAGTCACATGTAAGAACGCTTCGGATCCATTCAAACAAACTACTGAACCATTCACATTCAAATTAATATTTTAAGAGTGGACAAAAATAGCTTGGCAAGTGCAAAAGAAACCTTTTGGGCTTAGAGTGGTTAACTAGTCTGCAAAGTGGCTTAGAATTTTGCAGACGGTTGCAAATTATGGGTGTTGTTCACACGCTTTAGGCATTTGGAAATTGTCATGCAAGGTCTGAGAAAGCACTTCTTTGTAAATGCTGCTCTTAGTCATACAACTGTCCCAGTTGGACTTTGTAACACAGTTTAACAAAGGGTTTATGGTCCCAACTGAAAAGACTGGTGTTTTATTACTCTCCATGGGTTTTGAATAGCCAAGCCTGGAATGAATAAACCTGTTAGAAAATAATTGCAGGTAGTCTGGTACAAGTTGTACCAGACATGCGCAGGCTGCGCATGTGGGCCCATTGCACTGATCACCTGGCGCCATTTTTATGCTTTATTAACATAGTAGTTAAAACCAAGCAAAAGATCTAGAGACCTGACTCCAGGGTCTAGCAGTGTGCCCCAGTGGGACTGGAACCCACGACATCGAAGAAGCAGACACTTTTCACACTAGGCCACACTGCCTTCTCAATAACAAATCTGTTAACAAACATGTTCATTACCTTAAACAGGTTTTCAAACAAACAAAAATCAGACACAGGATTTCTTCTCGATATGTCATTGGAACTTAGCCTCTAAACAATACAAAGAGGTGGCGCTACCAGCAGCCTAAATACTTGACCCACAATTAGTTTTGGTGACTTGAATTATACACCTGGGTACCTGCATGTTACGGTCAATAGTTGTGTTGACTTCAAAATCATCATCGTCTTCTCCAAACGGGTTAGTCAGACTTTCAGCCACCTAAAATGGATCCAACAATATTTCCACATGATATGAACATATGGAGCATTATGCAAAATCAAAATTCAAAGAAATTTTTAAAACAGGCTTCACGCTAATCTATGCTTCAGTGGTTCCCAATCCAGTCTTGTGTGGAGTTTGAACCAAGCTGACACAATTTTACAAGGCAGTTTATAAGTGATGATTCCAAATAGTTGCCTCCTTACAAGATTTTCCCACGGTCAATGACACAATGGAAGCTCATTTTACTCGAAAATTTTATTCAGTCCAGTTTGTTAACAATGTAGGCCAACATTACTGTATACATAATGAATGAAGCACCCCTATTGGACATAAGTCTGAAGTCATATGTTCCTGCATTAAACACAGGTCAGAAACCCAGACTTGGCAGTGGCTCTAACGACAATGAATGGAGCACCCCCTGTTAGACATAAGTCGGATGTCATGTGCTTAGACCAGGCAGTGTCCCTAATGACAATGGAACAATTTCACAAGCAAGTATGTTACATGCTATTTACCGAGTCAACCAACACTAACCATGCACTTTAATTTACTGATAACTGGGTAGAGTTATCTCCACATATCACTACACACGAACATTAACAAAAGAAAAACACATGACATCATATTGCAATATCGAGCATCACAAGCAATACCAAGTGACCAGTTTTGCTTTTGATAATTGTGCTTCATTTCTGTTGCTTCCCTTACTCATTATGTTATCCAATAACCACAACTTTCGAGAGGTTTTTTAGCAACTGTTGCAGTGTCTTGTCATTTGCCTATGGCAAGGTGATTTTTAGAGAGAGCAAATGCAATAAGCAATTCAATATGTAGAAAGATAATGCGGTAATCATAAAAAAGTTTTCGAGTAAGAATGTTGATTTGATTTACGCAATTGCAAATTTTCTTACGTTATGGGTGTCATATTTATTTCAAAACCAAACTTCCATTAGACTTCCCATATGGGAAGATCCTTGTAGTATGTTATTTAAATGTTCTTTATTGCCTCCACTAAAGTGGAATTTTCACAGCAACTATGTTCACTAATGACTTTCTAGCTGAAGTCTCAAAAGCATCCAATTTCCATTCAAAATGGTGTTTTGCAAACTAATTTTCAAGCTGACTCATGAAATGTCATTACTTTCCACGACATGTTGTTTGGCAGTTCTCGGGGAGCCGATTCACAGTCGAGCCAGTCCCGTCACTTAGTGCCTATGATACGCGCTGCAAGTTAGTATCGGTGCAAAATCATTATCACATACAAAATTCATACTACTGTCATCAGAAAATTATACCAACCCACATTACACTTCCCTGACATTAACTCTCATGAATTTTAAATGTTAAAGGGACATTACTGACAAGAAAAATGATTTTCTGAAACAGCCTCAGTGCACAATCAAACCTGCAAACACACCGCTACAGCCTGTTGGCGAGATAAATGACAGTAGTTACTGGCTTTGATTTCAGTGAATGTCAGACTATGGTGAGAAATGGTGCTTTGTCATAAAATCACAAAACCTCAATGGATTTTGTTTTATAGCTCTAGTCAAAGTTAATAACATCAACAACTCTATCCCAACTATAATCCCAAAATGTGTTTTTGGCTGTAGAACCAAAAGTTCCTTTAAAACACAAATAACTATCCCTGCCCACATCAATGTACAATAGTCCTCATAGAGTTACCAACCTTTAACCACCCCATGTAGAAGAAGAACTGGAGGAATGTGAAAATAGGCACGTAGATGTCGACCAACTTGTCTTGGTAACCCTGGCTGGGGTCAAGGAACTGTCGACCCATTAAGCAGGAGACAAAGAACGTTTGTACAGCTAATGTTACTACCTACACAACAGAAACAATATAAGTCAGTACAACAGTCAACTATTACAGGGGTCCTGGATTTTGAGAACCAGTTCGTTGCCTGTTATTCAGGGAAGAAACTGGTTCTCAACATTAATGAATTAAAGATCAAGTTTGAGNTTAATTTTTTTGCAGATAGACAAACAGGCTCAGGCTCGGAACAGGAGCTAGTTCACCATTTCACTACTAACTTTCACATGGTCAAAAATAGAATTGTTTTATTCTTGGTCTTGCTACAACACCAATATCAGCTGGTACATCACTCTCGATTGCCCGGTTACGCAATGCTTGTTGACAGGGTTAGATTAGAGCTAGTGTCCTTGTATATAAGCTCCGCCCCAGTTGTCAATCACTGAGCTGGTGAGCACTCAAGCCATATGACTTACTGAGGTTTGGTCAAATATAGCTAAAAAAACAACTTTGGATTTTCAGAATGATTTTATTTTTCTTCAGTATACTGTGCATCAAGAATTAAAGACTAGGATGATATGAAAATGTAAAAAACAGTTAAAATTAATTTTTTTGTGTATCCACCTACCTTAAAACACAAATAACTATCCCTGCCCACCAATGTACAATAATTCTCATAGAGTTACCAACCTTTAACCACCCCATGTAGAAGAAGAACTGGAGGAATGTGAAAATAGGCACGTAGATGTCGACCAACTTGTCTTGGTAACCCTGGTTGGGGTCAAGGAACTGTCGACCCATTAAGCAGGAGACAAAGAACGTTTGGACAGCTAATGTTACTACCTACACAACACAAACAATATAAGTCAATACAACAGTCAACTATTACAAGGGTCCTGGATTTTGAGAACCAGTTTGTTGCCTGTTAATCAGAGAAGAAACTGGTTCTCAACAGTAATGAATTAAAGATCAAGTTTGAGTCTAATACTGGAATAAAAACTTACAAAAATTAGCGATGTTGCGTTCGCATCTCACAGACTTCAGTTTGGGTTGTGACGTCATCATTATTCTGGCCAATTGGTGGCGTTTTGGCTAAACGGCGGGGCATTGACGTCAGTACACCATTCCATACGTGTGACAAATCGAGTCGTAAACCGCCTGTTTTATTTAAAGAGGGACTCTCAATGCACTCATGACAGGCGGTTTACGATTCGATTTGTCATACGTATAGGATACTGTACTGACCTCAATGCAGCGCCGTTTAGCCAAAACGCCAGCAATTAGCTCGAATAACGATAACGTCACAAGCCAAGCTGAAGTCCCTGAGATGCGGACGCAACGTCGCTAATTTTTGTAAGTTTTTATTCCAGTATAAGACTCAAACTTGATCTGTTTTCTCAACTGGATGTCTCAAAATTTTCATGCTTTCATTAATGAATTACGTCACAGAAATCACAAAAAACACATGCAAGACAATGGCGATAGTTACAAATGAAAACAATTACAACAACAATCTTTCCAGTCAAACCCAGCCTCAGCTTGATGTCCTGATCATTGACGTGTATGAATGTGTATGCAAAGGCATTTTTAAGTATGTCACCTACAATAATTTTTGTAATTTTAAAATTATTTTCACTTTGTAATGGTCATGAGCCCACGACAAATGTTGTTTGACTACTGCACAACAATACCCGATCACCAGTACTAAAGAATGTGCGACAGTAGTTTGATATACCATCAGTCAAGGCTTGTACTAAACCTAGTGTGAAGAGATGTATTCTTTCACAAGTTGACATACGAATGTTAGGAATAATAATTCCAGTTTTAACCGACTAATTCATTTTTACAAGATCCCATAATTTGTTTACACTTTGAAAGTTTCCACTTAGTTTTCCAACTCCACAAAAATCTACTAAATTTACAACCATCACCTCGTACATTTCCCATTGTAATATAACCATTAACTGACTGGAATTTCAAGAATTACATTGTGAGGCAGGAGTGAATCTTTGTCTTCCTTCTGCAGCCACTCATGCACAAGAACTGTACAGTTACAAATCACTTGAGTGTACTGCCCCCTTAGGAGCCTCACCTGAGTATAGACGAGTGGCATGCTGAGCCAGTCATAGTTAAACAACATGCCCAAGCCACCACGGAACTGATTTATCTCCTGTAATGGAATGAGAAATATGAAAATCTTTTACGTAGTTCAATGTCATCACATTGATGCAGTCGGTCTCATGACTACCTTGCTCACAGTATTAATCACAGATAACAGATTTGGAATTCGGATATTTTACTGTGAAATTCCCAGAGGAGGCGCCACTCTCCTCCACAACTGAGCTTTCAGTTAGTGAGCAGACAATTACTTGCTGGAAGTAAAGTATACAAAACACCAGATGCTGATATTGAATAGTGTTTGTTACAGCTTGTGCACAAGATCACAGAGAATATACACAGTTGGCAGTCCATGTAATGTGGCCTATGCCTATACTGAACCACTTTTCAGTGAAAACAGGACTGTGTGTAGTAAACGTAGGAATTTATAAGTAAAGCTACTGTGATCAACCACTTGCATTTTTGCGATAGTCCTGCAGCTATGGATCGCCGACCAAAAATCTATTATTAACTGTCACATTTTTAACCAAGCATGCTTAAAATTGCTTTATATAACGAGGAACCATTTACTCCCTTATTTCGAAAACATTTTTTTCAATAATACCCATCCATAAGAGACCTTGCTAAAGTAGGCAGTCCGTGACCAAGCTTAAAGCAGTCAAAAATCATTACCAGGGAGTTCAACATGAGCCGCCACCAACATAAAGACCCATGGACCCATAAAGGCTTCACAAGGCATCTTTTGGGATCATTCTGCATTTCTGATACAGGGCAATAGTATAAAAACCGTGGTAAAATGCTACTATTTTCTCTATCTGTCGATCAGTTCTCTAGATATCCCCAAACGAACTGAGCCCAGTCCCCAGGGGTAGGGAGAATGAAGCACGCATTGCCCTTATGTTGCCCTACAATCTTGCTCTAAAGTTCATCAAGATCCGATTGTGGATTTTTGAGATATCGAGTGGACACAAGGACAGGGTGATGACAATATGCACCAACACAAAATTTAAGTGTTTTTTTATGAATATACATCCTCAGACTTACTGCCAGGAATTCCCGGCGGTGATACTCACGTGCATAATGGTTTGTTGAGCCTGATCGTCCTTTATGCGCATCTCCTTACGAGCTCTCGACACTAGACTAGTCGCCCAGACCAGCGGTAAGAAGTACTTGTTGTGAGGTGTCTTGATATGTTCAAACACTTCCTGTTCTTGTTTCGTCATGATGCCTTATGGGGTGTAAAGACAACTCTCTGTCAATTCACACTAGCTAAACACAGATGACTGAATCATGGAGTAAACAAACACAAAAAGGGGTAATAGTGTATTACAAGGTTTCTGCATTTCAAGAACTAGTTTTGTCCACTGAATAACAGGCAACAAACTGGTTCTTAAAATATGAGACCCATGTAAGAGACTATTACCCAAAAACCTGCTGTACCTGCACAATAAGCCATGAACAGGAAAAATGAACCAGGAATTTCCTGAACACTAACTTTCACTTTACAAGAAGCACAAACAATACAACACTACTAAATTATGATTGTATGTTATGACAGACTAAGTTTGATGAAATATAAATATATGTGCAACCAAATGGTGAATTCAATGGCTAAGAACCTCTCACTGAATTCCCTTTTGTACAAAATCCATGTTTAAGAAATAAAAGACAAGTCATGTACTTAACAGTACTATTACTCTGATTTACCGATTTTTTCATTGGAAAGAAAGAGCATTCATTAAACAACTTCATAGAGAACTTGTTTTTAATTCACAGATACCATTGGGGGGCTTAGCTACTCAAAACTTGTAGGTGTTAAAAAAAGAATTATTTCTCAGCCAGGACAATAAACCCTTTGTTATTAAGCTGTGTTTAGTTACACAATCCAACTGGGACAGTTGTATGACTAAGAACAGTGTTCACCAAGAACTATTTCACTGACCCTGCATGTCAATTTCAAAAGGCCTATTGTGTGTGATTTACAATTTTCACCACCAAATTGCAAACCACTGTATGGACTAGTTGCACCATCCAACACCAAAATGACATAACAACGTAACGTATATCTTCACAGCTATGATTTGAACACTTCAATACATTGTGAAATGATTTGATTTTCTTAATTATCAAACTCCACTTGCCAGCATCTGTTATATGGTCCAGCGTAGGGAACCTCTTCTTCACAGGGGGGCTGATACTGGCGAAGGTAAGTACCATCGCCAGGTTACAGTAGCGCATGATAGTACGGCGCATCAGTCGCCCTCGCTCATCATGACCATGTATGCTGGCCGTAACGAAGATAGCCATCCTGTCCGGCCATGGGATAGTGGTCAGCTGGTCCCACCAACGGGTCAAGATGACTGAGACGTAGAAACCGAGTACAAAAGCCACAGGGATCAGATTGTTATAAGCATCGCAGTACCGAGAAATCTGCTCAAAAAGTCTGAAACATATGCAACAAAGGTTGATCGCATAATTAACATATATGTTCAAATCAATTTACATATTTGACCATTTAAGCACATATATCCGAGTAACTGTGAAAGGGAATTTGCAGTGTTGTAACGCTGGATGGCAGGGATTTATCGGAGTGGGTCTTCAAATAAACTGACGGCCATTTTGCATACTTATATTCCTTTTTCCTTGAACCTCGGTCAACGGCATCTATTGGTACATATGTGAACTACAATAACAGCAGATACTGCAGAATTCTTGCCCAGAACATTTGACTACATATCCACTCATTTATTGATACAACCTCACTTCAAGAATGTTGACGAAAGCTCAACCGTGAGTATAATTCATCAACTAAGTATGGCCACCCGAGAACGTGAAAAGCAGTTATAATGCGCTTTACCAAGAGTTAACACCCTCTATTTTGTACTTTGAGGGCTTGTGCTTAATTGGAGTCATTGATGATTATTTGGGAAGTCAATTTACTATACAGAAGAATATAATGCACCTTATGGTCAAATACAGCATGTGACTTCCAAGATACAATAATAGACACGACTTGAAAATGAAACAGTAAGTAACGAAACACTTTGGGTGACATTTAAACAGATTGCACGATGAGAAATATTTAAACATGAAACTAGGCGTACTAAGTATTGGGAACAGCCATAAAGTCATGCAGCATTATGTAATGCCTCATGTGACATACTGATGACCTTTAAACTGAGCCTTCAGACAAAAAGTAAGTTTTGACAACAAAGTCCCTTTACCGGTATAAAATTGGACTTGTTTTGTTCATTCCTCAGTTTAGAACTGATCCCTGGGCTCGGAAAATGTGGCAGTTTGCTATTTCTTCAGACCAAGCACATATTTCAGGTCACAGCGTGACTTGAATTTATATGCGCTTGGTCCAAGAAAATAACAAGCGTCATCTATATCCAACCCCAGAAGTCATGCTTATTTAGACTAAAGAACCATTCGGGGCCACTTTCGTAATGGTATGTGACCTAAATCAAAACATTTCTTTTTGACAGAAAGCATGGGTTTAATGATGGCTTAAAAATTAGCCAGCTATAAAAAATGAAACAACTAGTGGCTAAAATACCTTGAACGATAAGCATTGCTTTCAAGAACTGGGAAGTGATATAAAGATTAGTCAAGCGTAATATATAAATGAAAAGTAGATAGTGAGCTTTAGACAGGTATCTGCTAAAGCGCTGTACAGCCCTAACAATATCCTGCACCTAATGTTTGTGAACATCACAACGCCCAAATATAATGCTTTCTAGAATTTTCTGGACTCAACTCTTGTTATAGTACATTGCATTTCTTCTGTAATAAACGTTACAAAAACATCACTTAAACTGGGAGGTTAATGCCTCTGTCAGAACATACCTTTTCTGCCCTTCATTCAAAGCGAATCTGTAGATGATGTTTATAAAGTAGAACAACAGCACAAATATTAAGAAGTCCTTCCACAGTAACTTGTACACACTTCCCTTCCAACGTCGCAACAGTTTCAAGAAGGTTCCCAGACCACTACTCGCTACTTCAGCTGTGTATGTCACTGTCATCCTTATATTAAGTCACACCTGATTGAGTTATTGGACTGAAACTCTGAGCCTGGAGTTGATGGCGAATCTGAAAAAGCAGGCCTACAGGGTGCGCTAATAGTCACTTGCAAGGGTCCCACATTTTGAGAACAAGTTTTCAGCACTGAATAACAGGCATCTATTATGTTCTATTTTTTTTCGTATGGAACGATGAAAATACACATCACAGGCGAGATGTAATAAGTGAACTACTTTATTACATTACTACGCACTAGTATAAACTAGGACATACCAGCATCAAACTGGTTCTCAAAAAGTAGCACCCATGTAAGTGCTATTGTCCAAGTTGCAACAAAATTATCCTGGATTTGTGTAGCACAGTTGTGTCTCACAAACCGATGTCTAAAGCGCAAAGCCGCAAAGGCAATATTGGACATTTGGCTTCCACCGAGCGGAGATACTGGGATCAAGTCTCGATAATCGATACTGGTGGATTTTTTAACATTGAGGCCCAACTATGGAGAGACCAGCAAAACCATGAAGAAACCCTGAGACGTTTGTAAGGACGTAAGGCTTCTACGATAAGTCATCTTCCTGTGCCTGGCTGTGGTCTGTGGATCGATCGTGGGAACTCTGTCGCCGACAATAACAAGGAAATGTTCACATTGATCAAATATACACGTTGGCTAGGCGGTTAAATTCTACTAACCTGTTAGTTAAAGCATTGCTGCCTCATATAAGCTAGGCTACAATTTACATACACACAGAGTCGAGTTTTATATTTTCCAGCACTGGCATTACTGACCGAAAATCAGAATATCGCGGGGAAAACAAAACAGGAACCAATACATCACTGATCTGGAAAATGTCGAAATTCGAATAACACTCGTTTACATCATACCCTAAAGATGTCGCTGTCTAATCGGAGGTAGATCAATGTGCTCCGACTGGCGCCGAAAGATGTAAGGAACAGCACAACCACTATTTGTGGAAGAAATATTGTCGACTCACATACCATGTTGGTGTCGTTTTTGGTAGTGTCCCGGCGCCCTAAGGTAGTCCGGGGAGGTTTCCGCTACCATGGGCCCCCTTATTACAGAGGCGGCACACCATAGGGGGCTGGGAAGGGCTGTTAGCCCCCTCTTATTTCAGTGCTGCGCGGCGGCCGACTGGGCATGGCCGACGCGCAACGTAGGGGCTGGGGGTGGGCGGGGGCTATAGGCCCCACTTATATTCAGTGCTGCACCGCCCATGAGCTTGCGTCATTGTGATCCCACTTTGGTGGGATATTTTTTCAGTTGCTCACCTTTAAAAAAATAAAATCCACCTGAGATGAGCAAACATAACATGTGATCTTTTCACTCATGATTTGGAAAATCCCACGCCCTTGTTTACATGCTTTTGTATATTTTTCAAAAAGAATAAACACGGGAACTTGGCTGGAATTAAAAAAACGCCTGCCTACATCAATTTTTTTGAAAAGATGCTCAAAGGAACGTACGCGAGGTTTGAAGCGACATGATTTGTCAAGAGGTGAATGGAAAAAATCCCGCATCTCTCGTCTTCAGGATTATCTTTCCTGAATAAGTGACCAACTAAAAAATACCGTACCACCGGTTCAAGTTTCAGAAATACAGAGGTCAAAACCAACTATGCATCTGTTTTGCCTCATCTATTCTTTTAAAGTTAAGTATTGAACTGTATAATTTTTACACGGTGAAATCTTTTCTCATACTTATTGACTATGAGACGGTTAAAGGGACATTGTCCGAAAAATGCAGATTTGTGGCTAATGTTGGATCGAACAGAGTTCTTGAAATCAACATTGACCGGAGTTACAATTTATAGGAAAACAAAATCCGTTGTATTTTTGTGAATTTATTTCAACTCTCCAATTCTCTCCAATGTCTGTCAAACGTTGATGAAATCGAGGCGAGTGAGGCTACGAGTTTAAAATGTGCTTAAAATACGCTGCCATTTCTGATCAAGTACAATTAATTAAGCTCCGCCATCAGAGTGCCGACTGGGGTTGCAGGTTCGATTCCTCGCTGAGGTTTATAAATCAAATTTCTCGCCTACAATGTCCAAGAGACACCTGTCCAAGAATCCATACAAAAGGCGGTTTATGTGAACCACTACACACAAGGCAAAGTGGTAAGATGACTTCTTCATGGAAGCTCCCTTCAAATGTGACCCTTTTTCAAGTCCCCTTTTTAAGTGCGCGGTTGGTATTCTGATTTCGGATGCACACCCCCATGAAAAATATAGTCCAGTACCTCCTCTAAGTTCGGAAGTACATTGGCTCTCAGAATTTTTGTCGGGTGGGTCACTTTGCCCTGTTCAGTTGGCTATTACTCTCATAAAATTGATGTCATGTATTCTTTACCATCGTTGATAAGAGTCTGTTACCGTTTCCAACGAAAACACCGAAACCATGACTTAACAAAATTCTTCCATTGATCCAACCCGATCGCACTCTGGTGACTGGCGCATGTTACGTTACTCAAGTTGCTGGTATTTCCAATCAACAATAATTCAAGCTCGGATGAGCGTGATCATGTTTTTAAAACCCCAAAGTGCTTCCATTCTATGTTGTCCTTGCTTACTTGCCCTAGTAAAAACTAAACTCTAGTTTGGCGTATTGATTCTCATAAAAAGGCGGTCCCATAATAATCCAGCAATTACCCGTTAGAAACAAGAACATCGAAACCATCAGAGACTAAACAAATTTCCGAGTTTTTTGGGGTTAGCCAACTGTGAAGTTGCCGATTCTAAACTGGTGCATATGCCTATGAGTCGCCGGATCCACTAGTCATTCCGGGCAAGGTGTAATAATGTTATTTAAAACCCCATCTGAGAGCGCTTCGGTTAAAAAATTAACGCTGACAGTTAAAAAGCGGTGAAATGTGAATGACTTTAACTTTGACAGGTAAACAAGAGCGAAATGCATTGAGCTTTCATATGACTTTGGGGTGGTATCGGGTCAGTGATTAAGGCTTGGCCGGTGCAACCGAATTGGGATTGGACTGTCCGACAGTGTCCGGCGGTATTCCTAGGTATGATTTTCCACAATGTGTCGCGGGGATTTTCCACTATCTCATGAAGATCTATAGTTTTATTTCTCTTGACTGACTAGGTCATTGCATAGGTCTGTATTTTGAATCAGACTGTGAGGGGAGAACTATGACATTCATGACTCGGCGGGCCAACAGTGCATGGTTGGCGCACCCATAGGGGGCTGGGGGGCCGGGGGGCTATAGCCCCAATGGC